>SJYV01051634.1:333978-347292 GCA_006410875.1 Neotragus pygmaeus
TTGCTGAAGCCTGGCTTGGAGAATTTTGAGCATTACTTTACTAGTGTGTGAGATGAGTGAAATTGTGTGGTAGTTTGAGCCTTCTTTGGCATTGCCTTTCTTTGGAATTGAAATGAAAACGGACCTTTTCCAGTCCTGTGGCCACTGCTGAGTTTTCCAAATTTGATGGCATATTGAGTGCAGCACTTTCACAGCATCATCTTTCAGGATTTGAAAGAGATCAACTGGAATTCCATCACCTCCACTAGCTTTGTTCCTAGTGATGCTTTCTAAGGCCCACTTGTCTTCACATTCCAGGATATCAGGCTCTAGGTGAGTGATCACGGCATCATGATTAATTAGTCATGTTTTAGGCAGGAAACTGAAGCTCACACATATCTTGCTTAAGTCATATGGCTAGAAAGGGATGGAACTAAGATTTGCGCTCTGCACCGTGTCTCTAAATTCGGTGAGCTAAACTACTGTACTCGTACATCTTAAGATGTAGAGAACTTTATTCCTATTTTACAGTTGAAGAAACTGGCTCAGAAAGAAACAAGATAAGGAGACACATATCACACAGATAGGAAATGGTAGTCAGGATTCAAAAAGATCCACATGGAAGTCCAGCTTTTTAAAAATTCTTGAACAGAAGAGCAGACAAGATGAAACAGAATATAAAAAATCACTAAGCACATTATCCATTGGTATACAACTGGAAGAAGAAAAATAACCCGAGTTATTTACAAACAGAAGAATTTAAGACAGAGAATGAGATACAGTTAACGGTGGTGCCAAGCCAAATGGGGGATGATGCGAGAATCCAGAGGTTAGTGTTGGCAGGGAACCACCACCACATGCAGACTGGAAGCGCAGGAGGAGAGCGTGGTATCGGGTCCCAAGCTTCTAGGTTTGCTTACAAACTGGACTCACAGAGACCTGCCTGGTGCCACTGGAAGGAGGTGGTCAGACAAAAACATTGGGCATACTCAACAGATAAGGCCTGAAATTAGAGACGCCTCTGAAGCTGGGTTTACAAATATCAATAACCTCAGATATGCACATGACACCACCCTTTTGGCAGAAAGTGAAGAGGAACTAAAAAGCCTCTTGATGAAAATGAAAGAGGAGAGTGAAAAAGTTGGCTTAAAGCTCAACATTCAGAAAACGAATGTCATGGCATCCGGTCCCATCACTCCATGGGAAATAGACGGAGAAACAGTGGAAACAGTGNATATATAAACTTATAAATATATCTATTATATAGATTTAAATGTATATCTATTAAGTTAAATCCTTCTTTTGAAAGTAAGGCTCATGAAGGAAAGAATTTTTGCCTATTTTGTTGAAACCTGTATCCCCAATATCTAGCATTAAGTAGGTACACAAATTAATAAATACAGGGAAAAGTATCATCCTATTTCTGGGACAAGAAAATCAAAGTACCATATGTAATAATTGATTTACAAATCTGATTTAATTTTCTGACTTTTGATCTCATATGAAAAACATGAGGTCTCAGGCTGGAAATCTGAGAGTATTATTTCAAAATATTTATTCTTATGGCCAGTTTAAGTTTAGGAATTAGAACCAGTGACATCTCTATAATTCTTAAAAGGGACTAGCATTTTGGAGAAATTGCAAGAGTACTTTTCTGGAAATTTCATTTGCATTGCAAGCTTTCCATTTCACTTTAATTATATGTTTAAATTATATGGCTTTAGTAGGTTTGATGGAGTTTAAGGATAAAGCAGAGATAACTCCTCCCTCACCAAAATCTCTTTTTGCACTTACTCTCCTTTTCTCTCACTAACTGGAAAACCAGTCAAGATATACCATATCAGTAGTAATAACAAGATACTCAGACTATTCCCTTCCATCTTCAGTCATGCAAATCCCTTTAAGTGTTAGAGAAAATAATAAACTAGCAAGTCAGCATAGGAAAGGAGAAATGTGAGTTGATACCAGCAGTGGATGTGGTCCAGTTAATATTATGAAAGAGTTGTAGGGTAACAGAGAGAGAGAGAGCCACGCAAGCTGGAAACTGTGGAAATCTATGTTAAATTATGCAAATACTACATCATGGTTTATAAGAATGGTGACTAGATAGGTCTCTATTACCATTCAGTTTTGTCTAATTAATATTGCTAGCAAGTAATCTTTAGTATAAAAATCCAGACTTGCTTACTAAGGTGATTAAAGGAAATGTAGCCAAATATATTTCCCAATGAGCATCCAAGCTGTTCTGTAGTGTGACCTAGCTGTTCCTCCATCCAGAGTTGGAGTCTAATTCCCCTGCTCTTGAACCTCAGGGGCTTTTGTGGCTTTCCTGATGGGATAATTTGGGACTTCCAGAGCTAGATCATAAGAAGCCNGAGCATCCAAGCTGTTCTGTAGTGTGACCTAGCTGTTCCTCCATCCAGAGTTGGAGTCTAATTCCCCTGCTCTTGAACCTCAGGGGCTTTTGTGGCTTTCCTGATGGGATAATTTGGGACTTCCAGAGCTAGATCATAAGAAGCCTGAAGTTCCCTGCCTGGGTCTCTTAGAATGTTTCTTTTTGGGAAACTCCCTCTGGGGAAGGAGTTATGCTGTGAGAAGCCTGCATCTGCTTCCAATAATGAGACATGGACATCCAGCTCAATCAGGTCTTCACATGATGCTCCAGCTCACATCTTATCACAGTCAGTGGGAGACTCCAATGGAGAAGTGCCCAGCTAAACCCACAGAATCATGAGAGTTAAAAGAATTTTGTTTCAAGCCATTAAACATTTGGGTATTTTGATCCATAGCAAAGGACAATATAAATAGATAAAAAGCTCTTTCGACTCATTAAGAATGTAAAATATTTCAGGGTAGGAGAAACCTTGAATAAATGAGTTATTTCAGGGTGCCAGATCATTCCAAGAACAGCTCATGGATAAAATCTTTTTTTTTTTTCTTTTTATAAAATCTTAATATCTAAATGGGTGACCAGAGTACAAGCCCATGATTACAGGATACTTTGTGTTTTTCAACAAGATGCTGTTTTCTTGTTAATCAAGTGGTTTGCATTCACTGTAAGGAGCTTTATTGCTAGAATCAATTGAGGACTCACGCTGTGGTGGCTGTTTTACTGTGTATTTTATATTCTCATTTGTTGTTAGGTAAGTGGAACAGCAGCAATAGCATGCATTACTATTAAGGCCTTTCTTATTATGAGTTGTTACTTCATACCCATCAACAGAGTGTTGGTAGATGTAAGTGGTACCTAAATTTCTATCTTCATTACACAAGAGACATAGAACACCTATCAACAATTTATTCTTAAAGTTATTTACAATAATCAGCTCAAAAGTGACATTAACTCAACACAAGACTGAATCGGGAGCCATTTGTTTCCACTTTCTTATTTTTCCCCTGATCACAGATGCTCCTTCTCACCTACCCGGAAAAAGCACATATCTCTTCTACTGGGAATGAAAAACTAGGTACTGAAGACTGCCTAAAATCTGTTTTTACATAAAGAACAGCCTCACCTCACTGCTATAGGTGTTCAAAGAGTAGCCAATGGGTAGGAGAAGGAAAAAAATGAAAGTGTGTGTGTGTGTGTGTGTTTCCAAGTGTATTTGATAGGAATAGCATCTGGTTATCTCAAAACTCAAATTCAAAACCCTTTCATCTTATTCATAAGATAATACAGAGAGGCAGACTCTGGATACCTGTTTAAAATTCTATCCAGAGGCTTTAACAGTATGGTAACCTACCAAACTTCATAAAGCTATCCAACCTTAAACACAGGGAGGCTTACTCATTTATACGTGCTGGTATATTTTAAAAGATAACATAAGAAGACATTAGATAATTGGGAACAGAAGAGAATGAAAGGGAAATTTGTTAGCTATACTAGAGCATAGATCAAGACGTTATTAGTAAAAAAAAAAAAAAGGTAAAAATAAGTGTTAGTCACTCAGTCATGTCCAACTCTGTGGGAACCTATGGACTGTAGCCTGCCAGGCTCCTCTGTCCATAACATTCTCCAGGCAAGAACACTGGAGTGGGCTGCCATACTCCTGGATAAAAACAAAAGCTTCCTCCAAATATCCAAATAGATCAGATAAATATCTTCTCAAGGAATTCATTCTTTTTTTACCATTATCCCTAAAAAGTGATAGCTAACAATCCCAAAGGCATAAATTATCTGAAAAGATTTTGTTAAGCTGTATCTATGTATAAGACATTATAAAATATACTCTGAATTTTTTTTTTTTAAGAAATAAAAAGTAGGATATGTTCTCTGGCCTCACTAAGATTACAGGGCAAATTAAAAGATGAAGTTAGGTTGAACTAAAAATACTAAAGATTCTAAAATTATAGTGTCATATTCAAGTATAGTCTTTCAGATGGGAATTAAGGTTGGATTAAGTTGTATGATTCAGAATGTTGGAGATAGTCTGCAGTGACCCCTGAGGATTCCTGTACATTCTCTCTGTGTAGCAAAGAATATAAAGTCCTGATCACTCTTTCCCTAATCCATTCCATTTTCCAGGAGTGTGTGTGTGTTTCGAGTGAACAGCATGGTGGGATAAAGTAACATGTCTTCCCAAATAAAAGCCTTATTTCTACTTGCTATGAAAGCAATCAATCTTCCAGGTGGTGGTTCTCTCTCCTCTGACCTGTAACACAGCCCACAATACGTGCTGGCACCCATCATGGGCCCTCTGTGACCCATGCACAGCTGTGAGACGAAATACAGGACACCTAGTTAAACTTGAATTTTGGGTTATCAATGGACTTTTTTCACATGTGTTTCAAATACTTAAGACACATACATATGATGATAAAAAACTAAAATTCATATTTAACTACACTAAATTCAGCAAATCTGTCTCCATGAGCATAGAATTGGCAAACTAGCGACTGCTTTTGCTTTTGCTATGAGTGATAAAGTTCTTTGTTGCTGATCTCATGTCTTGCTGGTGTTCATGATACAGTAACAAGATAGTAACATTTCTTTCTTGGAAGGAAAGCTATGACAAACATAGACAGCATACCAAAAAGCAAAGACATCACTTGGCCAACAAAGTTCTATAAATTCAAAGCTGTGCTTTCTCCAGTCATCATGTGCAGCTGTGAGAGCTGGAATGAAAGAAGACTGAGCACCGAAGAATTGGTACTTTTGAACTGCAGTGCTGGAGAAGTCTCTTGAGAGTCCCTTGGACAGCCAGGAGATCAAACCAGTCAATCCTAAAGGAAATCGATCCTGAATATTCACTGGAGAGACTGATGTTGATGCTGAAGTTCTAATACTTTGGCCACTTGACGGGAAGAGCTGCTGCTACTGCTGCTGCTAAGTCACTTCTGTCGTGTCGGACTCTGTGCGACCCCATAGCCAGCAGCCCACCAAGCTCCCCCGTCCCTGGGTTTCTCCAGGCAAGAACACTGGAGTGGGTTGCCATTTCCTTCTCCAATGAATGAAAGTGAAAAGGGAAAGTGAAGTCGCTCAGTCGTGTCTAACTCCTAGTGACTCCACGGACTGCAGCCTACCAGGCTCCTCCACCCATGGGATTTTCCAGGCAACTCACTGGAAAAAACCCTGATCCTGGTCAAGACTGAGAATAGGAGGAGAAGGGGGCAATAGAGGATGACATGGTTGGATAGCATCACTGACTCACTGGACATGAGTTTGAGCAAAGTCTAGGAGATAAGGAAGGACCAGGAAGCCACAATTTAGTGACTGATTAGCAACAACAACAATGGGCTAGCATGTTACCCTGCGAGTATGGAAAAATCTAACAATCTGAATAGTTCTTGATACAGGCAAGGGGAGCTCTGTTTGGACCTGTCCCAATTTAGGAGTTTATAGTTAAGCAAAGGAGGAAAGGCTGGGGTTTTTCTAGACAGGGAAACTGAGTCAAAATGGAATACTCTGAAAAATAAAAAGTAAAACTTCATATTCAGAAAAAGCAAAGTTATAGAAGGCCTTAAAATAGTTGAGAAACAATTCTCTATGGGTCCCTTGCATTTCTTATCAGCA
Source organism: Neotragus pygmaeus (assembly GCA_006410875.1). Lineage (NCBI taxonomy): Eukaryota > Metazoa > Chordata > Mammalia > Artiodactyla > Bovidae > Neotragus > Neotragus pygmaeus. The sequence goes on from SJYV01051634.1 coordinate 339,971, forward strand.
GGAGCATTGCTTTTGCTTTAGCTAAATTTCCAAGGATGTTTATACAGTGAACAGTTTTGAAAGATAGCATATCCTTCTGGGGCTAAGGGTGAGTCTGTTTACTGTTCAGTGTAATAAAGACAATGCCTCCTTGTGCAAAGTTCAGGTAAGCTTACGATGCCTTATAAAATATTCAAATGTCCTAAATTTGATATTCTTCCCACATAAGGCAGTACACTGTATGTTCAGGCATCACCTGAACCTCTTCGTACCACCCCAAAACAAATTGGTCCTGAGGGAGATGATGCAAATGCTGATACTCATGCTACTGCTACTGCTTCATTTAATGAAAGGTCTATATCTCTGTGCCAGGTGTCTCACACTTTTGCCAGCATCTATGAATTGTGGCATGCTAACTTGCAAACAGAATAAAATGCTCTTTCTGCACAGCTCTTAAGATCATAGAGGATTTTATAATTTTGAAGAATTTATACATGATGTGATAGTCACTGGAGGACTATTATATGCTTTGGCTTGAGGGCTGACAGGAAGAAGATGAGATGCTGACATGATCCTCATGTTCTTTCTCACCTTCAGGACCTGCCCTTATACTGTTTCTCTGGCTGGAAGAATGTTACCCTATCCTCTCGTCAGTACACAAAATGCAACCCCCTACACACACATACACAATTTCCAGGCTAAATACTTATGTATGAGCTGTCAACCATTCCAAGAAATCTTCCCTGACCCCTTCCAGTTCTGCTGTTTTGCTTTCTCTAAGGACTCTGAAAGTGCCTTGTGCTTTACAGAGTCTGTATCACACTATTGTATTGTCTTATTCGTGAGTCAGTTTACTCTCTAGACTTTAAGCTCCGTAAAGATATGTTTTAAACTCACATTCTCAATGCTTAGGATAATAACTGGCATATAAGAAGTCTTGATAAATATTTGTTCAAAGAAGAATTGTAGAAGTTACAGGAAATTCCCCTCTCTGTCATATATTTGGCTGAATTGTCAAAGAATATATTTTTGAACACTCATCTATGATTATCGAGTGTTATGAACACTTAATGACTGAGAGAAGACAAGGGCCCAATATTTTAGTTTCTCATTCTATTTCCAGGAAGGGTTTCCCAATTTAGTTGGCTCATTGTAAGCCTTGGAAGATGCCCTTTCTAGTCTCAAGAATTACTTATACCAGCTAATTTTCTTGTGGTGGCTAACTTAAAGGGCAGATTTTTTTTTCCACTAAAGATAGAATTTAAAAATAGTTATTAAGTAATTATGGGGAAAGAAGAAGAGACATTCATTCCAGATGGATAGAGACAGTGAGCTACAGGTTCTGTGGATTGAATTGTGTCTCCCTCAAATTCATAAACTGTGTACTGGATAAGATCTTGAGAGTCCCTTAGACTGCAAGGAGGTCAAACCAGTCAATCCTAAAGGTAGTCCTGAATCTTCATTAGAAAGACTGATGCTGAAGCTGAAACTCCAATACTCTAGCCAACTGATGTGAAGAACTGACTCACTGGGAAAAGACCCTGATGCTGGGAAATACTGAAGACAGAAGGAGAAGGGGACTACAGAGGATGAGATGGTCAGATGGCATCACCAATTCAAAGTACAAGTTAGAGAAAACTCTGGGAGTTGGCAATGGACAGGGAAGCCTGGAATGCATGCTGCATGGGGTTGCAAAGAGTTGAACATGACTTACTGAACTGAAAAGAATTCCTAATATAATTACATTTGGAGATAGAGTCATTAGGAAACAAGATTAAATGAAGTCATTAGGGTGGGCCCAACAATACCATAGTGCTGGTATTTTTACAAAAAGATCATTCTCTTTATCTCTATATGCACACAGTATGTGGATATTGTAGAGGTTAAAGTTTCATCCCTTAGAGATTCATTGCACAGGCCTGTTCAGTTCAGAATTCTAAAAACATAAAAAATATTTTATTTTAGTATGGCATCTAGTGCAGCAAAATTTTTATAAAAAATGAAATTAGAAGGTAATTTTTCTCTGCTAACACAATTATTTAAACTAGGATGTTAACCTACTTGAGCTAAATTAATGTACTAAACTGAAGAGACTTATGCATTTTTGAAACTTTATAAGGATAGCAAATAGAGCATAATAAAAAGCATCTTGAAGGGTTTTTTTCATAGACATATACTGACAGACATTCTGTAATTAGCCAAATGTTTTTTTAAATGGCTTTCCCTTTTTATATTTCATAACAAAATGTTTAAAGGACAGAGTTATTTATACATACATCAATTTTGTTTTCTACACAGTCTGTAGTATACACAGGAAAACGCTATTCTTTGAGGACTTTGTATTAAGGGATATCGCCCTGATTCTGGCAGGATTATGAATAAGATATTGAACCTATTGAGGTTTAACAAGACAATTTAAAATCTCCTTTATAAGCTGGATGACAAATGGCATGCATGGGTTTCTTTTCTACCAACCATCTTAGCAACTCAAAAACAAAGCTATGCCAGAGTGAATAACTTAAACTACATGGTTCTGGTTGACAAACATGGATTTTTCACACACATATCAAACGACAAACTAAAGTTTACAGTGAGAGGAAAATCAAATATACATCCAACTTGTGTTTTTTATTTTTCAATAATACTACTCTAATATTTTATTAAATATTTGTGTCAGGTACTATATTTAGTTACTTCATATGAATTACTGTATTTTATCACTTCTAAGAAACACATTTTCACATTTAATATCTCTTAAATATGGATTTATCTTAAAATAACAACTAGACAACTGAATTCAGTTGTTACTGTGTGTACATATATGAACTTGACTCATCCCTAGGGTTATGATTGGATAATTGAAATTCCTCACTCAACAAATCATTTAAAGATAATAATTAAACTGGTAGTATATGTTTTGTTCTTAGTACATAAAATAATGGTGCAATTATAATATTCTCACTCATGGTCAAATTGTACCTAGATTAATTTTTTGCTGAAAAATACAATTTGTATTTCAATGGCAGCAACTCCAACTGTTCATCATTTCTTATAGAAATCTCATACCACACTTTCAAAGCAAAGACTGGAAATATTTTGGATTTGATTAGCCATTTATATATTTAAATATGGGGCTACCCAGGTGACATAGTTGTAAAGAATCTGCCTGTCAATGCAGGAGATGCAGGAGACACAGGTTTGATCCTTGGGTTAGGAAGATTCCCTGGAGTAGGAAATGGCATTCTGCTTCAATATTCTTGCCTGAAAAATTACATGGACAGAGGAGCCTTGGGGGCTGCATTCTATAGGACTGCAGAGTTAGACACGATTGCGAACAAATCTTTTTTTTTTTTTTTGGGTAAATCAATACATTTACTAAACGCATGGCTTTAGTTTCAGAACTTGGATCATANTCCAAATTAGGAAAGGAGTATGTCAAGGCTGTATATTGTCACCCTGCTCATTTAATTTATTTAACTCATATGCAGGATACAACATGTGAAACGCCAGGCTGGATGAAGCACAAGCTGGAGTCAAGATTGCTGGGAGAAATATAAATAACCTCAGATATGCAGATGACACCACCCTTATGGCAGAAATGAAGAAGAACTAAAGAGCCTCTTGATGAAAGTGAAAGAAGAGAATGAAAAAGTTGGCTTAAAACTCAACTTAGAGAAAACTAAGACCATGGCATCTGGTGCCATCACTTCATGGCAAATAGATGGGGAAACAATGGAAACAGTGGCAGATTTTATATTTCTGGGCTCCAAAATCACTGTAAATGGTGATTGCAGCCATGAAATTAAAAGACACTTGCTCCTTGGGAGAAATGCTATGACCAACCTAGACAGCATATCAAAAAGCAGAGACATTACTTTATCAACAAAGGTCCATTTAGTCAAAGCTTTGGCTTTTCCAGTAGTCAAGTATGGATATGAGAGTTGGAACATAAAGAAAGTTGAGCACCAAAGAACTGATGATTTGAACTGTGGTGTTGGAGAAGATTGTTGAGAGTCCCTTGGATTACAAGGAGATCCAACCAGTCAATCCTAAAGGAGATTAGTCTTGAACATTCATTGGAAGGACTGATGCTGAAGCTGAAACTCTAATACTTTGGTCACCTGATGTGAAGAATCAACTCATTGGAAAACACCCTGATGCTGGGAAAGATTGAAGGCAGGAGGAGAAAGAGACAACGGAGGATGAGACGGTTGGATGGCATCACTGACATGATGGACATGAATTTGAGTAGTCTCCGGGAGTTGGTGATGGACAGAGAAGCCTGGAGTGCTACAGTCCATGGGGATTGCAAAGAGTTGGGCACAATTGAGTGACTGAACTGAACTGATATGGAAACATGCACAGTTTCCTCAAAACCACATTACTGACATGCTTCACTTCACTTCTTTGACTCTGGCCCTTGAATTACATTGCTGTTATCGTTCAGTTTCTAGGGTGTGTCCAACTCTTTTTGAGACCTCATATGACTGTAGCTTGCCAGGCTCTTCTGTCCATGGGATTTTACAGGTAAGAATACTAGAATGGTTGCCATTTTCTTTCCCGGGGGATCTCTCCGACCTAGGGACGGAACCTGAGCCTCCTGCATTGCAGGCTGATTCTTTGCCTCTGACCCACCAGGGAATTACATGGGGACCCAATTAAGTCAGAGAGAAGTTAAAATTACTGAACAAAGTCTGGACCATCCGTCCCTTCTTTGTGCATTACCCAGACACGCAAAATGCAGACAAGACACATACATTATTTTTAGTCATAGGGGAATGACAGCAATTTGCTCTTCGGCAAAGAAAAAGAAAGTCACTGATTTTCATTCAGCACTGTGTTTCACTTGGCAATCAGCTCATGGAGCTCTCCCTCAGTTTTTCCATCTACTTAATCTTATAGGGGGCTTCCCAGGTGGCACTAGTGGTAAAGAATCCATTTGCCAATACAGGCAAACATAAGAAACACAGGTCTGATCCCTAGCTCAGGAAGATCCCCTGGAGGAGAACACAGCAACCCACTTTAGTATTCTTGCCTAGAGAATCCCATGGACAGAGGGGCCTGGTGGGCTATAGCCCACATGGTCGCAAAGAGTCAGACACAATTGAAGCAACTTAGCACGCATGCAGTCTCATAGGATTTCCAAGAGAAGGAAGATATTTAAGTGCTTGATCAAAAAAAGTCTCTGCTTGTTGCAATTAAAATTATTATGTATTTTTTTCCCAAATTGCTTCAAATTTTGACTGTGATGTTTATTTGAGTTCTTACATACTTAAGTAATTTTTCAGTTAGGGTGCTTTTTAAAAAAATCATTTATGAATTTCTTAAATTATAAGTTATTTTAGTATGATGACCAGTCTAGATAGTATATTCAAAAGCAGAGACATTACTTTGCCGACTAAGGTCCGTCTAGTCAAGGCTATGGTTTTTCCTGTGGTCATGTATGGATGTGAGAGTTGGACTGTGAAGAAGGCTGAGCACTGAAGAATTGATGCTTTTGAACTGTGGTGTTGGAGAAGACCCTTGAGAGTCCCTTGGACTGCAAGGAGATCCAACCAGTCCATTCTAAAGGAGATCAGCCCTGGGATTTCTTTGGAAGGAATGACGCAAAAAATAAAACTCCAGTACTTTAGCCACCTCATGTGAAGAGTTGACTCATTGGGGGACGACAGAGAATGAGATGTCTGGATGCCATCATGGACTCGATGAACGTGAGTCTGAGTGAACTCCGGGAGTTGGTGATGGACAGGGAGGCCTGGCGTGCTGCAATTCATGGGATCGTGAAGAGTTGGACACGACTGAGCGACTGAACTGAACTGAGAGTGTTTAAATTAAAAAGCTATAATCACAAAAATCTAAATTCAGGTATCTCGAAAAGCAAGATACCTTCGTGCCAATATTAAGTACTAACTTACACTATGCTGACGGATCCAGCACCTCATCACTGCCGTACTGTCACTGTCATCAGATGGTCCCTGCATGCTCTGCAAGGTCTTTTTCATTCAGTTCTGAATCTATCACTACACAGTCTCTGCTGAAATTATTAATATTCTGATACCACTGCATAATCCCTCATAGCTCAGTTGGTAAAGAATCTGCCTGCAATGCAGGAGACCCCAGTTCACTTCCTGAGTCAGGAAGATCCCCTGGAGAAGGGATAGGCTACCCTCTCCTGTATTCTTGGGCTTCCCTTGTGGCTCAGCTGGTAAAGAATCCACCTGCCATGATTGACCTGGGTTCGATCCCTGGGTTGGGAAGATACCCTGGGTAGCGAAAAGCTACCCACTCCAGTATTCTGGGCTGGAGAATTCCATGAACTGTATAGTCCATGGGGTCACAAAGAGTCAGACATGACTGAATGACCTTCTTCTTCTTCTCAGTGCATAAATATATCCAGGGAAAGTGAAAGTGTTAGTCGCTCAGTTGTGTCCAACTCTTTATGACCCCATGGAATCCATGGGATTCTTCTGGCAAGAATACGGGAGTGAGTTACCATGCCCTTCACCAGGGGATCTTCCTGGCCCAGGGATCAAACCAGCATCTCTTAGGTCTCCTGCACTGGCAGGCAAACTCTCCACCATGTGAGCTACCCAGGAAGCCAGATATATTTAACATTTCATTTACTGTAGTCAGAAAGTCTTCAAAAATGTATTTAGAAATTCATCTACTCCTAAGCCACATATGTTTCCTGTTATTAAACTTGGCAACACATGCACTAAATTGCATTTTCTTAAACTTGTCTCTCTCATCTGTTCGCTCCTTATCTGAAAAGAGCTTACTACCAAATTTAGGACTAAATTTAAAAATAAGCAAAAAATATTTCAAATGAAACCACTCGTTGTCCTTCTGCTACCTTTCTCTTCCGTTGATGCTTGGTGAATGCATTTTGCAAATTCACACACACCCGAGATGAACGTAAACAGAGATGTGAAAAGGTGTTTGCTTACTCCATTTAAGCTCCATATCCAGAAATGACTGAATCTTCCTTATTTGGATCCAAACGGCATAGAACCATCAGAGATTCAATGAAGAGGAGCCCATCAGGATTGAGGAATAGATAGTGTAAGGCATGTATGGCAAAGCAGACCCAACATTATAAGTTTATATTTGGAAAAGTCATCTTTTATTCCTATCTTAATAATTTCAAAAAATAGAACTGGACCAAATTGTTTTAACTCAGAATGAATTAAAGGCTTATATGTAAGATGGGAAACCATTAAACTCCTAGAAGAAAACATAGGCAAAACACTCTTTGACATAAATCATAGCAATAGTTTTTTTTTAATCTGTCACCTCAGGCAAAGATAACAAAAGTGAAAATAAACAAATGGGACCTAATGAAA
>SJYV01051634.1:348580-378566 GCA_006410875.1 Neotragus pygmaeus
GCAAGGAGATCCAACCAGTCCATTCTGAAGGAGATCAACCCTGGGATTTCTTTGGAAGGAATGATGCTAAAGCTGAAACTCCAGTACTTTGGCCACCTCATGTGAAGAGTTGACTCATTGGAAAAGACGTTGATGCTGGGAGGGATTGGGGGCAGGAGTAGAAGGGGACGACCGAGGATGAGATGGCTGGATGGTATCATGGACTCGATGGACCTTTTCCTAAGTGAACTCCGGGAGTTGATGATGGACAGGGAGGCCTGGCGTGCTGCGGTTCATGGGGTCACAAAGAGTCAGACACGACTGAGCGACTGACTAAACTGAACTGAGTACCGAATGAAAACGTGCATTGCCAATATGATACAGCCATTTACCAATGGAGTTTCAGGCCCAAAACTCTAAAGTGTAGTGGAGTATATAGACTCATATCTTTCAATTCTCATAACCTCTGCTAAGTTGCTTTAGTCATGTCCGCCTCTGTGCAACCCCATAGACAGAAGCCCACCAGGCTCCCCCGTCCCCGGGATTCTCCAGGCAAGAACACTGGAGTGGGCTGCCATTTCCTTCTCCAATGTATGAAAGTGAAAAGTGACGGCGAAGTCGCTCAGTCGTGCCCAACTCCCAGCGATCCCATGGACTGCGCTGCCCTGTCCATGGGGTTTTGCAGGCAAGGGTGCTGGAGCGGGTTGCCACTGCCTTCTAGAACCCACTTTTTGGCGATTTGATCAGTAGAGAGGAGGTGGTAAGTGTATACCTTTCCATTGTCTTTTCATCTTCTAAGAATCTAAATCTTATGGGGTCACATCCTTCCTGATTTTTTATTTGTTTGCTTGCTTCCCTAATACAATTAACCAGCCAGTTAAATTCTATAAAGGCCTTTTCTGTGTTTAAATACCCCTTGAGCACCCCTTCTTTCATCATCCTTGACACTGTATTCCAGTTGTTATGATGTCATCCAGCCTTCTTTTTGCCACTTCTGATCAGCAGCTAAAATTTCTCATCTTACTCAACTTGTCTCTGACATTTAGTCCTGTTAGTCTTACAGATCTTATGGTTTCCATACCTACATGCTTCTGATTTGCCTCCCAATTTTTCTCCTCTTCGTTTTTCACTTCTAATTGGAAGACCTGTTTTTTCCATACTTTAAAAATATTGGATCAGGGGAAGGACAGGAGAAGAAATAGGCTGGGAGTCTGGGATTGACATGTATGCACTGCTATATTTTAAATGGATAAACAAGAAGGGCCCACTGTATAGCACATCCAAGCTCCTCTGTCCTGGGAATTCCCCAGGCAAGCATACTGGAGTGGGTTGCCGTTTTCTTCTCCAGGGGATCTTCCTGACCCAGGGATTGAACCCTGGTCTCCTCTGTCCATGGGATTTCCCAGGCAAAAATACTGGAGTGTTTTGCCATTTCCTTCTCCAGGGGGTCTTCCCAACCCAAGGATTGAAGTGGACCTGCTGCACTTCAGGCAGATTCTTTATAGTCTGAGCCCATATGCTCCAATATAAAATACAAATATATATATATGAGTCCTTTAGGAATTTCAATCTTTCTCTTCTCAAACTACACATTTTCCCTGAGAAAGGTCTCAAAACCCTGTCTTCAGTTTCCAGTAGGAAACTGCTGTTCCCTAAATGTTTACCCCCAGGCAGACCCATTACCTGACCTTCAGACTGGCATCAGGTCAGATGCCCTCAGGCAGTACTCAGACACCTCAAACTCAACTTTTCTGAAGCCAAGCATATCATCTTGTGCCCACTTTGCTTATCCTCTCATTTCTAGAGCTGAGTGACTCCACATTCTGCTCAGTTTCCGGACTCAAATCTCAATGTTCTATGCACCCTTCTTCGCTTTACTTTAACGTCTAATGCCTTTACACTCTGTTGATTCTATACTTCTTAAATATGTCTTAAATCTATCCGTTTCACCCCTTTTTCCTAGAACACCTAGATTTCCTCAACAGTCTTCTACATATTGTTCCTTTCATCTTCTTTGAACTTAAAATATTTACATAGCAGAGTGATTTTCTTGCATACAAATCCAGAATAAAATCCTTTTTTTGTTTAAAATCCTTTAACGGACCATCATTACCCTCAGCTCAGCGTGTGCTGGGTCCTGTTCGACTCTTGGTGACCCCATGGACTGTAACCTGCCGGGCTCCTCTGTCCATGGGATTTTCCAGGCAAGAATACAGGAGTGGATTGCCATTCCTTTCTCCACATTACCCTTAGAGTGAGTGATTTCCAAGTCCAGAATAATAATAAAAAAAATGACAGAAAGAATATCTGTAGGGAAGTAGTGGAGATGCAGAGCGTGAGCCTGTGGAGACGCCAGGGGAGGAGAGGGTGGGGAGGAGCGCTGCTGCTCCTTGCTTAGCTGCAGAGCTGGTCTCTGACTCCTTTATGACCCTGTGGAATGGCGCCCAGGAGGATCCCCTGTCCATGCTGTTTTCCAGCTAAGAACACGGGAGCAGGTTGCCGCTTCCTTCTGCAGGGCATCTTCCCGACCCGGGGAGGGAGCCCACGTCTCCTGCACTGGGAGGCGAGTTCTTTGCCAGGAGCCGCCACAGAAGCCTCACTTCTTCACCACTGAAGAGTGAAGTGCTCTATTGCCTCTATTGCTTTCTTCTGGTATCACAAACATTATCACCTGTTTGGAGATGTCTGTTTTGCCTAATCATGGATTACCTTGTAAAACCAAAGAGCCTTGTATTCTTTCATGACTATTTTCAACGTTATGTTTCTGGAATTCTATGCAGGTGCTGTAGTTTATTTATTTTCATTGTTCAATGATATCATTAAAAACACAGAGGGATGGTACGGGGAGGGAGGAGAGAGAGGGGTTCAGGATGGGGAACACGTGTACACCTGTTGATGTGTGGCAAAACCAATACCATATTGTAAAGTAATTAACCTCCAATTAAAATAAATAAATTTATATTAAAAACAGTATTTATATATAAAAGTGAATATACGTATAAATATATCTACATGAATTTGCTTATTCTATCGCTTGCCCTACAGTTTTCCTCTTTTGCAATGCCCTTCTCCTGTTCTAATATGTTAGTAACCTCATAGAGTGCGTTGGGCGTGGTCCCTTTTCTTCTTTTGAGCACGTGCTAGATAAGCCCACTCTACCCATCTTGTTTTTTCAGCTTTCTTGGTTTTCATCATTTTGCCTTCTGATACTTTCTTTCAACATGCTTATTTCTATAGTCCAGTTCACTAATAACCTCTTAATTTGCACCTAATTTGCTATTAGTCCCATTCATTGAGCTTTGACACTTGTCTCATTCTAAGAAATTCTGTTTGTTTCTTTTCCAAAGCAGCCTATTTGTTTTGATTGCTTTGTCATCTATGCATTCTTTTTATAACCTCTTTTTTAAAGTGTTACCAATGTACTTACTATTTTGTATCGGGTAATTTTGGGTTTATCATCTGTGTGACCTGTTTCTTTGAGTTTTTCATTGCATTATTTTCATATGACTTAAGTATCAAATGCTATCAATATCATAATTTGGGGGCCTGGTTAATGGGTGTTCCTCTAGGGAAAATTATCCCTTCTTTCTCCCAGGTTCCTAGAAGCACTACTATTGGGGATTACTCCATTTAAATTGGGACTTCCCTGGTGGCTCAGACAGTAAACCATCTGCCTACAATGCAGAGACCCACCTTCTATCCCTGGGTAGGGAAGATCCCCTGGAGAAGGAAACGGCAACCCACTCCAGTGTTCTTGCCTGGAAAATCCCGTGGATGGAGGATCCTGGTAGGCTACAGTCCATGGGTTCATGAAGAGTTGGACGTGACTGAGCGACTTCACTTTCTTTCACTTTCCAATTAAATTAATTCTTCTCTGAGTGCTTTGAGTCTTCCAAGTAGTATGGACACCAGCCTCTTACCAGCGTATAGCTAGAGATTTTCATGGAAGATTTTCTTTTTCCTGACCAAGATATAGAGTAACAGGTAATCTCATTTCCTTCTTCCTATTCAGACAGTCCACATGACCCTCAGGATGAAGAAGGCGCTGCTTTTTAGGAATCCTGGCTCTATATCTTCGTATGGGTTTAGTTGATTCAATCTTCCGTGCTATTCAGGACCCCAGATTCTGGCTTTTGTCTTCACAAGTCCTTTCAATCCCAGTGTATAAGCAGTCTCAATGTATAAGCCTGCCTTCAAGGTAAATGCCAGATTTGTAGTTGCTTGCTTCTATAGATTTTCCCTTTCTTGGATTTTTTAATAATCTGTGAAATGTTGACCATGCCACCAATTCATTTAAAACTTCTGTCATTTTAAAAGTAAAATTAGAGTACATTGTCTTTTATATTGTGTCTCAATATTTTTGTGATTCAGTATTTGAAATTTGTGATTCAAGTATTGAAATTTTTTTCAATGATTTTGGTATGATTTTTCAACAACCTTCAAACTATATGTTTTGGGATGTATTAGCAGGTGGCCTTAATTGTAAAGAGAGGAAGTTGGTTTGCCACACCTTGTCAAGAACGCTCTGGGGTCTTTAATGAAAGGGCTGCCCTCACCAGCTAGTGCTCAATGCTTGAGAACAACTGCTTCTTCCTGAAATGAGACAGTATACTCCATGGAATGACTTGCAGCTCTGTCATTTCATAAAGAAAAAAAAAAATGCTGGTGACAGCTACTGTGTTGCTTCTCCCAGGTAACACCTTGCATATTAAAAGAAATCACTTCAAGACACTTTCACACAAAGCAGAGAGTTACAGTGTGGAAATGTCCAACACTCCAGCAAAGTTGTCATGCAGGGAAAGCTTATTTAATATTGTTCTAATTATGTCCATAGTGTAAAAACAATTCATGCACATCAGTGCTGAGGCAGAGATGACACCATGTCTTCACATGGGGCCAAGAGATGTTGACCCACTCAACATAAATAAACAAAATAAAAAAGAAAAGAAACCTCATTCTTTCAGTTTTTTTCCAGGAATTAGTGACCATAATTAATAGGGTGTCAAAAAGTATACCCCATGTTGGTACATCACAGAAAATTTTAATAAATTGAACTGAAGAGTTGACATTGTAATCATTTTATTATTCTCCCGTTATGGCTCTCAGCAAATGAAACTGCTTTCTTTGCTTTGTAAAGATTTCACTCCCTAGTCTGAGAAGCATGGCACTGATGAACAGCTGGGCATGAATCAAGTGCCGGGTAAATATACAANGAACTGAAGAGTTGACATTGTAATCATTTTATTATTCTCCCGTTATGGCTCTCAGCAAATGAAACTGCTTTCTTTGCTTTGTAAAGATTTCACTCCCTAGTCTGAGAAGCATGGCACTGATGAACAGCTGGGCATGAATCAAGTGCCGGGTAAATATACAAGACAGCAAGTGATTTTTAAGCGCAACAGTCCATGAACAATAGCTGTAATTAAACTCAATAAAGAACAAGAAAAGAGAAAAGATGCAGAGTGAAAAATAACAAAAGCCTACCCCCCAACAGTAATGCAGACTGTAAAGATGGAGGGAGGCAGCGCAGCCGGAGAAGTGCTGAAGCCACGCTGGTCTGCAGTCGCCGTGATCGATCATCTTGTATGTCAGGCATCTTTCCCCCAAAGAGTATAAAGGCTAAACTCATGGTCAATATGTCCTTGAATATACTTACTGGATTTTGGAGTGCATAACAAATGACCAGGAGAAAGAAAGCGCACCTCAAATCCTCGAATTTCTTTCATCTCCTTTTTTGGGTAGCCATGTTAGCAGGCAGTTTTGTGCATTTAATAGAAACATAGCATTTTAAAGTGTCTTCACTAGAGGAGTGTGTCATTTTCCCTGTTTGCTCCCAGCTTCTTCTTCGGCACATCTGACTCTGAGGTTGTTTATCTTGTGTTTTTCTCCCTGGTCTCAGTCCTTGGTCTTCCTGTCATTCTGTGGGATGGGCCTGACAGTTCACTGGTGTTCTCCTGGAGCCTGACCGTTGCATTTTCCAGAAACAACCTTTAGAACATATTGAGAAGTCCCAAGAAACATACGCACACAGCAGGGTAGTTAGTTCCATAAGAATATGTGGAAATAGAAGGGTAACATGTCCATTTAAATAGCCACCTCTGTCTTATTAATATGAAAGGAAAGTTTCCATGTTGCTGATGTCTCTCTTTAAAAAAATCTTTCCTGATGTAAACTCAATCAATTTCAGGAAGCTGTAATAATCCAGCTGCAACTAATGGTCTGTGTGAGAATGATGTGACCAAAGATCGAGTCAATACACTGCAAAGGGCCATGACCTTATTTTGTTCATAAGCAATGGGAAATACAATCTTGCTTTTCTCTTTTGTGAAGTAAATCAAATAAATTGAGTGAAGTCATTTTAAATTAGTCAACGATCATCTCTTTCTGATGTGGCCATGACATTAGCAGAAATGATAGGAAAAAGGATTCAATCCAAATTGAAGACAGTTGGAACCAATGAGTATTTCACTGTAATTAATTTTTTTGTTTTGCAAGAGGCTGGCACACACCTCTGCAGTACACTGAATAACCTTCACAGGTTTTTGTCAGGACTTTATCATCATTTGGAGACAAGGTATAACCAAGAAGGCCAAGATTCTTGATATATGCCACCCTAGATTCAAGTGTCCATGGGACCTGTGTGACTCTTATCAAGCTACTAACTATCTCTGAGATTCTTGTTACAAAAATGAGGATGATAGTAACCATTGAAAAGAATTGAGCAGAAGATGGAAAATCATATTATAAAGATCATTGTACATATAGATGCAAAAGCATATAATAGCATAGCATATAGTACATATAATATATATACATATAGCATATAATACACATATCGCAGTAAATTTCTTGGTACATATTAGCAGCTCAATATGTCTTTTAAGCCCCAGCCTTACCCCTCTCCCCCCCTGTAATCTAATAATAATAACTACTGCCGATCAGACAATGTTTACGTGCCAAGCACTTTGCTTTCATCATCTCATTTTTTTCCTTAGAACATTTTTAAATGCCCATCTTAGATATTAAGCCACTTAGCTTTTCATTCACCATCTTGCATTCAGTTTTACTGTAAAGTGACTTGCCCAGGAATACACTGTTACTGAAGTGTCAGAGGGATTGGAATTCAGGCTTGTCTGACTTTGGAACCCACCTTCTGAACCACATTTAAACTCTTTTTAACAGCATTCTGAAGACAAGCAGCAGGTTTGCTTCGGTGAAAGCTGCTCTACTTATTCTTACAGTGTGTTTGCCTGGTTCCTGGCCTCTGTGGATGACCTTCTGCCTCTCGGGACTCCTGTTGCTCTGTATTAACCATCTCTTGCATTTATTACTGTCTAACCAATTACTCCCAAATGGAGTAATTTAAAACAATTGATTTGTCATCTTGCAGATTCTGTTGCTGGAGAATCTTGGCCGGGCTCTCTGAATCNCCTTCTGCCTCTCGGGACTCCTGTTGCTCTGTATTAACCATCTCTTGCATTTATTACTGTCTAACCAATTACTCCCAAATGGAGTAATTTAAAACAATTGATTTGTCATCTTGCAGATTCTGTTGCTGGAGAATCTTGGCCGGGCTCTCTGAATCCTTGGGTTTGCAGTCTCTCAGAAGGCTGCAAGTGAGGCCTTAGCCTGGGGTCTGTGAGTGAGGCCTTAGCCTGGGGTCTGCAGTCTCATCTGCAGGCTGGACCGGGGTGGGATGTTCCAGGTTCTCTCCCTGGTTGTGGGCAGTTTTCAGAGCTTCATTAGCTGTTAAACCAAAGACCTCAACTCCTCGCGGGCTGTTTCCCAAGGCTACTGCTATGGGTTGGCTGGTGGCTCCCTCCCTATTAATTCATGTGTTGAAGTCCTAACTCCCAATGGGCGTTTGGTGATGGGACTTTTAAGCAGGTGATTACAGTTAAGTGACATTCTTTTCTCATTACTCTGTAATGACCTCAATGGGGAAAAATTCTTAAAAAGAGTGGATATATGCAAAGAGCTGACTCATTGGAAAAGACCGTGATGCTGGGAAAGATTGAAGGCAGGAGGAGAAGGGGACGACAGAAGATGAGATGGTTGGATGGCATCGCCAACTCAATGGACATGAGTTTGAGTAAACTCCAGGAGTTGGTGATGGATAGGGAGGCCTGGCATGCTGCAGTCCATGGGGTCACAAAGAGTGGGACACAACTGAGCGACTAAACTGAATGGATAACTTATTATTTTTGCTGTACAGCAGAAACTAACACGGCAATGTAAATCAACTATATTCCAATATTTTTTTAATTAAAAAAAAAAAGNCTGGCATGCTGCAGTCCATGGGGTCACAAAGAGTGGGACACAACTGAGCGACTGAACTGAATGGATAACTTATTATTTTTGCTGTACAGCAGAAACTAACATGGCAATGTAAATCAACTATATTCCAATATTTTTTTAATTTAAAAAAAAAATGAGGCCATCAGTGTGGGGCTCTAATCCAATAGAACCGGTCTCCTTATAAATTTCTTGGTAAATTCCCTCTGTCTTTCTCTCTGTCCACATAAACACAGAGGAAGGGCCCTGTGAGTGCAGTGAGAAGGAAGTCATCAACAGCTCAAGAGGAGTCTCCCGATACCCCGCCATGACGGCCAGGCTCCAGGCTCCAGGCTCTCTGCTCAGTGGGTGCTCAGGGTGCCGGGTTGCCATGGTGCCTGGGCAGGCTCCTGCAGCTCCCCCAGCTCCCTGCTGTGGGCAGTTTCCTTCACTCAAGTGTGACGCTGAGGCAGCCACAGGCGTCTGCCAGCAAGACGGAGGTCACGATTGGAAACCTCATCAAGGACTTGACATCCCCTTTAGGTTTCTCCATGGAGTTGGTTACAATCAAGTTACTCAGCAAAGGGAGGTCCCGCAAGACTGAATGCCAGGAGACGGGGACCACTGGGCCCATCTCAGAAGCCATCGGCCACACCCCGGCGTGGAGGAGGCACGCAAGACCTTCTGGTTATCTCCGGCACTGTGGAGCTGAGGGCTGTGGCCGCTCCTGAGAGCTAGACGGTTTCCCCCTCCATCTGGCCTTGCTCTCACTTCTTCTTGGTTTCCTTATGGGGAAACCCTTTCCAGAGAAGCCTCTTCCTTGACTCTAAGTGAGGAGTGACAGAGAAGCCTGTCCACGCTGAGGATTCCTCTCCAGCCGCTGCATACCTTGTCTTTCTTCTTCACGATCTTGGCCTGGACAGGCAAAGGTCAGCATGCTTCTCATTTTCCCCCTTCCTTAACTCTCCTCTCAATCCTCCAGGACAGGAAGTAGCTTCCTTTCTTTGTTTTTCCCTATTTAGGAAAGAATGCCATTTTGCAGAATTCTATGACCACATTGACGAGGATTACCTCATGATATTTCAAGTGGAAGAAGGATGATAAAAAATGAACACAAACTCTTTTTAAAGACAAATGCTAGTTCTCACTGTTGTCTTACTGTGGATGTTAAAATTCAATTGAGATGGCAGGTTCCAAGCTGTCAGTGTTTGCAGTCATGTTGGAACTGCTGTCTTCCTTCTTGGCACCTTGCTAATCCTTGGCCTCGAAGTAGAGTCACACCTCAGCATGACAAGGGAAAACGTCACATGTAAGGAAACACAAAGATAAAAAAACACATTAATATTTTTGAAAATGTTATTTATTACAAGGATTTTCTTCTCCAGAGAAGGTAGAAAGGATCTATAACCTAAGGAATTTATCTACATTTTTGCATATGAAGCTTTTCTCTAACAAAATTGACATGAATACAGGGCACAGCTTGGAGCAAAGCCAACCACCCTGATTCTGGCCATGTGGCAGGGTGTCTACTCCTCGGCTTATAGAGGGACTCGGGAAATTGGAATATCATATTTGAATCAACCATAGTTTTTTAGTGATTAGGAGAAGGGTCAGGACTTTAGCAGCATTATTTCAAAAAGTGCTGGCATGCACGGCCTCCAGGCTACATGGACACGAGCCAGAACCTCCGAGCTGCTAATTACCTGGGACGTTTGCAGTCACCAGGAGCTGGGGCACCGATCAGCTCAGCCAGCAGTGCCTTCATGTCATTTCCTTACAGATGTGGAGGCAGGCTGTGCGTGTACTGGATGCAGGCTCAGGGGAACGTGGCAGAAATTCTGCCCCAAAACAGGACAAAAATGGAAATTATTTCTTAGAAAGATCTTTGGAGGATTTATATTAGAGACCTGATTTTCCACTGTCTACTGAGTTTGTTAATTCTTTATCTGACTCAGAGCATCCAGAGTTCTTCTGAACCCCTGGAGCACCATGGGGACACGGCCGTGGGGTCTGGTTTATGAGGATGACGTACGGCACCACACAGCAAAAGCCAGAAGCTGTGGCTCCACTGCATTATGCTGGGCAATGTCATGTAAATTGCTCTTCTGTGTTTGCATCCATGCAAGGAGAACTCAGGAGACTGTATCTGTCCTTCCTGGGGCTTGGGGAACACATCGCCGTGCTATTTCAGACAGTACCAACGTGAAGAGGAGCTAAAAAGCCTCTTGATGAAAGTGAAAGAGGAGAGTGAAAAAGTTGGCTTAAAGCTCAACATTCAGAAAACGAAGATCATGGCATCCGGTCCCATCACTTCATGGGAAATAGATGGAGAAACAGTGGAAACAGTGTCAGACTTTATTTTGGGGGCTCCAAAATCACTGTAGATGGTGACTGCAGCCATGAAATTAGAAGAGGCTTAGTCCTTGGAAGAAAAGTTATGACCAACCTAGANCATCACTTCATGGGAAATAGATGGAGAAACAGTGGAAACAGTGTCAGACTTTATTTTGGGGGCTCCAAAATCACTGTAGATGGTGACTGCAGCCATGAAATTAGAAGACGCTTAGTTCTTGGAAGAAAAGTTATGACCAACCTAGATAATATATTCAAAAGCAGAGACATTACTTTGCCGACTAAGGTCCATCTAGTCAAGGCTATGATTTTTCCTGTGGTCATGTATGGATGTGAGAGTTGGACTGTGAATAAGGCTGAGCGCCAAAGAATTGATGCTTTTGAACTGTGGTGTTGGAGAAGTCTCTTGAGAGTCCCTTGGACTGCAAGGAGATTCAACCAGTCCATTCTAAAGGAGATCAGTCCTGGGTGTTCTTTGCAAGGGCTGATGCTAAAGCTGAAACTCCAGTACTTTGGCCACCTCATGCGAAGAGCTGACTCATTGGAAAAGACTCTGATGCTGGGAGGGGTTGGGGGCAGGAGGAGAAGGGGACGACCGAGGATGAGATGGCTGGATGGCATCACGGACTCTATGGACATGAGACTGAGTGAACTCTGGGAGATGGTGATGAACAGGGAGGCCTGGCATGCTGCAATTCATGGGGTCTCAAAGAGTTGGACACGACTGAGAGACTGAACTGAACTGAACTTTTGAATTCTCCATTTAATTTTTTTTTTCTATTTCTCTCACCAGATACTGTTTTACTTTCTTCCCATCCAATTACTGGTACAACTTTCATATAAATGCATTCTGCAGTTGAAACAGGTAAGATTTACTGAAATATCTGTTTGGGATCTCTTGTCAAGACTGGTACACGGGGTAAAGAACATGAGATGTAAATGATTTAAACTGTTTTACTTCTGCAGCATCCTGCATTGTGATGTTTCCTGAGAAGATGATTTTAACTAGTACTTTTATGAGTTGAAAGGAAAGAAAGCTTAGTAAATATTAAGTACCATGTAGTAGAGACGTGTGTATACTGCTGTTAATCTGAGGATGCAGCCATTTAAAAGCCTCTCAATAGCAAACATACAAAACACTTTTTTTTTGGTTAATAAAGTAAGTTCTGCTTTGTGTTTAGCCAGAGTCCAATTACCCAGTTGATATAAAGTAACTATGTGTATATATATATATATATATATATATAAATTTTGGATGTTGTACTTTGATATACTGTGACCTTAACAATGTTATGTGAAATGACGACTTTAATTAGAACATCAGTTAGCAAGCATCCATTAAATAGTTGTTAAGGATAATGTGACAAGGGTATATGAAATTTTAAATTTTTTCCCTTTCACTCAAGCACTTTTGCATATCATTAAATATATAAACATAGTGTCAGAAGATGCTGTTCCTTTTGTCTGAAGTGTGTTTTACATGGCCTTGTATTTTCACCTCAAAGATAATCTTCTCCAAGAAGACTTAACCCACATCCTCCTCTATGTTAAATGCTTTGTGTTTATATTCCCATAGGATAGAAAATCAGTAATCAATATTGATTGTAATATTGAAGTAATCAATATTGGGTCAAACTCTAAAACAATTTAAAGGTGGAAAAGAGCAGTTTGGTGGATATTTAAGGACGTTTTTCTGAAAGAGGTACAGTTCATGTTGAAACCTGAAAGATTGCTAAACTGGACAATAGAAAAAGATGGAAGGACCCTCTAGTGATTTTCAGGAAAATCTAAGAGAAAAATAAAAAGGAGTAAATGTGGACATTTCCAATCAGCTAGGAAAAGATGAAGTGT
This sequence comes from Neotragus pygmaeus, assembly GCA_006410875.1. Taxonomy (NCBI): domain Eukaryota; kingdom Metazoa; phylum Chordata; class Mammalia; order Artiodactyla; family Bovidae; genus Neotragus; species Neotragus pygmaeus. The sequence goes on from SJYV01051634.1 coordinate 361,037, forward strand.
TTAATGATATTATGTTAGGACAAATGGTTAATCACATGGAAAAATTAAATTCATTTCCTTACTCCACACTAACAAGAACATTAATTCCAGGTGAATGAAACACAAATATGTAAACCAAAACAACTTTTAAAATTTATTAGAAAAAAATATCAGAATCATTGTATCACTTTGATTAAATAAGACATTCAAAATATCACAAAAATTAAAGTTATTAAAGAGCTCATAAATTTAACATCAGGGTTTTATGTATAATTAAAGCCATTATAAATAAAGTTAAATCAGACAATATCACATGAGAAACTGATCACAACATATATAACTGGTAACAAAATCATATCCAGACTATATAAAGAACACTTGCCATTAAGTACAAAACAAATGGAAACTATTATTTTAAAAAATGGATAAAAACTATAGGCAGGAATATTCAAGAAAAAGATATATAATTGCCTTGTAATATACAAAATAATGCCTGACATTTTAACTAAAATTAGAAAAATAATAACTGTTTTTTCATCACTATTGGCAAAAGGGAGCTTCTTAGTGTCATACAGTAAAGAGTCTGCCTGCAGTGCAGGAGACCTGGGTTCCATCCATGAGTCAGGAATNATGAGGGAGACCTGGGTTAGATCCCTGGGTTGGAAGATCCCCGGAGAAGAGAAAGGATGCCCACGCCAGTATTCTGGCCTGGAGAACTCCCTGGACTGTGTAGTCCATGGGGTCCCAAAGAGTTGGGCATGACTTGAGGACCTTCACTTTCACTGGGGGCTTCCCTGGTGATTCAGTTGATGAAGAATCTGCCTGCATCGTGAGAGACATGGGTTCAGTTCCTGGGTTGTGAAGATCCCCTGGAGAAAGGAAAGGCTACCCACTCCAGTGTTCTGGCCTGGAGAATCCCATGGACCATTTAGTCCATGGGGTCGCAAAGAGTTGGACTCGACTGAGCGACTCTCACTTCACTCCCTTCATTATGGAAGGAAATGGAAAAGGCATTGTGTCCGTTCTCTGCAGGTCTGGGCTGCCCACAGGATGTGGCCTCAGTGGAGGCATGTCCTTCCTGCAGAGGGGGATGGATATCTGAGTGGTCACAGTCAAAATTCCTGAGAATTATGGGAACTCTTGATTCTGAAGAGGGGATCTGGTTGACACCCCCTAGCATCCACTATAAGCTCAAACTCATGCCCATTAAGTCAGTGATGCCATTCAACCATCCCATCCTTTGTTCTCACACATTTTTCAGTCTTAGCTCTGTGGTCTGTTAAGGGAGAGACTGCAATGCTTATTAACTGAGGTTAAGTCCTTGGCTAAGTGGAGCTGTATGTCAGGATCCTTGTTCTGATCCTGTATGCTTACCCTCCTTATCTGAGAAGAGATAACTGTCTACGGGAATCTGTCCTTAACACAAATCTTCCTCTTGAACATCAGAACATTTCACAGTCAGTTGAAGACTGAAGGAAACTGAGCCTGCTGGCTTCAAAACTATTCAGATGAGTTTATAATAAAGACACAGTGTTTCCACAGATGTGGATAAAGATTGAGTCGCCAAGGCTGCTGCCCCAGCGTGATACCTCTGCGCCTCCCTCCTATCTCAGTGTAGGAGGAAGCTGCAACGACGAAACGACAAGAACTGGTTAGAACTAGCTGGGCCCAAGATGGCAGAGGATCTGACTTCCAGTGGGCCATGAGTCTCATGAGTAGTGTGAAAGTGGTAGTCGCTCAGTCCTGTCTGACTCTTTGTGACTACAGACTGCAGCCCACCAGGCTCCTCTAGCCATGGAAATCTCCAGGCAAGACTACTGGAGTGGATTGTCATTCTCTCCTCCGGGGGATCTTCCCAACCCAGGTTTCCCAAACTGCAGGCAGATTATTTACCATCAGGGAAGATCCCATGGACTGTAGCCCACCAGACTCTTTTGTCCATGAGGATTCTCTAGGCAAGCATCCTGGAGTGGTTAGCCATGCCCTCCTCCAGGGCATCTTCTCAACCCAGGGATCCAACCAGTCTCCCACTCTGCAGGCAGATTCTTTACCAGCTGAGCTACAAGGGGAGTCCCAGAAAAGCCCTTATGAGGCCTGCAAGGGAGAATGCATCAGTTCCAGGTTTTAATAACACCTTTGTCCTCCACTGTTGTTCAGCCGCACAGTCATGTCTGACTCTCTGTGAGTTCTGGACTGAGCACATGGCCTCCCTGTCCATCTCCAACTCCTGGAGCTTACTCAAATGCGTGTCCATCAAGTCGGTGATGCCATCCAACCACTTCATCCTCTGTCATCCCCTTCTCCTCCTGCCTTCAATCTTTCCCAGCATTAGGGTCTTTTCCAATGAGTCAGCTCTTCACATCAGGCGGCCAAAGTATTGGACTTTCAGCTTCAGCAGCAGTCCTTCCACTGAACATTCAGAACTGATTTCCTTTAGGATGGACTGGTTGGATCTCCTTGCAGTCCAAGGGACTCTCAAGAGTCTTCTCCAACACCACAGTTCAAAAGCATCAATTCTTCTGCATTCAGCTTTCTTTATGGTCCAACTCTCAAATCCATACATGACTACAGGAAAAACAATAGCTTTGACTTAGACAGACCCTTGACAGAAAAGTGATGTCTCTGCTTTTTAACATGCTGTCGAGGTTTGTCATAGCTTTTCTCCCAAAAGTGAGTGTCTTCTAATTTCATGGCTACAGTCACCATCCACAGTGGTTTTGGAGCCCAAGAGAATAAAATCTGTTACTGTTTCCACTTTTTCCCCATCGTTTGCCATGAAGTGATGGGACTGGATACCATGGTCTTCATTTTTTTGATGTTGAGTTTTAAGCCAGCTTTTTCACTCTCCTCTTTCATTCTGATGAAGAGTTTCTTCAGTTCCTTTTTAGTTCCATTTTGTAGTTCCCTTTCAGTTCCAATGGCTTTCTGCCATTAGATCCTTTGAATTTGAGGTATGCTTTTTTCTTTCTTTTCTGGACAAAAAATGATATTTTTTCTGAAACCAAATGTTTTTACCTCATTGAAAAATTTATTCTGGAAGAAACTGCCTTCTTTTTCAACAATAGGAGCCAACATTTGCTTTCCATGGACTCTGCATCAGTAAAAATTTTTCATAAAGATATTGTTATGAAATATATAAAATACATAGAGATAAGAGATATACTTTCTGAAAACATAGAAAGAGTAAGAGAAAGCCCTGGCCTCTTCTTCTCTGTACACTGTGCAAAGTAAAGTGGGTTCTACTTTCATTCAGACAGCTAAATGAGGACACATTCCTCGCTACACGCTTTCATTATTAATCAGTGAGTTATGTTCAGAAGTAAGACCACAAGAAGCTAGTACATTACATTACTCAGGAAACACTGTAATCCATATGTATGCATAAGTGAATATATTAATCTTCCCAACTCTACCTAAGGCTATAGCAACACTGCCTTGTAAAACCTATGCCCATATTTTCTCTCTGGCTGTAACTGAAGTTGTTCACTTGTGTCTGAGTTTTCACAACCCCATGGACTGCAGCACGCCAGGCTTCCCTGTCCACCACCAGCTCCTGGAGTTTGCTCAAACTCGTGTCAATTGAGTCGGTGATGCCATCCATCCATCTCATCCTCTGTCATCTCCTAAAAATAATTGAAGGAGACAAATTCAACACTTCTGCCAGTGAGTCAGTTTCTTTTTAAGTCCATCCAAAGGCCGAATCCACCTGCAATGCGGGAGACCCGGGTTTGATCCCTGGGTTGGGAAGATCCCCTAGAGAAGGAAAGGGCAACCCACTCCAGTATCCTTCTCTGGAAAATCCCATGGACAGAAGAGCCTGGTGGGCTACAGTCCATGGGGTCACATGGAGTTGGGCATGACTGAGCAACTACCACTTTCTTTCTTTAAAAACTTGGAAGAAATTCTTAAGGAATGTTTTCCATAAGGGATAAAAAGAAAGACTTGAAGTGAGCATAAAATTGTAAGGTAAGTTTTTTTCTCTCAAAGTCTAGGTAATACTGAAATAGAGAAGAGAGTTAGCAGGTGCAAATGAGGGCCAAAACTGAAACCGGAACTTGAGTCTTTGAGGAAGGAGAGATGAGAAGGACCTCTGTCAGGAGATCAAATCAAAAAGGGGAGTGAAACCAGAGCCTCTGAGGCATCCTCCAGGGTGAAGACATCAGGCCTCTGGGACATCCTCCAGGGTGGAGACATCAGGGCCTCTGAGACATCCTCCAGGGTGAAGACATCAGGCCTCTGGGACATCCTCCAGGGTGGAGACATCAGGGCCTCTGAGACATCCTCCAGGGTGAAGACATCAGGCCTCTGGGACATCCTCCAGGGTGGAGACATCAGGGCCTCTGAGACATCCTCCAGGGTGGAGACATCAGGCCTCTGGGACATCCTCCAGGGTGGAGACATCAGGCCTCTGGGACATCCTCCAAATGTCCACCCCAGTTGCTGTAGACAGCCTTGCCACCCACCAGTCCCAGACACCAGAAACCCTCTTGGGGGGCTGCAAGTTCTCTTGAGAAATGGGGACATGAAAGGAAAGCACTGGTTTCCAGATCAAGGTGGATTTAGGCTTTTTCTCTGAGCTTAGATAGTGAGGGACATATTACAGTACAATCATTATGACTAAGTTGCTCAATACATATATTGACTAAAATACATTGGGTTGGCCAAAAAGGTTTGTTTGGGGATCTTATGGAAAAACCTGAACAAAATTTTGGACAATACAAAATATGCACGACCTAAAAAAAATGAGAGCTGTGTTTGAGTCAGCAAATACACTGAAGACTTCAAGCCTGGGAAGCAGCTTCTCGAGTAGGTGCTGGCGTGTATGAGAGTTTTGCCACAGAGGACGGGTCCGAGGAACAAGAGAGTACTCTCACTAAATGGGAATCAGGCGTCTCAAGTGAGGGAAGCTAGTGCTGTCCTTTGAATGGGAGCCTGGAAGAGTCTGGCTCGCTGGGATCGTCCCTGTGACGTGCACCTTGGCGATCCAGGGCTGGGGTCCCGCGTTTTCACCTCCTGGCTTTGCCCAGGGCTCGCCGTCGTGACTGGCTGCCGTCTGATGGCTGCTAGAGGGCAGGGTTTTGTTTTTGTTTTTTGCAGGTATTTTTTTCCTTCCTGAGTTCCCTCAGGGCTCACCCACTCACCTTTGGAGGCGACTGCAATCACTGATGCCTGTGACATGCTTTGCTGATCGATACAGAGGCAATGTTTTATTTTTGACATATGGAACTATAATGACAGGCTAATGCTGTTCCTCACAAGCACGATTCTCTGCTTGCTCCTTTGCAGCTCAGCGTTTGTGTTTCTTTACTCCAGCTCCGAACTTGTCAAGCATGACCAGAAGCATCCTTGGCGAATATGCTGCTTGTTCGTTCCCGCCGAGGACATCTGCCTGCACGCCCTTCTCCACTGCAGCAGTGTTCTCGCCCGGAGGGGCCCCGGCGTGGGGGGGCCATTTGGTGCCTCTTCTCTTGACGATCACGAAGGCTGTGTGGAGCGTGCCGTTTAGCAGCGTCCACTCCTGCCTCTCACAGAGACTGCCAGCACGGACAGATGCATTGGACAACCCAGGTGGCCTGCCCAGCGCAGCTATAACCTAACCGGCTTCCTCCTGGAAATGTTCGTGCCCTGCTTTCTGCAGAGCTCACTTGGGGGCTGGGGGGATACTGCTGTAATCCAGAAGACAGAGCTTTCCAACAGTGCCAGTAACTGGTCATGTGGATTTGTCTTTTCTCAGAGAAGGACCCACCGTCTGTTTCAAGGAACAAATATAAGACAAAGGAGATAGTACACAAAAGGGGAAAACTGTGGAGGTATACCCCCTACACGCGAATGAACAGTTTTAAGTACCCAGAGACCTCAGCCCCCCAAAATGCTGCTATCTTCAGTGTCTTTGATTTAGCTTCTGTTCCATAAGATAACTTCTGAAATTGTAACTCATTTAAAATATTTTGTTCTTATAAAGCCTAAAGTTTAAATAGCATGGGCTTCTTCCTTAAAAAGAAAAATGAGGAGACACAGAGAGAGCGCAGAGGGAGCCCGGCTGCCGAGCTGGGGGTGGGGGGGATTATTTTTTAGTCGCAGAGTTTTCAGCAGTGAGATTTAGATTTTGGACTTCTCAGCGTGGACTGGTCTGGATAAAGAACAAAGCTTTTGTTGACATTTATTTGCCAACTCCCATAAGGACACTGTAATGACATTCTTTCAGACCCATCTGATGATTTAGCCAAGGTTGCTGAAATTCTGAAGGAGAGCTGTAAGCCTGAGCTGTGTCACAGGAACCTGGCAGGGACTGCAATTGTTGCTGGACTCTCTCAGGCAGAAATTTTATGATGAGAAACTTTGGTAGAAATTGAATTGATTTAGAAAGTGGCCCTGTGCTTAAACTAGATGGCCTTACTTCCTGCTTTTTGTTTCACATCCTTATAGTCTTAGAAAGGACCTGTAGAGTTCTGATTAGTTCTTTCAGGAATGAAATTAGAATGAGTGGGTTGGATTTAAAGATACAAATAGTGCTATGGAATTCTGCAATTGAACTACCTCTGAGTTTCATCTCAAAAGAGAAGAAAGAGAACATAATACTCCATTAAAGCAAGTAATAAGAATGACCTGCTATGCTGCTCTCTCCAAGTTTTCAGACTAAAGGACCTCCAGGGCTCGTCACTAAGCTCTCTGCCCCACAGCAGCTCTGCCGTGGGGAGAAATTCAGCTCTTCTTCATGGTCCTTATTGTCAGGTTGCACAATGCATGAAGGTCAGAAAACGAGGAAAGAACCTGACTTACAGAAGAACTGGAAGAAAAACACCCGTTTGTAGGAAATCTGAAAAGAAAATAGCCACTGAAGATTATAGACACTGGTGTAGGTTTAGAATTATTTCATACTGATATGGAGAGGATGTCACCTCATGTTAACAAATTTAAGTGGACATGGAAGTTTCCATTTCCACTTTAAAATTTCATCTTTTCTCCATAATCAGAAATTTCAGTCCCTCTTCAACACTTCATGGTTTTTGTTTTTGTTTTTTTTAATTGGAGTATAGTTGCTTTACAATGTTGTGTTGGTTTCTGCGGCAGAGCAGCGTGAACCAGCTGTCTGTCTACATGCATCTTCTCTTTTCCGGATTGCGTTCCCATTTAGCTCGCTGCAGAGCGCTGAGGCCAGCTGTACCGTTCAACAGTTCACGTCTGCCGATGACTCGTGCTTCTATTTCAGGAATAAATATTGAGTATCTATATTTCTCTTTGAGTTGACAAGCCTCTGAGGCCAGACACCAAGACACATTTATCTTTATATCCTTAGCAATTAGCATAGTACCCAGTAGGTAAGAAAGACATAATCCATGTTTATTGAATTCAATGATCCACAAATATTTGTGGAACTCAATTTGCTTATAAGGTACTCTAGGCATAACAGGCAATGCAAGACAAGAACTATTCCTTAAAATAACTTACAAAATAAAATGAAACAAGATCTTTAAAGCTACTATGAGATGGTTCCTTGGGCTTCTTTATTGTTTTAGCTTTTTTTTAAAAAATTCTCCTGACTCTAGCATCACTTAGATCGTCTCTTACTAAGGTAACGTCGTAAGTGCTGTTCCTGAGGTAACAGCCTGCTTTTCTCTTGCAGACTGTTACTATTTGCTAGATTTCTACCGTTTCCTCAGCTAATTTTCTTAAACCACTTACTTAAAAAAAATTTCCTTCCTGAGTTCTTTTGACTTGTCCATATCTTATTATCTCCCTTCTTTATTATTTTCCAATTATCTACTTACCTCTCTTTCCATTCCCCTCCTCACACCAAGTCCAAAAATGTTAAATTTATCTTAAAATTATTCCTGAAATTCTCTTCTTAAAAATCTTCAATTTAAACAACTACTAAATATTAAGGAGAGTGCATTCTCACAGTAACTCCTCTGTTAGCGTGGCAGTTTTAGGAGTAAAGCCTACCAGAATGACTGGGTAAGGCAATCAGTAGTCCCTGGATTGCACATTTTAGTCTTGACCGCATTTTCTGCCTCCTGCTGCCTTTCAGTTATCTCTGCTAGTCTGCTACTTCTGGTTACCCATTCCAGTTTCATAAAGACCAGGTTCTTCTATTCCCTTCAGGCGCATATATATCTGAGTTCTAAAATTTTCCTTTTTTTATTTTTAATTTTCAAAATCAAAAATTTTCAGAGCTATGTCCTTGCTATGGACTAAATTGTGTTTGCCTCAAAATTCATATTTTGAACCCCTGACTCCCATGACCTAGTATTTGGGCATAGTGATTGCAGGAGATAATGAAAGTTAAACATGATCATAAGCGTGAGACCTTAATTTCTCAGGACTGGTGCCCTTAGGATAAGCAGAGGGAGAGACACCAACATTCTCTCTATATAATGTGAAGACACAGCAAAAAGATTATCTGCCAAGCAGAGAGACTGACGATCAGCTTTCACCTTGCTATTGAGCTTCTAGATATTGATGTCTAGACCTTGCTACTATAGTTCTTTTCTTGAATTTCCCAAATAATTTGCCTTTTGCTTTAACCTTATAATATTGATCTCATAGGAATCCTAGGTTGTGGAATATTTTATATTAAACATATTAAAAAATTAATCCTTATATGGAGATTGACCTTCAGTGAGGTCATTGCCACTTCTATGATGAAGAAGTTGGTGGCTGTTTTAATATGCAGAATCCTTGGGTATTTATAGTGTATCATCACTTGTGCTACTCAATTCCGTTTCATCTGAAATGAAATTGGTGAATATCCTCCTGCACTCTCGGGATCCAATTTCAGAGGGAATGAATTAGGTTGAAAAACACACACATACCAGACTTATTGAGAGCTAAGACACAGGAAAGCCAAGTCTGCCCTTCCCGGAGAGACACTTATCACATTTCAAAGAGATACGTATGGTTTTTCTTTTCCTGAACTCTTCTGAGTGTTTAAATGGATAACTGGATGAAAACAAATAATAATAATGGTCCAATACTTTGACTACTTGATAGGAAGAGTGGACTCATTGGAAAAGACCCTGAAGCTGGAAAAGATTGAGGGGAGGAAGAGAGGGGGGTGATAGAGGATGAGATGGTTGGATGGCAACACTGACTTGATGGGCATGAGTTTGAGCAAGGTCTAGGATGTGGTGAAGGACAGGGAATCCTGGAGTGCTGCAGTCCATGGGGTCACAAAGAGCTGGACATGACTCAGCGACTGAACCACAGCAACAATGATCGTAAACGATTTTCATGTGAGAAGCACTGAGTTAAGTACAAACCACACATTATTTAATCCCTGAAATAACATCATGTGTGGACATACTGAGACTATTATGACTTTTCCCATTTTAAAGATGAGACTGAGGCCAAAAAAAAAGTTTAATTTGCTCTAATGCATAATTGCCATATGACAGAGCTGGAATTTGACCCTCCTGAGTCTGATTCCAGATCTTGACATTTTATTCACTAAAAGAGGGAGGTCATATATGTATGCTGCTGCTGTTGCTGCTAAGTCACTTCAGTCGTGTCTGACTCTGTGCGACCCCATAGACAGCAGCCCACCAGGCTCCCCCATCCCTGGGATTCTCCAGGCAAGAACACTGGAGTGGGTTGCCGTTTCCTTCTCCAATCAACATATAGCTAATTCACTGTGTTGTACAACATTGTAAAGCAACGATATCCCAATAAAAAATAAATGACAAAAGTAAACAAACAATAAAAACAACAACTAAATGACAGATAACTTGCTTAAGGCCAGGGACAAGAACACATTTACGCTGTATGCAACACTATGGACCCTTTTCTCCTTGGAATTTCAGTAACAATCAGTAAAAGAAAAGAGTTTAAAGATGAAATATAAGCAGGGGGTTAGTTTAGGTAAAAACAAAAGCATCCATCTTCCCTCGCATCATTAAGGTAAGAAATACAGGAGAGAAGATCAGAGCTGTGCAGTCACACTGGCTGAGGTGGCACAGGCTCCATCACAGGAGGAGGCCAATCTGTCCCTGGAGCTGCTGCTGCTGGCAGAGTGAGTGCCGCGAGGCCAGCGGTTAAAGAAGCCGAGGAAAGCCCCGGCTTTCCCTGGCGCATCCGTCCTCCAGTCGGGGGAGCGTTGCTTAGTCCCTTTCCAGAGATGATGGAGAGCTTTTCCTCACTCCCGTATCTTACTTCTTACTTCTCATCTCTCGTGGTTTGGAGAAATACGCATATGATCTTTGTGGTTTAAAAGGCTTGCAAAATGACTCTCTTCACTGCCGAGAGAAGCAAGAATACAAATTTTGCACATTTAAGAGATAAACTTTTTTTTCCCCTAACTTTTCTACAAAGTTACATACCTCTTTGTAGGTTTTTCTTACTTTCATTTGTTTTTCATATATCAGAAAAATATTGAAAGAAATCTCATTACCACATGATCATTGGGTATGTGGCAGATGCTGCGCTAAGTGGGAAAGGCAGCTGCTGTGACTAAAGCAGGCCCAGCTCAGCTCTAGGCCGGATGCCTACTGGGAGGGGGGTTTTGGGTTTATTGATTAATCCTTCAAACTCTCCAGGTATATTTATTTCCAAAATGTAGACTGAAAGATCTACTTTTAAGTTTGCCACCAAATAAAATACCATCTGGATAAAGATCTGAGCTCATCCTGGGAGCTTAGGAAACGCCGTTTGTTTTTCTCCTCTCCTCCACACCCTGAGCTATCAGGATATATGTTTATGATCAGGATTCTAACCTTTCTAATATTAACATGTTAGAAAAATAGATGGTGGCTCTCATTCAGACAAGAATTTTCAAAACAGATAAGTTTTTCTATGAAATTGCAAATGGTAGATAGTTATTGTCTGTGCAATTTTGACAAAAATATCCATTCACATTCAATATGTAAAATGTGAAAATATGCATGTCAGCATAAGAAGAACCAAAAGTGGAAGAAAGTGAAGTTGCTCAGTCGTGTCTGACTCTTTGCGACCCCGTGGACTGTAGCCTATCAGGCTCTTCTGTCCATGGGATTTTCCAGGCAAGAGTGCTGGAGGGATTGCCATGTCCTTCTCCAGGGGATCTTCCCAACCCAGCAGGCGAACCTGGGTCTCCGCATTGCAGGGAGACGCTTTACCGTCTGAGCCACCAGGGAAGCCGAAGAGTAACCAAACTGACCTTGAAAAAGCTGAGGGAGAGCAGTTTTCTCGCTGATGGTGTAAAGGTGTCTTTCAATCAGAAGACTGCACGAAGCGGGCACCCACCTTCTGTTGCCTCGTCATAGTTTTTCTCTTTCTTTCTCTCACCAGTAAAATGCTTCTTGTTTTCTCTGCTGTTGTAGCCGATCTGCAGTGTTTTTAGCCCCTTCAGTTCTTACAAGATTTCATCATGTTCCATTTGACACCAGCTCTCCTGACAGGCTCAGGGGTTCAGCCTGAGTCCCAGTACATAACCTGGGTTTGGCACGTTTACCATCATGCAGATCTGTCTGATGCTGGGGTCCAGCCCCGGTGGATCCAGGGTAATTCAAAGGTGGGGACGGAGTAGGCGTCCTAGGAAAAAACTTAATTACAGATATAGACAGAGATTAGAAATGGATGGTGTAGTAGGAAAATTAGTGGAGAAAAAGAGGCTGAATAACTTGGTTTACGTGGAACACCAATCACCACCTACGGAGGCCACAGGCGTCTTTCCGTTCTCCTGAAGGAGAGGAGGCACTGAGGCCTCCCCAGTCTGATCTCAGAGGCCCAGGCAGAATTAGCAGGCTTGGTGAGCACCCACATTTCAGATGGGAATTCAGCCAGGAAAACCGGGAGCAAGAAAGAAACAACACGGGGGAATCCGTCTTTCCAGAAACTGATCCGATTTCTTTATTTTTCAGGTTTGTTTATATACTTTTTGTTATACATAGGGATGAATACAGAGTCACGCGGGGGTCAGCAGATCTGACCTGACCCTTGTCACAATCAGGTGCTTCATATAAAATGATACAAAGGTCTTATGGGTTTTACATCATCTTCTGGCCATGAGGCCTGCTGACATTTTATGGCCCTTTCTGATACCAGTCAGTCAACCAGAAAACTTATTTTTCCAGGGGTGATTTTTTTCTTAAATCAGGTGCCACCCTCCAAATACAGTTGCATTCCTATAGGGTGAGGGTGTAGTGAGTTACAACTAAGAAAGGAATTTACTTAACCTAAGGTTAACATGATTAATCTTAAAGGTTAATACTTATTTCTCCTATATGCTAGTTATATTCATTATAAGGGCAGGGGATATGGAGATTTAGCAGCAAACATCAGCCCAACAATTGAAAATCCTTTCACCAATGTTCCCCTTAAGATATATTTAGTCTTAAGAGAGTGATAAAGTTACATTTTTACATAGCAAGGACACAGTGATTTATAACAAAGTNCCTAGCAAGGACACAGTGATTTACAACAAAGTACAGTGATCTATAACAAAAGAGAAAATTCATTAACTCAAAAAGTCTACTAGTATTGCTAACATCAAAAACTATTATATTTCCTTTTCTATATTCCAAATACATTGATCAATATATTCCCAGGTGCCCAAAGATATGGGGCCCTGGTGGCAATCATTGACTCAACAATGAGAAAAGCTCTATTCTAATTAAGACTCTCAAAATACTCCAAAACTCTCTGTGCTGTTTATGGTTGAGAGGTAGTAAACAATCATGTGCATAGAGGCAGGAGTATGGATAATCCTGTCACACAAGCTAGTTTGTCAGCAGAGAGGTTTGACCTGAGACACCCTTGTCACACCCAGGGCAGGGAATTAGCAGTAATTATTGGCATGACAAATGAAAAAACCCTTCACCAATATAATTTCTAATCAAGCCACTATACTATACTAATAATCCTCTAACTTCTCAAAGGAGTCTGTATTTAGAAAGTTTTAAAGCATCTTCTGCCTCTCACTTGGAAGGCTGTAAACAATTACATGTGGCTGGATGAACCAGCTCAGGCAGGTTAGAGGACCTTCAGAGGANGCCACTATACTATACTAATAATCCTCTAACTTCTCAAAGGAGTCTGTATTTAGAAAGTTTTAAAGCATCTTCTGCCTCTCACTTGGAAGGCTGTAAACAATTACATGTGGCTGGATGAACCAGCTCAGGCAGGTTAGAGGACCTTCAGAGGAGTTTGTAAGTTGAAATACTCTTGTCACGCCCAGGAATTTTTATTAACTGGAGCTGCAAGTNTAAAGGTTAATACTTATTTCTCCTATATGCTAGTTATATTCATTATAAGGGCAGGGGATATGGAGATTTAGCAGCAAACATCAGCCCAACAAATGAAAACCTTTCACCAATGTTCCCTTTAAGATCTATTTAGTCTTAAGATAGTGATAAAGTTACATTTTTACCTAGCAAGGACACAGTGATTTATAACAAAGTACAGTGATCTATAACAAAAGAGAAAATTCATTAACTCAAAAAGTCTAATATTGCTAACATCAAAAACTACTATATTTCCTTTTCTGTATTGCAAATACATTGATTGATATATTCCCAGGTGCCTAAGGATATGGAGGCCTGGCAGCAATCATTGACTCAACAATGAGAGAAGCCCTGTGCTATTTATGGTTGAGAGGTTGTCACACAAGCTAGTCTGTCAACAGAGAGGTTTGACCTGAGACACCCTTATCACACCCAGGGCAGGGAATTAGCAGTAATCATTGGCACTAGAAATGAAAAAAACTCTTCACCAATATAATTCCTAATCAACCCACTAATACTATACTAATGATCTTCTAACGTCTCAAAAGAGTCTGTATTTAGAAAGTCTTAAAGCATCTTGTGCCTCTCACAGTTGGGAGGCTGTAAACAATCACATGTGGCCGGACGAACCTGATCAGGCCGGCCAGAGGAACTTCAGAGGGGTTTGTAAGTTGAAACACTCTTGTCACGCCCAGGAATCTTTATTGACTGGAGCTGCAAGTTAACTCCTTCTCCAAGAGAAATGGTGATGGAGGAGATCCCCCTGTAAAGTCGGAGGTGTAGGTGAGAGCATAAAACAGTCTCTGGTTTTGGGGTTGGATGCTCGGGAACAGAGGGTTTCCTGAGGCTTGATTACGTCTTTGCATATGCCAAGCCTCCTTCCTCATGACCTTTGCCATGGGCGGAGTTCCTCGTGCTGGCTCCAGGCAGTCTAAGAAGCAACTGGAAGCTGAAGGTGTTAAGTCAACAGTAGCTTTCACCTTGGCAAGGAGATGGGGTGAAGTGAGAGGCAGAGGGCCCTGTGCTTCCCAGGGGCTGGAGTCAGTTCCAGGGCAGAGCATCTGTGTCTGGAGAATCCTAGTGGCCACGTTACTCACCCTGCAGGAGAGTGTTGCACATTTCCACTGGGAGGATGGGGTTGCCACCTGCTCAGTTGCTGGAATTCTAACCTCCTGAGTATAAGTTTTAGCTGGCGGAATACATGGCGTAATGGGAAAAGAGTAATGACTCAAAAAATTTAGTTGCTTTTTATTAAACTCACTATTGCACTCTTAACCTTATTTTGAATCACTTTCCTTGTCTGTAAGTTGGTCAAACTAAAATCGTTCCTATCTACTATAGCCTGATGAGGATCAAAAGCCTCGAGTTGGAAAATCAATGGAATGTGTTTTAAGAATTTGGAGGTATTCTATAAATATGACTTGTAACTTTGTTCTTATGATAAATTAAGCTTTGTATTCAGATAAATGTGGGGGGGTAGAAGAAACACTTCCACACTGCTGGAGTAAATGCATAACCAGAACAGTGTAACGGGGATTTAAAGGTGTAATGAATGGAGGCGTCTACGTGGAGGCACACGTGAAGGGGATGAAGGCAGTGGATACCAGCAGGGCTGGACCACAAGGCGTCTGGATGCTCGAGAAATAGACCAGGCTCTATGCGGTACATGGCAGGGGGTCACTGGGTGCTTCCCAACAAAGGCGAAGAAGATAAAGCTTAGTAAAGAGATAGTTTGGACAGTTCAATGGATGAAGTGTAGTATTACCCAACTTAAAAAAAGAGTGAAATAAATGCCATTTGTAGCAACCTAGTCAAAGATCAAAGTCTTGTCAAGAATTTTTGACCAAAGATTCATGTATATTATGTTTTAGTAAAAGATAAATGATATGACTGCTTTACATCCTAGGATTACTTAATAATCCCACCTCTAATTACTGAAATTCTGGAAATGCCCTTAATGATGGAAGGGCTGAAGGGAATACTAGACTTTATTTTCTGCCGCAAGTCAAGCCCAAAGCTGCCAGCTCCGACTTATGCTGATTGCTAAGGATTACAAGAATAATTCCACTGTTTGGCAAATATATAAATATCAATGAATCAATAAAATGTAATCAATCAATTATCAGTGACTTTTTAAAGAATATCTTTCCATTGTTTGGAGCTACCTGGGCTGGGTGATAAGGATTACTGTGCTGTGACCTTCGATATAGGAGGTTCTTGGTTTTGTTTTTTTTCATGCAGTGCTCTTGTTGTGTTTGACGGTTTGAAATTTCTTTTGAAGAATAATACTTTTAAATGTATACAACAAAGTGAATAGCATTATAAAAGAAACCAATGATATTTAAATATAATTACATAAATATTTAAAAAATTTGTACTAGTCTAATNGAAGGGGACGACAGAGGATGAGATGGCTGGATGGCATCATGGACTCGATGGCCGTGAGACTGAGTGAACCCCGAGAGATGGTGATGCACAGGGAGGCCTGGCGTGCTGCGATTCATGGGATCACAAAGAGTCAGACATGACTGAGTGACTGAACTGAACTGAACGGGGGGAAGAAATTTCCCACTACATTTATAGTTTCTTTTGTTGATCTAACAATTAAGTCAACATGAGAGATTTTTAAAAAATATTTTTATTTCCTTATTTGTAAAATTTTTTTTGAAGTATAGCTAGTTTATAATACTGTGTTAGTTTCAGGTGTACAGCAAATTGAGTGAGTGAAATTCCATACATATACATATATATCCATTCTTTAGATTCTTTCCCCATGTAGACTGTTAATGTCAATCCCAATCTCCCAATTTATCTCTCTCCAAAAGCCCCCAACCCCCACCCTCATCCCCTGGGACTACAGTAGTGGCGACCCATAGATTCATGGGATTGTATCTGGTGGACAGAGGTCTTGAAGAACCATGGACAGAGGCTTGTGACCAGAGCCGTTTCAAAGAAGAAGAAACGCAAGAAGGCAAAGTGGTTGTCTGAGGAAGCTGTACAAATAGCTGAGAAGAGAAGAGAAACACAAGGAAAAAGGGAAAGATATACTCAGCTGAACACAGAGTTCCAGAGAATAGCAAAGAGAGATAAGGCCTTCTTAAATGAACAATGCAAAGAAGTAAAGGAAAACAATATAATGGGAAAAACTGGAAATATCTTCAAAGAAACTTGGACACATCAAGGGGACGTTTCATTCAAGGATNACAGAGTTCCAGAGAATAGCAAAGAGAGATAAGGCCTTCTTAAATGAACAATGCAAAGAAGTAAAGGAAAACAATATAATGGGAAAAACTGGAAATATCTTCAAAGAAACTTGGACGCATCAAGGGGACGTTTCATTCAAGGATGGGCGCAATAAAGGAAAGACTCAACAAAGACCAAACAGGCGGAGAGATTCAGCAGCAGCAAGAGTCATAGGAGAGCAGTCTGAGCAGACCCAGACAGCCTCGAGGGTGCGGCCCCTCGCCTCGGCCAGACGCCCTAGAGTGAAATCAAGCGGCCCGTGGGGGGCGTTTCTACAAGCAGAGCTGGTGGAGGAGATGGAATTCTAGCTGAGCTGCTTGAAATCCTAAAAGATGATGCTGCTACAGTGCTGCACTCAACGTGTTAGCACATTTGAGAAACTCAGCAGTGGCCACAAGATTGGAAAAGGTCAGTTTTCATTCCAGTCCCAAAGAAGGACAGTACCAAAGAATGATCAAACTACTGTAAAACTGTTCATTTTGCATGCTGGTAAGGTCATGCTCAAAATACTTCAAGCTAGGCTCCAGCAGTACATGAAACAAGGACATCCAAAAGTACAAACTGGCTTTCAGAAAGGCAGGGGAACCAGAGATCAAATTGCCAATATCTGTTGGATCACAGACAAAGCAAGAAAATTCTAGAAAAACATCTACTTCTGCTTCATTGCCTATGCTAAAGCCTTTGACTCTGTGGATCACAACTGTGGAAACTTCTTAAAGAGATGAGGATACCAAACCACCATACCTCTCTCCCGAGAAACTTGTATGTGGGTCAAGAGGCAACAGTCAGAATCAGACATTGAACAATGGACTGGTTCAAAATTGGGAAAGGACGATGCCAAGGCTTGTCACTCTGTTTATTTAACTTACATACTGAATACATCATGCAAAATGCCCAGCTGGATGAATCACAGGCTGGAAACAAGATTGCTGCTAAGTAACTTCAGTCGTGTCTGACTCTGTGCGATCCCATGGACTGCAAACTTCCAGGCTCCCACCCTGAGCTCCCAGCAACCAACAATCTACTCTTTGTTTCTACAAGTTTGACGTTTTTATATCGTATATTTAAGTGAAATCATACAGTATTTGTCTTTGTCTGATTTATCTAATTTA
>SJYV01051634.1:379190-396011 GCA_006410875.1 Neotragus pygmaeus
AAGCTGAAGCTCCAATACCTTGGCCACCTAATGTGAAGAGCTGACACATTAGAAAAAACCCTGATGCTGGGAAAGACTGAAGGCAGGAGAAGGGGACGACAGAGGATGAGAAGGTTGGATGGCATCATTGACTCAATGTACATGAGTTTGGCATCACTGACTCAATGCACGTGAGTTTGGTCAAGCGCCAGGAGCTGGTGATGGACAGGGAGGCCTGGAGTGCTGCAGCGCATGGGGTCTCAAAGAGTCAGACAGACGTGACTGTGAGCAACAGCAGTGACTGGCGGGCTTCCCTGGTGGCTCAGAAGGTGAAGAGTCTCCCCACGGTGCAGGAGAGCCGGGCTCTATTCCTAGGTTGGGAGGATCGCCTGGAGAAGAAAATGGAACCCACTCCAGTATTCTTGCCTGGAGGTTCCCACTGACAGAGCAGCCTGGGGGGCTGCAGTCCTTGGGGTCCCAAAGATTCGGACGTGCCTGAGGGAGCAGCATCAACAGTGGGCACCTGCGTCGTGAGCCTCACCCACCTGTGGGCCTCTCTGCATCTCCGTCTCCAGCCACGGCGGTTTCCTGTGCTCGCTGATTATAACTGGCTTATTTCTTTGTGCCATAGTGTACACTCTTTCTCTATTGAAACACCAACACTGTGCCCATTTTTAGAAAGCTTTTGACTTCTAAAGCTCTCTAGAATCATCACTTTATCTGAAACCTTTTCGCTGAATTCCACATCCACGTGCACAGTTAATCCCTCTCTTCTTGGTCTTCTTTTTCTTGTATATACCTACATTTTTATATGGAGAGTTCTATATTATGATTTGCTTCCATATCGACCCCACTCCCCTCCACCACGACTCATTGCCCTTGCTTGTCTATATTGCTGTATATTGCTAATAGACTTTGATCTTGTTCAGGTTTTTTGTCTTTACAGATTCTTACCATTATTTACATCAAATTTTATGTAAGCAATCTATACTATTTATTTAGGCAAAGTCTTCATTTTGAGCATGTAGTGTAACTTGCAGTTTTTTAATATCATAAGAACATTAAATAAAAACTCTTATGATTAAGTCTGGGTGCATATTTCTGGTTATTTCCTTAGGCGAGATTCTGGGAATTGAACTGTGGAATCCAAAGTTATGCAGACACGCCTCTTGTTATTGCCCTCAAATCTATTATCATATGATATGCACAGTGAGTAGGGCTCCGTTTACACCACTGGTCCTTTAAATAAGTGCATTTTTGATGGGGAAAATGGCATATAATCATGGTTCGTTACTGTTAAGTTTCAAATTTTGAATATTTATAAGGGTGAACATTTCTCCTTGATCTTTTTGGTCATACCTGGTCTAATATTTTCTGAGTAGCTTGTTTGTATCTTGTGCCTATGGGCCAGGTCCTCACATTTTGGTCAGACTCCTTCGGTCCCCTGTTCAGCCTGGCTACATGGCCATACAGAGAGGTAAAGTGATGGGGGTGCCCTCCAGCTGGATCTCAGAGATCTCACTGCTGGACTGTGGTCAGAATAAAATATGCTGCAGTCATGAGCACTTAAATCTCGGTAAGCAACTAAGCTAACCTTTGGAATAAATCCATACACCCCTGAGGACTGTCTGCTACAATAGCACTACTAACAGCAGACAAATGCTTTGAGTTTTATAATTTAAGCTTTGCCATCCCTTCAGAAGAGGATTACTTTTCTGAAAATGTATCTGCCTGCAAAGAACCTTGGGGCTTGTATGCTCCTTTTGCATTTAACCAGCTATTAAAAGATCCCTCAGAAGCTGTGACCTGCACAGGTTCAATCTACTTTGGCTAGTAAATCAGTTAAGCCTGGAAGTTCCCTGTGACTTTTTATTTAAATACACATTAGAGATCCTAAAAATACTTCTTCTCTCTAAGTAGAGGAGGTGAAAATGATTCACGAGTGGTTCAAATATAGACAGAGTCTATCAAGACAGTTTGATCATCATCCCCTGCCAGAGCACACGTCTCCTTCTGCATGCATTTGTCTGCTAGCTCTGCGCCACGTGCTCTAAGAAAGGGAGCAGCAGCAGAGAAGGCACTCTTTGCCCTTGAAGAGTTCAACTCTGGTGAAAGAAAATTACACACATATATGCATATGTGTGTATGTATAAACACACATTCACACTCATTTTATATATATATACACACACACACACACACACACACACAAACACACAGAGAGATTTTATATATATATATATATACACACAACCACGTGATATTAGGTGATAAGTGTTATATTTTTGGGCTTCCCAGGGACTCAGTGGTAAAGAACCTGCCTGCCAATGCAGGAAATGCAAGAGACTAGGGTTCGATCCCTGGGTTGGAAAGGCCCCCTGGAAGAGGAAATGGCAACCCACTCTAGCACTCTTGCTTGGAAAATCCCATGGACCGAGGAATCTGGTGGACTACAGTCCATGTGTCACCAAGAGTCACACATGGCTAAGCGACTGAGCACATTATACTATTATAGGTAATTCAGGAAACTATAAGGATATAAAGAAAAAGAATAACCACAGACTGGGAAAACTTTCCAAGAAAGTTGATATTTTTACCAAGTTTCAAGAGAGGAGTAGCAGTTTACTGAGCAGAGAAGAAAGGAGAAAGATGAAAGATATACCTGATAGCAAAGAAACTGGGACTGTCCCTGTGTTAAGGACACGCTTTGCCTGGGTGTGACTGCAGCATGTCAGACGGCCGGGTCTCCTCCGGATTGCTATCTCTACCCTGGGGTTTCATGCTGCAAACCCCTGAAATGTATGTGTCAGCTTAAACAGAAAGCACACTGTTCAATTGAAACACTAATGCAAATTAAGAAGGAGAGATAAAAGAAGGTCCCCGAGCCCCCAGACACACGGAGGACCTCTGCTATGGAATGTACATCCTCCTCCCGCGGGGCCGCAAATCAGAAGGGCGACCTTGTCTAACTGCCATGCTGTGGGTTTCTTTGGGTGCGGTGCTTTCTATTGTATTTGAAAATTTTAAACCAACATACGACTGCAACCAGAACAGAAAACAGTGCATTTGACAAGGAATACTCTGCGATGTTTACCAGAGTTTCCTCTTTCTCTGGGTGTGCAGTTTCAAATTTGGGTATTTTGAACTGCAATCTCACGGGCTATGGATAATAATCCCTGTGAAAATGATACTCTTTTAGCTTTTGATAGACTCCAGAATATGCAAGCCATACACTCTTGACCAAGAAGAGAGTGGCTTTCTATGCAAGGAGAAATAGAGCGCACGATATCACTTTCACAACCTTGAAGGTGACTTTTCCACGCCATTGATTAGCAGGTCCATGCCCTGAAATCCGAGTCAGGGAGATTCATTACAGTTCTTTCAGTCACTAGAGTATTAAAAACCAAAATGCTTCATTAACTCAGAAGTGGGCTATGCCATTTGGCAATATGAGATGACTTGACTTTGGTGACAAAGCCATCTATGCATATTCTCTGGGCTTCAACACAAAAGGAAGTAGTTGCTTTTTGCGTTAGAAATAAAAGCAATCATTTTTCCTACTGCTATTCACTTTTGCCTGTTTAGTCCAAAAGTACAGATTCCTGGGAAGAGCTTTGGCACAGGTGAAGTCTAAAGAGGAACAGGCAGGACTGGACTCGGTTGGTCAGAGAGTTCCAGCAGATTGCTATGACGACGGTCTACCAGAAAGACATTGAAGGGGTCTGGAGACTTGAGGAAACAGGAGTGTGGGGTGACCGGCCAGCAGGAAGGACAGAGAACAATGCTATTTTCTTTTCCATTTATCTTTTGAAACAAAGAAACAAAACAAAGGGCTTAGTGAAAGGCCCTTTTCTCTCTGGTTTTGTCCAGAACTGAAAACACAGCGTTAAATAGATCTGCCTTAGTTATCATAAAGCTGGTTTCGGATATGGACATAATCCTTTTCAATAAGCAACTCTTATTTTAAAGGAACTGAAAACAAGCCTTCAGCCAGTGCGCCCTGCACGCGGACAGAGCCCGCTCCTGTGCTGGGTGCACAGCAGTGCCCTGCGCTGGACTTCTGCAGCCCCGCCTGCTTAGGAAGTCATAGTATCTCAGGGAAGCGTAGCCACTGCTTCAACTTGCCTAAGCCTCAGTGTCCTCATCTGAAAAAATGGACATAAGAGCACTATTTCTTCTGTCTATCCAATAGGTAGTTTCAAGAATCAAATTAGATAATGAGAAGCTTGTGTGTGCTTTAATGTACCATATGTATTCATTATATTCATATTCATCCCGTGTGTAACCAGATAAGTATTTTCAGTCCATTACCTTATTTAATCTTTATCACAACACTGTGAGGTCAGTAGTAAAATGTAGAGAAGCTGTAATTTAATCAATTTTATTACTATTTTTTCTTTATACTCCATTTTTTGGACATTTATGATATGGAGATGATTTCCACATAATCCCTAACTTTAGGAGACAAGCAGTCTGAACCTTCCCTGGTGGTCCAGTGGCTGAGACTCCACTGTGCCAGTGCAGGAGGCCTGGGTTCGGTGCCTGGCCAGGAAATTAAGGTCCTGCGTGCTGTGTGGAGGGGCCATAAAAAGAGAAACAAGCAGCCTATTAGAAAGATACAGGTGTGAATGAAGTGTCCGCTCCGTCGCATCAGGCCCTTTGTGACCCCATGGACTTCTCCAGGCCAGAACACTGGAGTGGGTAGCCTTTCCCTTCTCCAGGGGATCTTCCCAACCCAGGGATTGAACTCAGGTCTCCCGCATTGCGGGCAGATTCTTTACCAGCTGAGCCACAAGGGAAGTCCAAGAATACTCGTGTGGGCAGCCTATCCCTTCTCCAGCGGATCTTCCCAACCCAGGAATCAAACCGGGTCTCTTGCATTGCAGACGGATTCTTTACCATCTGAGCTATGAGGGACCCCCGGGGTGTAAATAAACTGCAGTATAATGGGATAAAGGATAAAGGACATGAAAAGAATAGATATGAGACAGAGTTTGCACAGAGGAGGATGTTAACTCTCTTCAATGCCAGCGGTAGAGGGTGACAGAGAAAGGAGAAATCTGTGTGTGTGTGTGTGTGTGTGTGTGTGTGTGTGTGTAGGGAACAGTTTATATGTCAGAAAATGCTTCTTCTTGGATAACTTTAAATATATATCTTAGTATATTCTGAGAGACTAGGTTGACCTGGCAGCCTGGAAGTAGAGAGCATTTCAGGTTGAAAAAAAACGAGGATGCCTCTTAAGAAGGTAAACAAGTATAAAACAAATGCTGATTCACATTAGCTTGTATTAACATAAGTGATTAATAATAAAATAATGAAGTAAATCCTGTAGACAGCAGGAATGTTTAGAATCTATTTTCCATTTACTACGAGTGACTAGATGTTGCTTGAAGACAAAATAATGTCGATGCTAAGGCGTCCGTCGCCTTCTCTTTCCCTTCCTCCGGCTTGAGCTGCATCTGTCTCAGCAGGAGTCGGTATTACTTGGAGACTGACACTCTCCGTATCCTTCCCTTCTGTCGACTATGCGGCCTCTGATAATAACGCGACCACCCTGTTCCCTCCTCTAACTCCACGGAAAGACTCTTAGCGTCAAGCAACTTAGGGCCACAAAGTGCGAAACGGTCAGAATATCCTGGAGTGGGGGAACCCTGCCTGGTGGGCGTCGAAATACAGAGTCGCGACAGACGGCGCAGCAGCGTGGGGTCGGGCCCTGCCCGCCTGCTCACCCGCGCGTGGGGACGGGCCCTGGACCCTGCTCCCCTCACTCTCTGCGCCCGGGACGGGTCTACGCCTCCACCCCGTCAGTGCTGGCCTTTGGCCATGTGACCTGGTTTGGTGAAGACATGACTCGAGCACAGGGTTTAAAAGTGTTTTCGTGGCTTAGTTTGCCTTCTCTGCTCCTTGATCCAAGAGAAAATCATGCCTCAGACAGTGGTCGCCCCTTCAGCGTGGACCCCAGAATGAGGCATGGTGGAACAGAACCAAACCTGGCCGGCAGCCTGGAGCCACGTCCAGCCAAACCCCTCCGAAACTGCAGCTTTGTGTTTCAACAACAGTCTTTGTTTATATGCCTGTCAATGGGACTTGGTGTTGGTTTTTATGCAGCAAAAATCTCTTAATAGGCACTTCAGAAAACAGTTTGACAGTGTTTCTGAAGTTAAACACACACTGTTTCATTCAACAATTCCACTCTTAGAGATTTATATAAGAGAAACAAAACAAATGTTTATGATAGTCATAAACTGGAAGCACTCTGAATGTTCATCGACACGTGAATGGATAAACAAATTGTGGTAAATCTGTACAATGGGATAGAGAATTAAAAGGAAACTAAAAACCTACTGATACAGAACAACTTGGATGAATCTCAAAAGCATTATGCTAAAGACTAGAAACCAAACTGAAATACTATATACAGTATGATTCTATTTATATGAAGTTTTAGAAAGGGCAAAGTTATCTTGACAGAAAGCCAATCGGTGGTTGCCAAAGCCCAGGAAGGGATTAAGTACAAAGAGAAACAAAATGACTTATGGGGATGATAAAAATATTACACGTCACTACTCTGGTGGTGGTTCCATGATTATATACATTTGTCAGAACTCATTGAATTAAGCATTTGTAATTGGTAAGTTTTTGCAAAACTGCTTTTTAAAAATTAAATAGCAAATGCGAATTTCACAAATTATGAACAGTATTATTGTAAAACAATAAAGTTAGCAAATTATTAAAAGCAATTGGTACAGAAGTTCTTTTTTGGTTCATGGTATGCTTAATGACTTGATAATATTTCCTTTATTAATGACACTCCTAGTTCTAAGGAAGTATCTAATGTTTCCATTTACTAAATAAATCCTTTAATAAGTATTTGTATTCTTAAAACTTAGCAGAGTGTGTAAAATTCGTTGTTGTTTTTTATTGTTTTAGTCCCTAAGTCGTGTCTAACTCTTTGTGACCCCATTGACTGTAGCCCACCATGCTCTTCTGTCCACGGAATTTCAGGCAAGAATACTGGAGTGGGTTGCCATTTCCTTCTCCAGGGGATCTTCCTGACCCAGGGACTGAACCCATGTCTCCTGCATTGGCAGATGTCTTCTTTATCTCTGAGCCACCAGGGAAGCCCTAATGTATAAAATAAGCCTCATAAATTAAAATAAAGATATGTTTATTTCATTCTTAAATATCCACAATGACTAATGCACCTATTGCATGCCATGCATTTTCTTGAATTTTGGAATCAAATAGATCAGTGTCACCCTCATTTTTTCTTCACACGGAGTTTCATGCAGGACTGGCTTTACATCACAGCAACTGCTGGAAACTCAGCTTCACAAGGATATGGGATCATCAGAAGGAATATAGCATGGTCTAACATTGAAACCATGAACGACCTCAACATAATAATTCAATGTCTGACATATGTCAGTGTGTTTTCTTAAAAAGTTTAAATTATCCTTTCATGTCACTGTAACTTTGGTTTACTGCCAGAGTTTACGAACTGTGAGATTAATGCAAGAATCCATTTCTACCACACTTAACATTGTGTGGGAGGAGGTCTTTGAGATCTCTGTAAATGTAAATTAAAATATTATTTTGAAATGACTTTGATGTATCACATTGATTTCTACCATGGAGCCCCTTAATTTTAAAAGGGTAGTATTAACAATCTCCTCAATGACTCCCAGTTCAAGACCTCGTAATAGGGTGTTGGATGCCAGAACCCTAACAGTAAGCTCAAGAATTCTTCTCAAGGAAGATAATAAGAGTAGACACACAGGGAAGAGAGGCCTTCACAGCCCAAGGCCTTGGTGTGAGTTTGAGCTATGCGGTGCAGTGCAGTTCCAAATGCTTGGGATAAGAGAAATCGTTCCTAATATGGTGTGAAAGTGCTGTGCAATCCAGATACAGAGTTAGCAAGACCCGGGACCCCGCTTCTCAGAGTGAGAGTGCCGCCTTTCTGTTAGGAGTTTACCAGAGTCTGCACACGGTGATACAGGGCACTTAAGGAAGATGGAACCTGCTTGTCTTCTTGTTATTATTTGTGACTGAAGGAGGGAAGAGCGATNCCCGGGACCCCGCTTCTCAGAGTGAGAGTGCCGCCTTTCTGTTAGGAGTTTACCAGAGTCTGCACACGGTGATACAGGGCACTTAAGGAAGATGGAACCTGCTTGTCTTCTTGTTATTATTTGTGACTTAAGGAGGGAAGAGCGATCAGAGAGAGAAAGCCTGTGTTCAGATATCCTGTGGGGAGCGTGCCACAAGGGCAACGGCATCAGGAGCATGTGAGCAGCCAGATACGGGTTCGCTTGGATCACATGGTGATATCACATTCCAGAGTCCTCAAGTCAGCTCTCGTGGGGGATCTCCTGTGGGTTTCTCACTCTTTCTGGACATCAGTCCCTCACTGTTGAGTAACATTATGGCTTTGCTTATCTCTATGGACTCTTCCAACTCTTACTTCCCATAAATGTCTAAAGTGCAATGTAGGAGAACAATTATAACTTCCACAAATCTTCATGAGGAAAACTCCAAACTCCCAAATTTATGTAAGAAACAAAGATCCTTTTAAGGCAACGTATGCTTTATTTTCATATTAGACTACTCAGTACTTTAAAAAAATACAAACACAAAAACCCTTTTCACAGGGACTAAATGGGGGCTTACAAAGTTTTCTTGGGATAAATGTCTATCAACCTAGTGATGATGTTTTGGTTTGGAAGCCGGAGGATTTAGCTGTTCATTTTATCATTCTGCAAAGATGGATGCCTCTCTGCATTGTGAGAAGTCGATGTGTAGAAGCTGCTCTTTTTAATTCTCCTCTGAGGGAAAGAAATCATTTTTACATGAAATACATCAAAGACAGAAAGAGCAAATCTCCAGATTTAGCTATTTTTGTAGATGGTAGAAGCCTCTCTGTAATAAAAATGAATAAAATGCTCTGCCAGCACCAACTAAAAGGAGGCAACAGATAGAGTGTTTGCTGGCTGTGAGGCTAAAGCAGTTACTTCTCTGAAAATCTTTTAACATCACTGTCTGTTATAACACTTTCTTGTCTGTGGTATTGTGAAAAAGCTTCTTTTCAAGTCTGAGGACTAATATACCAGCAAAAATGATGATTTTATAATATAGGGAGTTGTCCTTTTTGAGAACTGTAGCCTTTTACTTAACTTCTTGAAACTTTTGAATTTGGCTATTCCAGAGTGGTATCTCTGTATGTGTCTGTACATGAATATGTATGTGTGTTTGTAATCATCCTAGTATTTTTTTTTTAACATTTTACTTCATTAAGATGTTGGAAAAATTCTTCATAAGTTCTTCCTTTCACTATTTTATTTCTTTGGAGGGTTTGCTTAAATATTTATTGAGTTCCTATTACACTCTGGACATTGAAGATGCCAAGATGTAAAAAACACAGTCTGTTTGGAGAGAGTGGAATGTAACATGTGAGAACACGCCTGAGATGACCCTTCCAAAACGAGAGGGGTGAAGTGAGGGAGAGATGGAGGCGCGCAGCGGTCTGTGGGAGATGCTTCTGCAGGAACCCACAGCCCCGACTCAAATTCTGGTCCATGAGCCGCAGCCTGGGCGCCGTCTGAGAGTTCACTAGAGATGCGGAAACTCAGTCCCTGCCCTTGAACTACTGAACATGAATCTCAGTTTTCACAAGATCCCAGCTAAGTGTTAGGCATTAAAGTTTGTGAGTGAGGGTCACTCTTCAAAAAGGTTGCTGTCTTACCTGTTAAAGAAAAGAGAATGAAACTGTAGAAAGGAGACTGTCAATGAACTTTTGGAGCAACAGTTGAGAGGAAGGCCCCATGCCTGATGAGCCACTGTGGTCTGAAAGGATACCTGCACCTGGCGTTCCCTGTTTACAGTAACCAGGACGTGGGAGCAAACGAAATGTCTATCAGCGGACGAGTGAATAAAGAGGATGGAGTGCAGTAGAACACTCGGCCTTAGGAAGAATGAAATAACGCCGTCTGCACACAGCAACACGGGTGAACCCAGAGACTGTGACTGTCCTGCTAAGTGAAGTAAGCCAGACGAGAAGGAGAAATATCTCATGACACCCCTTATATGCGGAATCGAAAAAAATGACACAAATGAATCTGTAAAACAGAGACCCACAGACTTGGAGAAGGAGCTCATCCTCGCTTTCAGGGGAGAGGAGAGCTGAGGGTCAGTGGGGAGTTTGGAATGGACGTGTACACACTGTCACATTTTAAATGAATGGCCAGAAAGGACCTAGTGTGCAGCACGTGAAACTGTTCACTGTTACGTGGCAGCCTGGATGGGAGGGTAGCTTGCATGCGACTGGACTCATGGATATGTACAGCTGGGCCCCTTCACTGTTCACCTGGAACTATCACAGCGTTGGTAGTTGGCTAAGGGTGTGTGAGTCAGTTGCTCAGTTGCATCTAACTCTTTGTGACCCCGCAGACTGCATGTAGCCTGCCAGGCACCTCTGTCCACGGGATTTTTCAAGCATGAGTACTGAGACAGTTGCCATTTTCTTCCTCAGGAGGATCTTTCCTACTCAGGGATCAAACCAGCATCTCCTATGTTTCCTGCATTTCAGGCAGATTCTTTACCTGCTGAGCCATCAGAGAAGCCCCTTAATTGGCTACACCCCAATGTGAAATAAAGAGTTTTTTAAAAAGTCTGTGCGTACTTGTAACAGACACTTGGGGAATGAGAATAGGCCACTGGTGATGTTAAAGCTGGCTGTTACCAGAAAACAAATGATGAAATGCTGTAATTCACACAGTTTTCTCCAGTACAACTTCTGTAGCTAGCTCAGTTAGTTCAGCTGCTCTTTGTGACCCCATGGACTGCAGCATGCCAAGACTCCCTGTCTTCACCAATTCCTGGAGCTTACTCAAATTCATGTCCATTGAGTCAGTGATGCCATCCTAGCATCTCATCCTCTGTTGTCCCCTTCTTCTCCCATCTTTAATCTTTCCCAGTATCACGGTCTTTTTTCTAAGGAGTCCCTTCTTCACATCAGGTGGCCAAAGTATTGGAGTTTCAGCTTCAGCATCAGTCCTTCAGTGAACACCCAGGACTGATCTCCTTTAGGATGGACTAGTTGGATCTCCTTGCAGTCCAAGGGACTCTCAAGAGTCTTCTTCAATACCACAGTTCAAAAGCATAAATTTTTCAGTGCTCAGCTTTCTTTAAAGTCCAACTCTCACATCCATACATGACTACTGGAAAAACCACAGCTTTGACTAGACGGACCTTAGTCAGCAAAGTAATGTCTCTGCTTTTGAATATACTGTCTAGGTTTGTCATAGCTTTTCTTCCATGGAGCAAGCGTCTTTTAATTTCATGGCTGCAGTCACCATCTGAGGTGATTTTGGAGCCCCCCCAAAATAGAGTCACTCAGTATTTCCATTGTTTCCCCATCTATTTGCCATGAAGTGATGGGAACAGATGCCATGATCTTCATTTATTAAATGTTGAATTTTAAGCCAGCTTTCTCACTCTGTCCTTTCACTTTCATCAAGAGTCTCTTTAGTTCTTCTTTGCTTTCTGCCAGAAGGGTGGTATCATCTGCATATCTGAGGCTATTGATATGTCTCCCAGCAATCTTGATTCCAGCATGTGTTTCATCCAGATGAGCATTTTGCATGATGTACTCTGCATATAAGTTAAATATAGGGTGTAGGGTGACAATACACAGCCTTGATGTACTCCTTTCCCAGTTTGGAACCAGTCTATTGTTCAACGTCTGGTTCTAACTGTGGCTTCTTGAACTGCATACAGACTTCTCAGGAAGCAGGTCAGGTGGTCTGGTATTCCCATCTCTTGAAGAATTTTCCAGTTTTTCCTGTTCTACACAAACAAGGCTGGATGAAGCACAAGCTGGAATCAAGATTGCTGGGAGAAATATCAATAACCTCAGATATGCGGATGATATCACCCTTCTGGCAGAAAGCAAAGAAGAACTAAAGAAACTCTTGATGAAAGTGAAAGGGCAGAGTGAGAAAGCTGGCTTAAAATTCAACATTCAAAAATGAAGATCATGGCATCTGGTGCCATCACTTCATAGAAAATAGATGGGGAAATAATGGAAATAGTGAGAGACTTTATTTCTGTGGGCTCTAATATCACTGCAAATATTGACTGCAGCCATGAAATTAAAAGACACTTGCTCCTTGGAAGAAAATCTATGACCAACCTAGGCAGCATATTAAAAAGCAGAGACATTACTTTGCTGACAAATTTCATCTAGTTAAAGCTATTGTTTCTCCAGTAGTCATGTATGGATGTGAGAGTTGGGCTACAAAGAAAGTTGAGCGCTGAAGAATTGATGCTTTTGAACTGTGGTGTTGGAGAAGACTCCTGAGAGTCCCTTGGACTGCAAGGAGATGCAACCAGTCCATCCAAAAATAAATCAGACCTGAATACTCATTGGAAGGACTGATGCTGAAGCTGAAACTCCAATACTTTGGCCACCTGATGCAAAGAGCTGACTCATTGGAAAAGACCCTGATGCTGGGAGGGATTGGGGGCAGGAGGAGAAGGGGACGACAGAGGATGAGAAGTTTGGGTGGCATCACTGACTCGATGNCATTGGAAGGACTGATGCTGAAGCTGAAACTCCAATACCTTGGCCACTTGATGCAAAGAACTGACTCATTTGAAAAGACTCTGATGCTGGGAAAGATTGAAGGTTGTAGGAGAAGGGGACGACAGAGGATGAGATGGTTGGATGGCATCACTGACTCGATGGACATGAGTTTGAGCAAGCTCTGGGAGTTGGTGATGGACAGGGAGGCCTGGCGTGCTTCCGTCCACGGTTTCGCAGAGTCGGACATGACTGAGCAACTGAACTGAACTGAACACAGTCAAAGGCTTTGGTGTAATCAAAAAAGCAGAAGTAGATGTTTTCCTGGAATTCTCTTGCTTTTTTGATAATCTAGTGGATCATCATAGCTAGTCACGGAGTAGAAAAATCTGATCTGAGGGTGATCCTGGGCTTTTAACTCACAAGTAGTAAGGATGCCATATCAGCTTAATTAATTAATTAAAGATCAGCAATAAGCTTCCACTCGAATACCTGTGGGGGAGACATGGGGCATACAGCATAGATGGGAAGCTGCTGTTTGGAACAGCTTTTCTTTTTTATGCCATGTACAGACTAGAATTTGGTTTTGAAATAATTCCTTTTTCACTCCTATGGAACCACAGTCTGAGGGTAGGCTCAGAGTCAGTGTGAAGTGTGAAAATTCTGCATATGGTCACATTAGCCATCAGAGGGTCCTTGAATGTCTTAGTGCAAATAGTGGTGGCACATCTCAGTTCCTCAGGTTCCTCTCCCAGCGTTTAGACAGATTTTTATTATTTTCTTTTTTATTGATGAGCGCTCTATGAGTTGGCTAGCTCATGTTTAGGGACAATTTTGTATGGAAATAATAAGACTTCAAATTTTTCAATCACATTCCACCCTGAACCCTTCCTACATCTCAAATGCTTCCTGGCACTACATCCACAAGCAGCTGCCTGTGTGATCTGACTCCACCCTGTCAGCCCTTTGAACGCACCTCAGTCGCTTCCTCTCCATCCTTCCCAGGGAAGAACCCAAAGATACTGTTTCTGTTTGTCAGGATGCTGAAAGTAATGAGTTTTTTTTTTAATAATATTAATTTACTTTTCTGAGATGCAATTATCAAAGTGCAAGTTGTAAAGAAGTACATTTCTTGGAGATTTCACAGTTGAGGACCTTCGTTTCACCACCATCCAAAATGAAACATAGATTATTGCCATCGCATTATATTAGATGGGGCCTCTTTCCATTCATTCAACTCAACAACTTTTGATGTCTGTCTCCATAGATTCATTTTGTCTGTTCTTGATTTCACACAATGGAATCACAGGATTTTGTGTGCATGTCTATCTCATTTTACTTGCTTGGCATATTTTTGAGATTTGATGTTTCATTTTTTTTTCATGCAGAGTAGTGGTCTATTATAAGACTATATCATGATTTCTTTATTTTTGTGTTGATGGATATTAAAGTTGTTTCTCATTTTAAAAAGCCTTCTATAAATAATATTATGTATTTTTTTGTGAAGATATATGTTTTATTCCTTGGATAGAAATTCTCTATGGCACTTCCAAATTGATCACCAAAAGAGCAGTCACCTAGGATGAGAATTTCATTTGCTCACCTGTATTTGATGTGGTTAATCTTTTGAATTTTAGATATTATAGTGTGTTTATACTATTTCAATTGTGGTTTTAATTTTTATTTTTTCTTTATGACTAAGGATTTTGATTGCCTCTTCATATATTTAATTTGTATCTTCTTTCATGAAGTTCAGTTCCAGTCTTTTACATATTATCTTTGGGCAGTTGACATTTTTAACTGTAAAACATTTTTAATGGTAAAAAATTTTAATGTAAAAAATTTGAAATTCTTAGTAATTTTATTTATATTGGAGTTACTAATTTTCATATTTTTTACACTGAACATTGTGGAAGCAAGGGAGATGCAAGGGAGTCATTGGGATTTGTTATTCTTTGTCAGTGGAGGTTCAGATCAACAGAATTACATATCTTTTTTCTTAAGGAATGACTACGGTTTTTAGGTTTCCCAGCCTTAACTCTCACACTGACTCTTTAGTCAGCCGTTTCCTTTCTCATCCCTGAGTCATTGCCTCCCTGAACTTGCAATACTTTTCTCCTAAATCCTCCCATGGCAAACGTCTCATCATTCAACTCTCAGCTGAAATCTGACCTCCTCAGGGATTTCCCCTAACAGGTGGGTATCTGAAGTACCCTCCTCTATAATTGTCTATCCCAAAGCCCTTTGACTTTCATTAGCTTAAGTAGTTTTTCACTGTCTGAAATCACCATCTTGCTGCATGCTTGATATTCCTTTTCTCCATTAGAATGCCATACCTAAGAGCAGGATCCACAACACACTCAGCACCTTAGCTCATCACAGTGAGACTGTGAGTATCTGCTGGATGAATGAGTGGGTTTTGAAATTTATTATCTTGTTTGAACTTATTGCCAACTTTGTAGGAAGCCATGCATTCTACCTTTTGAAAGTTCAACATTAAAAAGAAAGGCTCGTATTTACAGATGTTTATTTTTATTTGCTTTTCTGGGATGATTGACCATGGAAAATATGTTTACACCTCATACTAAAGCTTCTGTTTACTCTTGTGTGGTAAAGTCAGATGGGATCGAGCCTTCTAGTCAAAACAATGAGTTCAAGTTTTGGTTTTATCGTTTACTGATTGTTTAAGTTTGCATAGCCACTCCATCTTTCTGAGCCTGAATTTCTTCACGCGTAGATTTTAGATGACAGTGCTTGCTCTCCTCATTCCATAAATTTTTTGGAAGGTGAAATTAGATAATGTATTTATGAGAGCACTTTGTAAATGGAATATGTAGGACCTTATTATTGAATTCAATGTACTAATTCATTGCCTAATGGACCGAAAGAGTTAATTGTTCTTCCAAAATCGTCTAATTTATTTTCAGGGTTGGGGAGAATTTTATGCACGGTGTCACTAATAGATAATAATAACTCATTTGTTCCTCTATCACACCTTTCCTTAGAGGACTCAGCTTTATTCTGTCTCATTAATCCTTAAGAGTGCCTCTGAATCGTTAGACAGTCTGATGATAAGCACTGTTCTGGTTTTTACAGCTGGAGCAAACGAGGCACTGAGAGGTCAGGTGACTTTCTCTAGGTCACACCGGATCCACGATGCGCTGTGGAAGGGGCTGGGCGCCCGGCTGCTCCCTGCCTGGACCCGGCCTCAGCAGAGAACTAACCCTAACCCTAACCCTAATGACTCAGGACCAGGGGGTGCACAGACACAGGGGTGAGGACGGGCGTGCTGTCCTCGATGAGCTTCAGTTTTAGAAGGAGAAGAGAAACATGAATGGCTAAGATGGAACAGAATTGAAATGTCATCAATTTCTTAACATTTGTCTAAGGTTTCGATGTGGGTAGATCTCATTAGTTACATCAAAATAGACTTTATAGAGAAGGTATTTCCCATAGATCATAGAAAACTGAAACTTTGAAAGTAATAGAAATGGAGAGTGTACTAAACCAACAAAGCAAAATGAACAAAGCAAGCAAAATCATGGGACACAGCTGAGGAAAAGGGATTTTTATAATTGAATACAAGTGAATAGCAGAGTGTCAGCAAGATGCATACCAAAGTCACCCCCAAACATCATTGCCTTTAGTATAAGTAGTGACAATAATTATTGATCCCCAGTTGCAATCGTTCTGATCACCAGTAGTCATCAAACATGAAAGGGGAAGTGAGTGAACAAGGCTGCCATGATGCACTGAAGCCTCCTTTCTCTCTGTGTCAGCATATCCTTCTCTACCCAGATCCTAGACTTCAGATTCAGCCATGGATTTTCCTTGCCAAATAGGATGTGATCAGATGTGACTGAAGTGGAGGCTTTAAAATGCTTACATGGTTTGACTTACTTCTTGCCAAAAGAGAAAGAGTCCAAGGGGAGCTTCTGTTCTAAGAATGAGAGACTTGTTGACCAGACCTGGAGCCAGTTCAAAGCATTAATTCAACCAAACCCTCCCCTAAAGCAAAAGCTCCCTCACCTGACTTATAGACTTGTAAATGAGAAAAAGAAATGCTTATTTTTCTAAGTCATCTCACTTTGACATGATGTATTAATTTTATGTAACCACACTTGACTAATCTAGCTGGTAATATCTAGCTGGGGTAGATTGCAGAAAATCTTAAATTCTAGGATGTGCTCCTTCCCAGTTTAATGATCATGAAAAGGCCTTTATAACAGTGGTCTTTTCAAGCAGTTCCCTCACAGTTAAGCCAA
>SJYV01051636.1:3423-15053 GCA_006410875.1 Neotragus pygmaeus
CCACTTCAGTATTCTTGCCTTGAGAACCCCATGAACAGTATGAAAAGGCAAAATGATAGGATACCAAAAGAGAAATTCCCCAGGTCAGTAGGTGCCCAATATGCTACTAGAGATCAGTGGAGAAATAACTCCAAAAAGAATGAAGGGATGGAGCCAAAGCAAAAAGAATACCCAGTTGTGCATGTGACTGGTGATAGAAGTAATATCCAATGCTGTAAATAACAATATTGCATAGGAACCTGGAATGTCAGGTCCATGAATCAAGGCAAATTGGAAGTGGTCAAACAAGAGATGGCAAGGGTGAATGTCGACATTCTAGGAATCAACGAACTCAAATGGACTGGAATGGGTGAAACTCAGATGACCATTATATCTATTACTGCGGGCAGGAATCCATCAGAAGAAAAGGAGTAGCCATCAGGGTCAACAAAATAGTCCGAAATGCAGTACTTGGATGCAATCTCAAAAACGACAGAATGATCTTATTTCCAAGGCAAACCATTCAATAAAATGTTAAAAGAAATATATAAAGTATGCATATACTATTGGTTAACAAAATAGGGTGTGAATATATGTGGATTAAATCGTTTTAATAAGAAAGTTCATAAGACAATATATAACTAAGTTTAAAATAATGAAGATGAATTTTTTTCTCAAAAATATAAATTACTTAGGCTAACGAGGATTCTCATACACATATGTAGCATGTATATAAACATATATGTACTTCAAACACTTTTAAATGCTATTCTAAAGATAGATCCGAAGCCAGTTGAAAGTTTTAAAAGCATAGCTTAAATCTACTAAAAAATAAACAATATGCAAGCACCAATTCAGATATTATTAAAATATTTTTATAAAGCATTCAAAGAAGATACTATAATCTATAGCCTTTATAAACTCTTCTGAAGAACAGAAAAATTTGGGAATAATTCATCCTCCATTGTTTGATCAGGTTGGCATATTTTTGATACTAAAATCAAGATGCTTAATCATTTAGTCATGCACAACTCTTTGTGACCCTTGCATTATAGCTGATAAGATTCTCCAGGCAAGAATACTAGATTGGTTAACCATACCCTTCTCCAGGAATCTTCCCAACCCAGGGATCAAACCAGCATCTCTTTCATTGTGCTAGGTAGTTAGAATAGAAAACAGGAGTCCAGAATGGCGGTAGCTAAAAGATAAGGCAGGGAAAAGCCCATGAAAATAGCACAAAGGAAGGTCCAAGGACCAGAGTGAGGGCCTCAGGTAGAACAAACAGCACTCCTGGCTAGCTCAGTTTACATAAGGCAGGCCTGGGGGAGGAAGATACATATAAAAAGGGAGCCAAAGGGCCGGGTTGTCTCTTTCTCTCTCTCCTCCACGCACTGGGGTGCTCCTCTCTCGCATCTTTGGGTCGACATGCCCTCACACTTCGAGGATGGATTTTCCTGCTATTTTCTAAATAAAATAGAGTAGTAACATGGAACTGTAACTCTGATTTATCTACGAGCTATAACACGGTCTGTCCAAGACCTGGGAGGTGAGGGCTTTAATGTTCATCACTCCAAATCTTTGTTGTGATGAGAGAGAACCAACGAGCATACACTCGCCTGACAATTCACAAGTGAATTCTTTACCATCTGAGCCAATATGGACAGTAAAAAGGTAAATCTCACTTATTAACATAGATGCAATGATCCTAGATAAAATATTATTAAACTAAATCTATCGATTAAAAAAAAAACTCTTGAATATATAAGTATTATCTCAGGAATGGAAAATTAATATTAAGTCTCAAGAAATCAATTCAAGTAATTTATTATACTAACAGCTTATCATGCACTTAACTATTGACTAAAAATCAGTCATAAGTCATTAACAATGATACAGTAAAAAATTTTCTTGTATAAATCACCACCTACTTATAGCAATAACTCTTAGAAATTTTATTTTTTAATATTTTGTTATACTAATTTGGCTTAATTCTATAAGCAAAATATATAGTTTATCTTTAAAGGATGCAGGATACTTAGGGCTGGTGCACGGAGATGATCCAGAGAGACGTTGTGGGGTGGGAGGTGGGAGGAGGATTCAGGATTGGGAGCTCGTGTACACCTGTGGTGGATTCATGTTGATATAAGGCAAAGCCAATAGAGTATTGTAAAGTAAAATAAAGTAAGAAAAACAAAACAAAACATTTTTTTCTAAAGTTGAAACCCCAAATCATTGTACCTTTAGTACATTGTGGCCATAGATTTATTCCTACCTATTTTAATGATCTTTTAAAAGTCAAAGTCATGGTTTCAATAATGATAATAGTACTGGTTTTAATACATTTACCATAGATCATGAATGATTAACAACAACAAAAATTGTACTTTCAGTCTGTGTCCTTGTTTTGCTTCCCTTCAAGCTCTTGTCTCTCTTCATATCTTCCTGTTGATCCACTCCAGTGTGTGTGTACTCAGTCATGTCTGACTCTTTGCAGCTCTGTGGACTGTAGCCCACCAGGTTCCTCTGTCCTTGGGGTTTTCCAGTCAAGTATATTGGACTGGGTTGCCATTTCCTTTTCCAGGCGATCTTCCAGACCCAGGGATTGAACCCAAGTCTCCTGCATTAGCAGGCGGAATCTTTACCTCTGATCCTTTCATGTTCAATTTAAAAGGGAGTATAATAACATACAAGCACCTCCTGAGCACCCTCGAGTCCTGAATAAAAGGGAAAAAAAAGTAACAAATAATCATTGAGAAGCTACAGGGATTTCCTGTAGCTTTCCAGTGGTTATTTCCGGTGCTTCCAATGAAGGGAACATGGATTTGATTCCTGATCAGAAAGCAAGATTGGTATACCATGTGGCCAAAATAAAGAAATAAATAATAATAATAAAGATATCAAACAATGATGGAGTACACCTGTGGTGGATTCATATTGATGTATGGCAAAGCCAATAGAGTATTGTAAAATAAAATAAAGTAAAAAAAAAAAAAGATAGAAACAAAAAAAAAGAGAGAGAGAGAAACTACAATACACCAAGTGTTGCACTAATGACACAAAAGTTTTAACTTTCAGTCTCCTTTGTGCATTTGTTACATTTTAAATTGTTTTTATAGATGATGAAATACACAATAAAATGAAAACAGGATCCAAACTCAGAAATGTCAGCAGCCAGCAGTTAAGGAGTTGTTGAAATAGTGTGAACAATAAATGTGATAAATGTTATATCAGACCTGGTGGGAAAGTACTACCAAGGATAGGCACTGATATTTGTACAAACATTTTTATTCAACATAAATACACCACATGTCTGATTGATGATGTGAAACTTAAATATTTTATTCCAGTTAGTGAGGTCCAATATCTTTTTTAGTGACTCAATATTTTTAAAAGAAAGAGTAGGTTACAAGGTTTGGGGCATCTATTAATTTTAAAATTCCTTAAGAAGGAGCAGCAACACTGGTATAAATTATATTTCATTTTAACACTTGTTCTCAGGAAAGTTAAATAATTTGCTGATAATAAAAATGTTTTTTAACTAATGGAAATATGTCAAATATTCAATCATTTTTCCTTGCATATCTCAAAGAAACGTAAGGAAAAGTTTTATTAGTACCAAACAATATTTCTAGTGGCTATTCCTTCATAACCAAGAAATCATTGATTCTACTGCCCAGGGTGAGACTGAATCTTTTGAGTAGTTTTTCCATATACAGTGACATTCAGCAGAATATCTATTGTCAGTTCTTGTAGAAATGGAATATTTGGCTAATAGATTACCGTGAGCATATTTCACATTCCACTCTTTTTATTGGCAATCCTTTTGAAAGAAAAAAAAATTTCATTTTCAGAACAATAAAGAAAACTCAAAGAATGAATAAAAGTGAAAGCACCTAGGCTTTTAAGTCAAACACATGCTGGTAAAGTACTTACTTTAAGAAAGTAACAGTTCATTCAAGGATGCTTCTAAAATTGGTCCAGAAGTTTTAGCCATTCTGAAATCAATTGTAAAGAGAACTTACATATCTTTATGATGTAAAATCATAATCTTTAAAAGTATTATTTTTTTCAAAAGTATCTAATTCTTATTTGTTTTTAAAACTAATAATTATTGTTTCTAAATCTGTTATCTGTTTTGTAGTTAAAAAGGTAAATTTGAAAAACTATTGTGCATATAATTACAATGCTGTAACTGGTGAAATAAGTTTATCATAAATAACTGCCTTGAAGAATATGGTACTCATTTTGAAATAATTGTTGTAATCTGATTTTTTTTTTTAGTAATAACACATGAATTTCATCTGATTAAATATAAAATAGACACACCATTGGGGAAAATATATGAGGCTGAAATAGCTAAGTTCATGCTCAAATTTTGTGCTTTTTAAAAAATATTGCACAATAAATTCCTTTTGTAAAATTACTCAAAAGTAGCATGAAATCAGCATCAGCTAATCTCCAAAATATATGCTAAATGTCTATTTTGTGTTAATTGAATTCACTTTAGTCTCACCAATAAAATGAAACACTTTCCAAGGAACACAATTTTATCAATAGATCTTCCAAAATGAAACACATTAAAATTCCACACATCCTATATCATTCTTAGAATGAAATTATTGTTGCAACTTTGCATCATGTAGTTACCTTAAACAGCTTACAAATTTAATGTATCAGGTTTTTCGCCAATTATTTCTGAAACCTCTTAGGACTTAGAAAAAGAAAAACAAAAGCAAAAATCTCATTTTCAAATGCTACTTCCTTGGACTTTAATTTTTTGATGATGAAAAATAAAGCAAGCTGCACTGAAAGTTACTGAATTTCATTGTATAAAATGAAATTAGTGAGTTAGCTGGGATAAAGCAGAGAATGGCATATATAAACTTGTTGACAAATTAATATTTTTAAAATGGGTGCTTCAAACTATTGCAGTTGAAATTATCAGTTGATATGTTAAAGTAGTAAGTGCAAATTAGCATGTTATGGTATAGTTTGCATTTAATCTTAAACAGAAATAAGAGAAAAAAATTAATAAAAATAAAATGATCAATGAATCTAAGATCTCTTTTATTTTAACTTTAAGCATACATTACTTCTAAAGGAAAAATAAAGTGCAATGACACCAACAAACTCATTGATAATATAAAAGAATATTTCTCTATGACAAAAAAAAAAAAAAAGAAAAATATTCCATCTGATGTTGTGGCCATTTTACTTGCTGATGCAGTCAAATAGAATCACTAGTAAAGATAAATGAAAGTAGTTAATATTATACCTGATAATCCCAGAATCCTGTGTGATTGCAACTTAGCCATCTTCAGAGATTTTACGAAAGCTGTGGTGAAAAGGAAAACAGTCATGCAATTGTGTCCAACTCTTTGTTACACCCAGGACTGTAGTCCATCAATTCCTTTTTCCATGGAATTCTCCAGGCAAGAATACTGAAAAGGATAGCATTCCCTACTCCAAGAGATCTTCCCAATCCAGGGATCGACCCTGGGGCTCCTGCATTGCAGGCAGATTCTTTATCATCTGAGCCACAGCGGTATTCAATTTAATATATTTCCCCTTACTGGTTAAGATACTTAC
Organism: Neotragus pygmaeus; assembly: GCA_006410875.1. Taxonomy (NCBI): domain Eukaryota; kingdom Metazoa; phylum Chordata; class Mammalia; order Artiodactyla; family Bovidae; genus Neotragus; species Neotragus pygmaeus. The sequence goes on from SJYV01051636.1 coordinate 8,992, forward strand.
TTTGCCAACAAAGGTCCATTTGGTCAAAGCTATAGTTTTTCCAGTAGTCATGTATGGATGTGAGAGTTGGACTATAAAGAAAGCTGAGCACCAAAGAACTGATGATTTTGAACTGAAGTATTGGAGAAGACACTTGAGAATCCCTTGGACCACAAGGAGATCCAACCAGCCCATCCTAAAGGAAATCAGTCCTGAATATCCATTGGAAGGACTGATGCTGAAGCTGAAACTCCATTACTCTGGCCACCTGATGCGAATAACCGACTCGTTGGAAAAGCCCTTGATGCTGGAAAAGATTGAAGGCAGTAGGAGAAGGGGACGACAGAGGATAAGATGGTTGGATGGCATCACTGACTGGATGGACATGAGTTTGAGCAAACTTCTGGAGTTTGTGATGGACAGGGAAACCTAGTCTGCTGCAGTCCATGGGGTCACGAAGAGTCAGACATGACTGAGCAACTGAACTGAACTCAACTTACTGGTTAAAAACTGGGATTCATCAACTTGAACCAGTGAACCAATGAAGTGGCTAAGTTGTATCCGACTCTTTGTGATCCCATGGACTGTAGCCTACCAGGCTCCTCTGTCCAAGGGATTTTCTAGGCAAGAGTACTGGAGTGGGTTGCCATTTCCTTCTCCACTCTTTCAAGATACAATGTTGTATTTGGTTGTCATGTCTTTATAGTTCTTATTTACCTGTGACTGGTTCTCATTCTTATATGCAGTTCTTGTGTTTTAATTTGTTTAAGGATTTTTTTTTTCCTTTGGGAGGATGGTGACATTTATTTGCTTTTTACTTTTAGTCTAACAGACTCTACTCATCTCCAAAGTTATGCAACCTCTTGCCTCCCATTCCTAAATTAAGTGGTTACATTCATTTATTACAAAATTATATTTTTTTCACATCCTGCATGCTATTCTGGGGTTCTCTGACTCCTTATTATTATTTTTTAATTTGCATACTTTAAAGTTCACTGTGTATTGTAAAATTGTATAGATTTGGACAAGTATAATTCCATGTATCCACAATTATAATATCATACAAAATGTTAATTTTTCTGAAATTGAAAATCTCCTGTGATTCATATATTTTTCCTGCTGTCCTCTCTTAACTCCTAGCAACCACTAATAGTTTTCCTGTTTCTATAATTTTGCCTTTAGCAAATGTCATATAATTATAATTATATAGCTAGTAGACTTTCAAAGTGACTTTTTAAATTTCATTTCAGTTAGTTCAGTCACTCAGTCTTGTCTGACTCTTTGCAACCCCATGGACTGCAGTTAGCCAGGCCTCCCTGTTCATCACCAATTCCCAGAGTTTGCTCAAACTCATATCCATTAAGTTGGTGATGCCTTCCAACAAGCTCATCCTCTGTTGTCCAGTTCTCCTGCCTTCAGTCTTTCCTAGCATCAGAGTCTTTTCAAATGAGTAGATTTTTCTCATCAGATGGCCAAAGAATAAGAGCTTCAGCTTCACCATCAGTCCTTCCAATGAATATTCAGCACTGATTTCCTTTAAGATGGACAGCTTGGATTTCCTTGCAGTCCAAGGGACTCTCACCAGTATTCTCCAACATTGCAGTTCAAAAGAATAAATTCTTCAGTTCTCAGCTTTCTTTATAATCCAGCTCTCACATCCATACATGACAACTGGAAAAAAACATAGCTCTGACTAGATGGACATTTGTTGGCAAAGTAATGTCTCTGCTTTTTAATAGGCTGTCTAGGTTGGTCATAGCTTTTCTTCCAAGGAGCAGATTTCTTTTAGTTTCATGGCTGCAACACCATCTGCAGTGATTTTTGAGCCCAAGAATTTAAAGTTTTTCATTGTTTCCATTGTTCCCCATCTATTTGCCATGAAGTGATGGGACCAAATGCCATGATCTTAGCTGTTTGAATGTTGAGTTTTAAGCCAGCTTTTTTACTCTACTCTCACTTTCATCAAAAGGCTCTTTAGTTCCTCTTCACTTTCTTCCATAACTGTGGTGTTATCTGCATATCTGAGGTTATTGATATTTATCCCAGCAATCTTGATTCTAGCTTGTGCTTCATCCATTCCAGCAGTTTGCATGATGTACTCTGCATAAACTTTAATAAGCAGGGTGACAATATACAACCTTCATGTACTCCTTTCCCAATTTGGAACAAGTCTGTTGTTCCATGTCCAGTTCTATCTGTTGCTTCTTGACCTGCATGCAGATTTTCAGGTGGAAGGTAAGGTGGTCTGGTATTCCCATCTGTTAAAGAATTTTCTACACTTTGTTGTCAAAGATATGGCATAATCATTTAAGCAGAAGTGGATGTTTTTTTCTGAAATTCTCTGGCTTTTTTGATGATCCAAAGGATGTTGGCAATTTGATCTCTGGTTCCTCTGCCTTTTCTAAATCCAACTTGAACATCTGGAAGTTCTTGGTTCATGTACTGTTGAAACCTGGCTTGGAGAATTTTGAGCATTTCTTTACTAGCATGTGAGATGAATGCAATTATGCAGGAGTTGAAACATTCTTTCGCATTGCCCTTCTTCTGAGCTGGAATGAAAACTGACCTTTTCAAGTCCTGTGGCCACGGCTGAGTTTTCAAAATTTGCTGGCATATTGAGTGCAGCCCTTTTACAGCATCATAATTTAGGATTTGAAATAGCTCAACTGAAATTCCATCACCTGCACTAGCTTTGTTCATAGTGATCCTTCCTAAGTCCCAGTTGACTTTGCATTCCAGGATGTCTGCCTGTAAGTGGGTTATCACACCATCATGGTTATCTGGGTCATGATGATCTTTCTTGTACAATTCTTCTGTGTATTCTTGCTACCTCTTCTTAATATATTCTGTTTCTGTTGAATCCATATAATGTTTGTCCTTTATTGTGCCCATCTTTGCATGAAAGATTACCTGGGTGTCTCTAATTTTCCTGAAAAGATCTCTAGTCTTTCCCACTCTATTGTTTTCCTCTATTTCTTTGAAATACTTCCACTGAGGAAGTATTTATCTTTCTTTGCTATTCCTTGGAACTCTGCATTCAAATGAGTATATTCTTCCTTTTCTCCTTTGCCTTAAACTTCTCTTCCTTTCTCACCTATTTGTGAGGCTTACTCAGACAAACATTTTGCCTTTATTGCATTTCCTTTTCTTGTGGATGGTCTTGATCATTGTCTCCTATACAATGTCATGAACCTCCATTCATCATTCTTCAGCCAGTCTGCCTATCTGATCTAATCCATTGAAACTATTTGCCACTTCCTCCGAATAATCATAAGCTATTTGACATACATCATATCTGAATGGCCTAGTGGTTTTCCCTACTTTCTTCAATTTAAGTCTGAATTTGGCAATAAGGAGTTCATGATCTGAGCTACAATCATCTCCAGGTCTTGTTTTTGCTCATTGTAGAGGGCTTCTCCATTTTGGCTACAAAGAATATAATCAATCTGATTGCAGTATTGACCATCTGGTGATGTTCATGTGTAGAGTCTTCTCTTGTGCTGTTGGGAGAGTGTGTTTGCTATGACCAGTGTATTCTCTTTGTAAAACTCCGTTAGCCTTTGCCTTGCTTCATTTTGTAATTTTGCCTTGACAAACTGTGGTCCACTGGAGAAGAGAATTGCAAGCCACTTCAGCATTTTTCCTTGAGAATCCCATGAACAGTATAAAAGTGAAAAAGACATGATACTGAAAGATGAACTCCCCAGGTCGGTCAAACAGGAGATGGCCAGAGGACATCAACATTTCAGGAAACAGTGAACTAAAATGGACTATAATGGATAAATTTAATTCAGATGATCATTGTAATCTACTATTGTGTGCAAGAATCCCTTGGAAGAAATAGAATAGCTAGGATAGTCAACAGAAGAGTCTGAAATGCAGTACTGAGTGCAATCTCAAAAATGAGAGAATGATCTCTATTTGTTTCCAAGGCAAACCATTCAGTATCACAGTAATCCAAGTCTATGCTCCAACCAGTAATGCTAAAGAAGCTGTGGTTAATGGTTCTCTGAAGACTTACAAGAACATCTTGAACTAACACCCAAAAAAGGTGTCCTTTTCATAATAGGGGACTGGAATACAAAATTAGGAACTCAAGATATACCTGGAGTAACAGGCAAATTTGGCCTTGAGGTACAAAATGAAGCAGGGCAAAAGCTAACAGAGTTATGCCAGGAAAGTACACTGGTCATGGCAAACACCCTCTTCCAATAACACAAGATACTTTTTTCATTAGCGATATGCATTTAAGTTTTCTCTATGTCTTTCTATGGCTTGATAGCTCATTTGAAAAGAAAAAAATCAGTAAATAATACTTCATTATATTGTTGTCTTTCAGTTGCTAAGTTCTGTCCTACTCTTTGTGACACCATGAACTGCAGGATGCCAGTCTTCCCTGCCGTTCACCATCTCCCAGAGTTTGTTCAAACTCATGTACATTAAATCAGTGATGTTATCCAATCATCTCAACCTCTGTTGCCCCCTTCTCTTGCTGCCCTCTATCTTTCCCAGCATCAGGGTCTTTTGAAAAGAGTCAGCTCTTCACATCAGGTGGCCAAAAGTATTAGAGTTTCAGCTTCAACATCAGTCCTTCCAATGTATACTTAGGGGTGATTTTCTTGTGGTCCAAGGAGCTCTCAAGAGTGTTCAGCACTGCAGTTCAAAAACAAACATTTTTTTGGCATTCAACTTTCTTTATTGGAGAAGAAAATGGCAACCCACTCCAGCATTCTTGCCGGGAGAATCCCATGGATGGAGGAGCCTGCTAGGCTACAGTCCATGAGGTCACTAAGAGTCGGACACGACTGATCAAATTCACTTTCAATTTTCACTCTCATGCATTGGAGAAGGAAATGGCAGCCCGTCCCAGTGTTCTTGCCTGGAGAATCACAGGGACAGAGGAGTCTGGTGGACTGCCATCTATGGGATCACACAGAGTCGGACACGACTGAAGTGACTTAGTAGCAGCAGTAGCAGCTTTCTTTATGGTCCACATTCATACATTACTACTAGAAAAATCATAGCCTTGACCATTCGGACCTTTGTTGGCAAAGTAATGTCTCTGCTTTTGAATACAGTGTATAGGTTTGTTATAGCTTTTCCTCCAAGGAGCAAACGTTTTTTAATCCCCTGGCTGCAATCACTGTCTGCAGTGATTTAGGAGCCGAAGAAAATAAAATTTGTCACTGTTTCCTCTTTTTCCTCATGACGGGATGGGACTGGATGCCATGTTCTTCATATTTGAATGTGGAGTTTTAGGCCAGTTTTCTCATTTTCCTCTTTCAATTTCATCAAGAGGCTCTTTAGATCCTCTTCTCTTTCTGCCATCAAAGTGGTATCTTCGTAGCTGAGGTTGTTTATATTTCTCCCAGCAATCTTGATTCCAGCTTACTAGTTGTCCAACAAGGCATTTCACATGATGTACTTGTTTAAGTTTCTGTAGTTAGTCTTGTTTTAATAGATTTATTTCATCTAAATTTATTAGTTGTGGTATTCCTCTCTTATCATTTTGGTGTCCATAGGCTTGGTAATAATAAACTCTACCACTTCTACTATTAATATTTAGCTAATATTTCTTCCTTGGTGTGTTTGTGTTCAGTTCAGTTCAGTCACTCAGTCTTGTCCAACTATTTGTGAACACGTGAATAGCAGCACTCCAGTCCTCCCTGGCCACCATAAACTCCCAGAGTTCACTTGGACTCACATCCATCAAATCAGTGATGCCATCCAGCCATCTCATCTTCTGTCATCCCCTTCTCCTCCTGCCCGCAACCCCTCCAGGCATCAGAGTCTTTTCCAGTAAGTCAACTCTTTGCATGAGGTGGCCAAAGTACTGGAGTCTCAGCTTTAGCATCTTTCCTTCCAAAGAAATACCAGGGCTGATCTCCTTTAGAATGGACTGGTTGGATCTCCTTGCAGTCCAAGAAATTCTCAAGAGTCTTCTCCAACACCACAGTTCAAAAGCATCAATTCTTCGGTGCTCAAATTTCTTCACAGTTTAAATCTCACATCCATACATGCCTACTGGAAAAACCATAGCCTTGAATAGACAGACATTTGTAGGCAAAGTAATGTCTCTGCTT
>SJYV01051638.1:0-23822 GCA_006410875.1 Neotragus pygmaeus
TTAAGTTTTTTTTTAATCAGCCAGGCATTGTTCTAAGTTTTTGCATTTTCCATGGAATATCTTATTACCCTTAGGGTAATCTTATGAAGTAGATAATGCATTTAATTTCATCAAATTTTATAAATTTTATCAACTAGATGAATGAATCTTAGGGATCTGTTTACTCTGAGTTTATTAATGGCTAGAGACCTGTTAATTTCTCCAATTGGGCTGATCTTGCAGCTGTTCAAGCTACAGGTCCTGCCTTCGACAGTCTGCTGACAAACTGGCCTTCAGTAGCTGCGCCCCGTGGATGAGCCCTACCGAGCACACACCTAATTCTAAACTCTGCTTTCAGGTCTCTAACATCCTACCCACCCCTGCCCCTGTTCACCAGAGCGTAAAAGTCAGCTGGGTGGGGACTTCCCTGATGGTTCAGTGATTAAGACTCTGTCCTGGAGTGCAAAGGATGCAGGTTTAGTCCCTGGTCAGGGAACTAAGATCCCACATGCCTTGGAGCAACTAAGCCTGGGCATCACAACTACTGAGCCTGTGCACCACAACGAAAGACCCTGCATGCTGCAACTAAGACTCGATGTAGCCTTAAAAAAATCACAAAGTGAAAATCAATACATGAAAATACAAAATCAATGCACAGGAGTCACTTGCATTTCTATATACTAACAATGAAAAATCAGAAAGAGAAATTAAGGAATCAATCCCATTCACNGGAGAGTGTCACTGACCTGCTCTGTCTCTTACCTCTAGATGCCAACTTAAAGGGCCCACGTGGGTGCTCTCCCTTTTGGTTAGCTCAGCAAGCTGATTGGTGACTTTAATTACATCTCTGAAATCCCTTTTGCCCTCCAATGTAGATAATCCTGGGAGTGACATCCTGTCCCATTCGTGGGTTCGCCCCACACTCAGGGAGACTCACACAAGATGTGTACGTGAAGGGGGGTCAACTTAGAATCCTGCCTCAACAGGGCCCATCTTAACTTCAGACCTTATGCTCTTTGATCGGTATTGTTATCTGTCATATTAAGGATAACAGCACTGACTGGAAAGGGATGTTTGGGCACTTTGGCATTTGAAAGTGCTTAATTTTTTGTCTGTTACCGAAAATATTTCAGTGCCTGGAAGCAGCGAGCCTTTCATGACGCAAGGACAGATGCCCACCAGCAGCATGCAGGATATGTACAACCAGAGTCCATCTGGAGCTATGTCTAGTTTGGGTATGGGGCCACGGCAGCAGTTTCCCTATGGAGCCAGTTATGACCGAAGGTGAGTGTTTCCTAAGATGAAGATGAGATGATTTATTCGAAACTGTGCTTTCCACACACACATCTCTGAGCCCTAGCAGCCGATGTCTGCTTCCTGCTGAAGTTCAGTAGGACTGTACGTGTCAGATGGCTGCCTTCTGTCGATGACTGTAACAGGAACTGGGGAGAAGGACCTTGTCCCCAAGCCACCAATACAGCTGTGTTTTTATTAGTGAATTTTAGAAATATGCCAGGGCTGGACTGGCCAGGGCACAAGTCTTCTCCCTAAAAATGCACGAGCCAAGGTTATCCCAGCCACTGTCGCCACACTGAGACTGCTCCAGCACCCATGTGTGGCTCCTCCGTGGCCTCAGTGCCTGCCTTCCTCCCCACAGGCCGAGGTCTGGGCAGTGGTGCCACACTGGGCTATCAGCAGGCTTGGGCAGCAATGGGTTCGTGGTAACATCTTCCAGGCATAGTTTTTGCAGGCGTTCCCCCTGTCCCCTGCGAACATTTTAAACTGAGAGGGAATGCTTTGCTCCTTAATAAACATCTCTGATAAAAGCCAGGTCAGCTTTTCTTTTCTCAGGACATCCCCTTGATACTGAAATGGCAAGTAAGGATGCATTACTGGCCCAGATTGTTTTAATAAGATAGAATGAAAGTCATTGAAATGTCTCAGAGAGGAAGCTGTTCCTCGAATAGTGGCTTAGGGTGGACTTCCTTTTGTGAAGAAGGCCCCTGACCGTGGTCCTTACCATGGAAGACCTATCCCTTGCTTGTCAAGTACATTACCTCCCTAACAGAGACATGCTTAGAAACCAAGCCTTCAACTGAATATTTCATTTTTAAAGAAAACCAGTGGAGGTAAAGTAGAGCTCTTTTTCTGACTCTGAGGCAGGCCTCAGGACAGGCGTGGTTTTCATCATTTCTTTGGTGGGGCCTCGATCCACACTGCTCCCTCTCAGTCTACATGCTGGGTTTTGTAGGTCCGGCTAAGCAGTCGGGTGTCCCTGGTTTAATACAAGGGAAAATTTTGGTTTGAAAAATCACTGTTTTACCAAATCAGGTTTCTTTCTAGCATTCTCTGTGAGCCTCGTTTTTGAGTTACACAGTATCACATGCTCAGAGCTACACTGTACTTTCTGACAGTGACTGGGGAATCTTGACTTCTCATTCTGACCTTCTAATGAAGGTTTAGTTGTGAAATCCACCTTAGTCACTTAACCGCTGTGTGAAGTCTGATGTACCAGATCAGGGATTTTTACTAAGATTTGGTTTGTTTTTGAGAGTTCAGGAAAAGCTTTTGGAGGGGGAAGAGGCAAGGGATAGGCTGATGAGATCAGAAGGAGAACAGTCGTCCTCGGACATATATTCTTAAAGGAACCTGAGAAAATATACTTTTCTGAAGTGAAGTGAAGTTGCTCAGTCGTGCCGACTCTTTGTGACCCCATAGACTGTAGCCTACCAGGCTCCTCCATCCATGAGATTTTCCAGGCAAGAATACTGGAATGGGTTTGCCATTTCCTTCTCCAAGAGATCTTCCTGACCCAGGGATTGAACCCAGGTCTCCCACATTGTAGGCAGATGCTTTACCATCCGAGCCACCAGGGAAGATACATAGTTTTCTATTTCTTCTCAGATGCTTTCTGGAATGTGGCATGGCCCAGGTATAGAAGTTATTTTGGCCTTATCACATTAGGGTTTGAGCTTCCCAGGTAGCTAGCTCAGTGGTAAAGAATCTGCCTGCCAATGCCATAAGTTCGATCCCTGGGTCGGGAAGATTGCCTGGAGAATCTCTATGGACAGAGGAGCCTGGCAGGCTACAGTCCATGGGGTCGCACAAGAGTCAGATGCGATTGAGTGACTAAACAACATTAGGATTTCCTTCGTTAAGTTTTCTCTTCTGAAAAGTGTTACTTGGTTCAGCTTAAATTTCATCCACATCAATTACACTTTTTTTCTCCTAACTATAAGCTTGCCTCCAGATTTCAATGTCATTAGCAGAAACTTCCCTTGTCTGTTTTACATGTGATGTTCTAAATTTTATTTTCTTTCTTATTCTCATTCCTTGACCAGTATTCTTTCTTAGAAAATTCAGTATATTAACTACACCAGCTTAATTTCTGAAGTTTCAATTCTGTTGTTCTTTTAAACATGTATTTTTATGGTACTTATAATTTCTCAATATGAAATAAATGTATGTTTATTCCCATTTTAAGATTTAACAGACGTACATTTAAATCATCCCTATTATCCTTTTTTTTTTTGTAGCTTTTTGGGGTCATAGAACTTTGAAATTTTGAGTAGTTATGTCTATACCAACTTAGTATCATTTGGACTAATTTTGAAGGATTCCTTTAAAAACTTGCACACTTTATACTCACGATGAGAAAGTTAGAAACAGAAACATTTTCCACATTTATGTGTCAATATTCTGGTGCTCCTAGAAATACTGCTCTGACTCTTAGGTTCTTCTGTTGTTTCTTACGCTCGTTAATGCCTCACTTCAGGGTGTGTCATCCCCTCCCTGGTCCCTCAGTGGATGGGTGGGGCCCCTCCTCAAAGGCAGAGGGTGCCAGCCCGTCCAGTGGGACTCCTCGCCCCACCGGCCAGGGGTTGGCAGCACTCCCAGAATGGGTGCTGCCCTCCTTCCACTGGGAGGGGAAGTGCTGCTGCTGCTCACAGTGCCTGTCGGGAGGAGGCCGTGGAGGAAGGATGGCATGGAGTGTCCAGAAGCGGGCTCTTCCTACCTCCCTTGGCCCGAGGTCCATGGTCAGTGAAGTTTTCTTTGAATGCTTCATTCTAGGCATGAACCTTATGGGCAGCAGTACCCGGGCCAAGGCCCTCCATCAGGACAGCCATCATATGGAGGACATCAGCCGGGCCTGTACCCACAGCAGACGGTGAGTTGGCGAGCAGCGTGCATCTCTGTGCTTTCTGTTTAAAATTCAGACTCAACATACTTCTGAAGAGTTTTAGGAAGTATAACCAAAATGACCTGTAACAATCAGGTTATATTTTCTTATGCTAAAAAGTATTCTTAGGATTTTGAAATCAGCAGGTTAGAAGTAGCTCTTGAAAATATGTTATTGGAAGTTAAGGACATTCATCCTTGTAAATAATAAGCCCAAATTCAAGTATATTTTAGACATATGTCTGTTCTATATACTATTCTATCAGTTGACATTTTAGCACAGAAATTTGTCAATATATTTTAGAGAATATGTAGGGTTTAACAGCTTAAAATATTATATGCTAGCAGTGAAAGTTGATCTATTTTTAAGAATAAGATTATTTAGACTGTGTAGGCTAGGTGTGTAGGTGCATGCTGTTGACACGTGCTGCAGCTCAGCAGTCGTGAAGTGTGTGGGCTAACCTTGCGGTTACCACGGCTAGCACAGAGGAACGCATGTCAGACACAGAAATTTGCTGTTGCTAAACAACTCTTCAGGTCTAAGACCTCTTGTAAAATAGAAGGGGTTTTAAACATTAATTTGACCAGAGCATTTTTGTATAGAGACTTGTATCATCAAATCAGCACCTTAAACAGTGTTCCGCCATATGCGTGCCTCTGTCCCGCGCTCTCATCAAGCCCCGGCCTCCTGGGAGGTGAGCTCAGTGAGGCCATACCAGCCCTGTCCTCAGAGGTTCTCCTGGAGGAGACCCAGACCGGCTGGAGGCTGGAGTGGGGTTCATCCAACGTCAGGTATCGGGCACAGGTCAGAGTGAGGAGCCAAGCTGTGTGTGGAGGTTTTTCTGTAAAGTTAGGCCCAAGGGGTCTGTTTAGTCCCGGAGCCCTTCGGGCTGGCCCTTAGAACACTCTGTCACTTGTGGTGAGGTCTCTGGCTACCTACACAAGCCATCCCCGTGATCTCCAAGCCCCAGTTCTGTGCAGCCTATGTGGTGGTCACCCTCGCCTTGCTCTCCCAAATCCACCTGGAGAATACCAGGAGAGGAGGCTGGTTTTTTCCCATGGAAGTTTTGAAGTACATGAAAACACACAGTACGTGCAGTGGTTTGTGTTGTACTGAACATCGCACATAAACTGTTAGTCTGTGGACGTGGGAGTTTCCCATATTCGTTTTGAAATGAACATTCCACCAGGTAATAACTATTTTGCCTGATTTAAGTATGTGATTATACCTGTAAAAGCACATCAGTGTGATCTGTTTCTGTGAATTTTCAGAACTACAAGCGCCATATGGATGGCATGTACGGGCCTCCAGCCAAACGCCACGAGGGAGACATGTACAACATGCAGTATGGCAGCCAGCAGCAGGAGATGTACAACCAGTACGGGAGCTCCTACTCTGGCCCGGACCGGAGGCCCTTGCAGGGACAGTATCCATACCCCTACAACCGAGAGAGGATGCAGGGCCCGGGGCAGATACAGCCGCATGCCATCCCGCCGCAGATGATGGGCGGCCCGATGCAGTCGTCCTCCAGCGAAGGGCCTCAGCAGAGCATGTGGGCAACCCGCAACGATATGCCTTATCCCTACCAGAACAGGCAAGGCCCGGGCGGCCCCACACAGGCCCCACCTTACCCCGGCATGAACCGCACCGATGACATGATGGTCCCTGATCAGAGGATAAACCACGAGAGCCAATGGCCTTCCCACGTCAGCCAGCGTCAGCCTTACATGTCCTCGTCAGCCTCCATGCAGCCCATCACGCGCCCGCCTCAGTCATCCTACCAGACACCACCCTCACTGCCAAACCACATCTCCAGGGCGCCCAGCCCCGCCTCCTTCCAGCGCTCCCTGGAGAGCCGCATGTCTCCCAGCAAGTCCCCCTTCCTCCCCTCCATGAAGATGCAGAAGGTCATGCCCACTGTCCCCACGTCCCAGGTCACCGGGCCACCCCCCCAGCCACCCCCCATCAGAAGGGAGATAACTTTCCCTCCTGGCTCCGTGGAAGCCTCACAGCCAGTCCTGAAACAAAGGCGGAAGATTACCTCAAAAGATATCGGTAAGCGTTCCCAAGGCTCTGCTCCTGAAATGATTTCCTGTTGCCATCTAGAATTTTAATTTTGAGTGAGATGTATTTGGATAACCTCAAAGGGGTGAAATTCTGTGACTACAGACTATCAGGACGTGCTTTTGTTCAGGAGCAAAAGTTGGAAAGCACTCCTCTGAATTAAGGAGAGGGAGAATTAAAATGGATTTCTTGCATGTGAGTGTTAACTCGTGTGAGAGGGCAGAGCCCCAGGTGAGAGACGCGGACTCCTCGGTGACTGTGGACTGTATTTGGGGCTTAAAGATTTTATCTTAACCAAACACATAATCTCTGCCATGTGTGCTTAAGAGAACAGCTGCGAGGCTGATGGAACACTAGGGTGGCCTGAAAAAATCTGACATCAAGCCACTCTGTAATTTTGGTAAGGACATACAGACAGTGAGTTCCCCTTGGAGCAAAACCAGAAAACTGACTATGCTGCATAGACAGATACATAATATGCTATATGGAACTTCACATGTGGATAGAATTTAGGTGATCCCTGCAGCACTGTTGATGGGACCAAGGAACTCTTTCAGGTGAACACTGATGTCACACGTTCATCCGGGTGGAATCTTCTAAATCCTAATTAGAGATTTGGAAAATCGGGGAACACACACAGTTTTTCTGCGTTATTTTTGAAATACTTTTAACATAGCTAAGGAAATAATAGAGTTCAGTTTTATCCAAACTTTTTTCCCAAAAATCTCAAAATCACGTGACTCAAAGTTCTTTGCAGTGATGAGAAAATTAAATATTTTAAAGATATGACCAATGTTTTTAATTATTGGACATTAAGGGGCAGGGCAGGGGGATGTAAGGAGTTCTACATAGAGGACGTGCTGGAGACAAGAGAGAAACAGACCCTGGGCACCATTTTACATGTGGTAATGTGTATGTAAAAATATGCACGTATTTATGTACGTGTATAGATATTTAAGTAAATGTGTGTCTGTGTGTTAGTCACTCAGTCATGTCTGACTCTTTGTGACCCCATGGGCTATAGCCTACCAGGCTCCTCTGTCCATGGGATTTTTCAGGCAAGAATATTGGAGTGATCTGCCATTTCCTTCTCCAATTTAAGNGGGCCACCCCCCCAGCCACCCCCCATCAGAAGGGAGATAACTTTCCCTCCTGGCTCCGTGGAAGCCTCACAGCCAGTCCTGAAACAAAGGCGGAAGATTACCTCAAAAGATATCGGTAAGCGTTCCCAAGGCTCTGCTCCTGAAATGATTTCCTGTTGCCATCTAGAATTTTAATTTTGAGTGAGATGTATTTGGATAACCTCAAAGGGGTGAAATTCTGTGACTACAGACTATCAGGACGTGCTTTTGTTCAGGAGCAAAAGTTGGAAAGCACTCCTCTGAATTAAGGAGAGGGAGAATTAAAATGGATTTCTTGCATGTGAGTGTTACTCGTGTGAGAGGGCAGAGCCCCAGGTGAGAGACGCGGACTCCTCGGTGACTGTGGACTGTATTTGGGGCTTAAAGATTTTATCTTAACCAAACACATAATCTCTGCCATGTGTGCTTAAGAGAACAGCTGCGAGGCTGATGGAACACTAGGGTGGCCTGAAAAAATCTGACATCAAGCCACTCTGTAATTTTGGTAAGGACATACAGACAGTGAGTTCCCCTTGGAGCAAAACCAGAAAACTGACTATGCTGCATAGACAGATACATAATATGCTATATGGAACTTCACATGTGGATAGAATTTAGGTGATCCCTGCAGCACTGTTGATGGGACCAAGGAACTCTTTCAGGTGAACACTGATGTCACACGTTCATCCGGGTGGAATCTTCTAAATCCTAATTAGAGATTTGGAAAATCGGGGAACACACACAGTTTTTCTGCGTTATTTTTGAAATACTTTTAACATAGCTAAGGAAATAATAGAGTTCAGTTTTATCCAAACTTTTTTCCCAAAAATCTCAAAATCACGTGACTCAAAGTTCTTTGCAGTGATGAGAAAATTAAATATTTTAAAGATATGACCAATGTTTTTAATTATTGGACATTAAGGGGCAGGGCAGGGGGATGTAAGGAGTTCTACATAGAGGACGTGCTGGAGACAAGAGAGAAACAGACCCTGGGCACCATTTTACATGTGGTAATGTGTATGTAAAAATATGCACGTATTTATGTACGTGTATAGATATTTAAGTAAATGTGTGTCTGTGTGTTAGTCACTCAGTCATGTCTGACTCTTTGTGACCCCATGGGCTATAGCCTACCAGGCTCCTCTGTCCATGGGATTTTTCAGGCAAGAATATTGGAGTGATCTGCCATTTCCTTCTCCAATTTAAGTAAATAAATACATTTAAATTTGAAAAAAAATTCTTAGTGCATATTATACCAACCTAGGGAAACTTATGTTCCTGATTTTAAAATGAAATTTGCCTTTCTATTACACAAGTATTATGTGCCTCTCTTAGAAAATTTGAAAATTAGATGAAATTAAAATAAAAGTGGACACCCACAGCCCCTCCCACAAAGGAGTTGGCATCTGGCCTGGCTGATGCTGTGGGGAGTTCCAGCTGCTCACACCATGTGCTTCCACCAGTTTCCTGAGACAGCTTCCCTTGAAATTTTAGACACACGACAGGCCTCCCCTCCAGCCCCATCTTGTGACAAATCTTAAAAACTTTTCGTCTCATCGTTCCTCTTGGCCTCCATCTCAGGCCAGGCTCCTAAGAAACCAGAACCATCAAAATGGCTAGTATTTGTCAATAGCAGGCTCTGTGGTCCAGAGCTCAGACAGAAGATGGCATGGAAGAATGAAAGCTTTGTATCAGTGAGCATGCTGTTTGGGAATTAAATTTTGCTTATATTCTGCATACTCACCAGCTTTCTGAAGATGCTACCTTGACACATTTGTGAATAGAGTCAAAGATGACAAATACAGAAAGAATCATTCCCACTTCTGTTTAACCTACAAAGCAGAAAGCTCTTCACCCACCGAAGTTTCTTAGTCAGTTGTCAACCTCCATGTGAAATGACCATGTTTAATTGTCCCTTGGAACCTTTGTTTAAATCAATATTTTAACTTAACGTTCTGCTTTTTCTTCTTCTTTTGTTATTTTCTATTCTTTCGTGCACAGAGTTAATATTAATCATGTCCTTATTCTTCCACCCATTTTTAGTTACTCCAGAGGCCTGGCGTGTGATGATGTCCCTTAAGTCAGGTCTTTTGGCTGAAAGTACTTGGGCTTTGGACACTATTAATATTCTTCTATATGACGACAGCACTGTCGCTACTTTCAATCTCTCCCAGGTAAGCCAGCACCAGTCCAACTGAGAACCAAATTAGAATAAGAAAATGAAGTAATGTATAATGCTTAAGCTAGTGCCTAAAGCAGTTAGGGCTCCCCAGCTAAAATTTTTTATCATTATAGTTAACTATAAACCAACATCAATCAGTGTATAGTTGTCTGAGAATTTTGTCTGGAACAATAATTTATTTCAGTCTCTAATATAAACACACATGTATATTTCTCATAAGAAAACAGTGACCTTGTGTGCACATGCATGTGTGTGCATGGAATAGACAGTAGTGGCAAAATCAAACTTGTTTATAATGAGCATTAGCAGGCCAGTGAGAATTAATCCAAATGTAACACAAAGTTATGGCTGTAGTTGGTGTTGGATGAGACATCACCATGCAGTAAGTTGCAGTGAGACCATACCCTGTTTTTCAGGGGGGCCTAACATCTTTCTTTTAATTAAAGAAGTATAAAATTTAAAAAGAATGTTTATATTACAGAAAAAATATATATAGAGAGAAAAGTAAACAGTTTAATGAACCCCTGTGTATCATCGTTCAACTGCAGTAGTAATGAAGTCATGGTCAAACTTGTCTCTTGATGTGTTCCCTCCCATTTCTTCCCCCCTCTAGTTTATTTTGAAGCAATCATTTAAAAGCCTCCTACCTTTAAAAACCATCCTTTGATCTGTGCTAAGCTTGAAGTAGCTTCTAGCATAATAGCTGAAGAGAGAAGGAGCTGAGGATTAGGAAAAAGGCCCAAGAGCCAGCTGGACTACTGATTTTTTTAAAGAAATATTTAGAAACAAAAATCAGAAAAGGTCATTTTTCCTACTGTGTATGAACAACTCTGCTTTTGTTGAAAAAAGCCAAAACATCTAATTCCTTCCCTTCTGTTGAACTAGTACCAGAATCTTCCACTTCCTCTTTCTTCTCTCCTTTAACTCCTCATTTTAGCCCTGAAAGGCAGTTTTTCAGTTGATACCAAGTATTTTAATAAGGTCATAAACATTGCATGAAGTCCATTTTAATAGAAAATAAGCATTAGAACATATACTACCTTTTGCTAGAGTAATAAATTTCCCTCCTTATGCTGGGTGAGCTGCTGTTGAGCACAGTTTTTCATAACTAGCATTGCTTCAGCAATTTTCCCTCTTCTCTTGTCCTAGGAAAAAGTTAAGCTTTATGTTGGGGGCGAGATGGGGGTGACATCCACACCTCCATTTAAAAAATTGTGCCTTCGTACCCTAAAAGCAAGCTCTACCTGGCTGGTACTTGGGTGTACCCTTCTTTATAATTGTTTCAAACTATCTTATGGGAAACTTACAGCCAGATAATGAAATTATAGTCAATTTCCATAACACCTATCATTAAGAAATCCTTGTTTACTTACTTATCCTTCGTCATCTCTAAATGCAGCAGTATTGGTGTTGAGGGAGGGGTGTATGTTGGTTCTCTTGATATAAACATCCGCTTAAAGGAAACAGCTGGTTCTCAGAGTTGCTTTTGTCTTTCGGCTAGAGTTTGGAATAGCTGAAATATAAAAGTGCATTCTGTGAAACATTCTCATTCATTTATCTCAGGGACTAAATTGATTTGTTTCTAATTTTCTGTGTTTATGAGCTACTACATTGCTGAAATTATCTTCTCCCCAAAATATATGGAGAATGTAAATTAGAATAACCTGTGGCACCTAAGACAAAAGTAACCATAAAATCCTAAGAATAATAACCATAAAAATCTAGGCAAGCAGAGTTTCAGATAAATAAAAGAGGAGAACAGACTCACTTTGGGTGAATGAGTCTATAAAATCCATGTTCCCACTCTTCTAGTAAGAATGGTACTACTGTGTCTAAAACCAGAAACAAAGGTAAAGAACAGCAGAGCCCTCCCTCGGGGATAGTATCAGAGATGGGAAAATAACAAGTAAGTTTTCATGTTAATGGTGTAAGAAAGTAAACACCAAGTAAGAAAGATAGTAAGTGTTGATTAATGAAAAATTCAGGAAGATAGTTCTAACTTACACATGGTTTCTTTTTCTTGGCCTAGCCAAAAGAAAAAAAAAAAAGTGAAAATAATTATAGAGATGCATGGCTAGCTAGCAGGATTTTCCCTCTCAGTCACACTGGAGAGGTTATGACATTGTACCTCTTCTCTTTCTCACCCTCTCCAGTTGTCCGGATTTCTCGAGCTTTTAGTAGAGTACTTCAGGAAATGCCTGATTGACATTTTTGGAATTCTTACGGAATATGAAGTGGGAGACCCCAGCCAAAAAGCACTTGATCACAATGCGGCAAAGAGAGATGACAGCCAGTCCTTGGTTGACGATTCTGGGAGAGAGGAAGAAGATGCTGAATGTATTGAGGAGGAGGACGACGAGGAGGACGATGAGGAGGAAGACAGCGGGAGGGCGGAGATGGAGGACAGGAGCAGCATGGCTGTGGCCTCCCCTGACGCCACCATAGACCCAAAGGAGAAGCCCAGGCAAGCCAGTAAATTTGACAGGCTGCCAATCAAGATAGTCAAAAAGAACAACCTGTTTGTCGTCGACCGCTCTGACAAGCTGGGTCGAGTTCAGGAGTTCAGCAGTGGACTTCTGCACTGGCAGCTCGGCGGGGGAGACACTACCGAGCACATCCAGACTCACTTCGAGAGCAAGATGGAGATTCCCCCTCGCAGGCGGCCGCCTCCCTCTTTGAGCTCCACGGGGAGAAAGAAAGACCAGGAAGGCAAGGGGGATTCTGACGAGCACCAAGAGAAAAGCATCATCGCAACCATCGATGATGTCCTGTCTGCTCGGCCAGGGGCTCTGCCCGAAGATGCAAACCCTGGTACCCAGACCGAAAGCAGCAAGTTTCCCTTCGGAATCCATCAAGCCAAAAGTCACCGCAACATCAGGCTGCTGGAGGACGAGCCGAGGAGCCGGGACGAGGCCCCGCTCTGCACCATCGCACACTGGCAGGACTCACTGGCCAAACGCTGCATCTGCGTGTCCAATATTGTCCGGAGCTTGTCTTTTGTGCCTGGGAATGACGCGGAAATGTCCAAACACCCAGGCCTGGTGCTGATCCTGGGGAAGCTGATTCTTCTTCACCACGAGCATCCCGAGAGAAAACGAGCACCGCAGACCTATGAGAAGGAGGAAGACGAGGACAAAGGGGTTGCCTGCAGCAAAGCTGAGTGGTGGTGGGACTGCCTCGAGGTCTTACGGGACAACACACTGGTCACCTTGGCCAATATTTCTGGGCAGCTAGACTTGTCCGCTTACACGGAAAGCATCTGCTTGCCAATTTTGGATGGCTTGCTGCACTGGATGGTGTGCCCATCAGCAGAGGCACAAGACCCCTTTCCCACGGTGGGACCCAACTCTGTCCTGTCGCCTCAGAGACTCGTGCTGGAGACGCTCTGTAAACTCAGCATCCAGGACAACAATGTGGACCTGATCTTGGCCACGCCTCCGTTTAGTCGTCAGGAGAAATTCTATGCCACGTTAGTTAGGTACGTTGGGGATCGCAAAAACCCAGTCTGTCGAGAAATGTCCATGGCGCTTTTATCGAACCTTGCCCAAGGGGACGCACTGGCTGCAAGGGCCATAGCTGTGCAGAAGGGAAGCATCGGAAACTTGATAAGCTTCCTAGAGGATGGGGTCACAATGGCCCAGTATCAGCAGAGCCAGCACAACCTCATGCACATGCAGCCCCCGCCCCTAGAGCCCCCCAGCGTGGACATGATGTGCAGGGCAGCCAAGGCCCTGCTGGCCATGGCCAGGGTGGACGAGAACCGCTCCGAGTTCCTTCTGCACGAGGGCCGATTGCTGGATATCTCAATATCAGCCGTTCTGAACTCTCTGGTGGCATCTGTCATCTGCGATGTACTGTTTCAGATCGGGCAGTTATGACATCAGTGAGAAGGCAGCCTGTGTGAGTGAAGACTATAGAGGCTCCCGTGTAACTGGCTGTGTTCTGTTCTTGTTTCTCCAGCGTAGGACGAAGGAAAGAAAATCTTTGCTCCTCTGCCCCATCCACTATTTACCAATTGGGAATTAAAGAGATAATTAATTCGAACAGTTATAAAATTAATATTTGCTGTCTGTGTGTACAAGTACATCCTTTCGGGGTTTTTTTATTTTGTTTTTTTGTTTTTTTTTTTTAACCAAAGTTGCTGTCTAGTGCATTCAAAGGTCATTTTCTTTTTAATGTTCTTTTCCATGTCATATTGCATTTTTTTGGGAAGCAAATTGACTTTAAAGAAAAAAGTTAACGGCAAAAGATGCTGTAAGATGGGAAAAATTCACCACACTGAGACAAAAAGGCAAAAATTTATCAATTTCCTAGCTGTGTTATTCTTCAAATAATGAAAAAATTGCAGCTGTATCCCATCGTCCAAAGCTCTGTGCAATAGAAATTTCTAGGTAGGTATAGGGGCTCACAAAGGTGTGTCAGTCAGCGGTTGAAATAGGAAACGATACTGGTTTCTCCACAGGAAAATGGTTACATTAGGCTAGGAGCAAAATGTGTTTTTTAAGTTAAGATTGAAAACCTACCTGACAACAATCAATGGAAACTGCTTCCTCACCACTACCGCCCTGTCTGCTGTCTGTCGTTTGACCTTCCACATGACAGTTCTTCACAATTCCTTTAATCATTTTTTAAATATTTTTTTTACTGCCTTTGGGCTGTGATGTATATAGAAGTTGTACATTAAACATACCCTCATTTTTTTTCTTTTTTCTTTTTTTTTTTTAGTAAAAAGTTTTTAGTTTCTTTTTCATGATGTGGTAACTACGAAGTGATGGTAGATTTAAATAATTTTTTATTTTTATTTTATATATTTTTTCATTAGGGCCATATCCAAAAAAAAGAAAAAATACAAAAAACAAAAACGAGAAAAAAAAAACAAAAAAAAGAGGGTAATGTACAAGTTTCTGTATGTATAAAGTCATGCTCTATTTCGGGAGAGCAGCTGATCACAATTTGCTTCATGAATCAAGGTGTGGAAATGGTTGCATATGGATCGATTTACACAATGGTTACTAGTACAGACAAAAAAAATACAACTAAAAGGAAGAAACACAACTTCAAAAATTTTTCAGTGACGAGAATCCACATTTGTATTTCAAGATAATGTAGTTAAAAAAAAAACAACGATGTAAATTCCTCCTTTTCCTCTGGCTTAATGAATATCATTTATTCAGTATAAAATCTTTATATGTTCCACATGTTAAGAATAAATGTACATTAAATCTTGTTAAGCACTGTGATGGGTGTTCTTGAATACTGTTCTAGTTTCCTTAAAATGGTTTCATAGTAACCAAGTAACAAGAAAAAGGGGGGAAACAACCCTGTACTAACATAGCCCCTCAGGAAACCCTGAGGTCGGGAAGGACCTTTAAGGGTTACCTACTTTAGAGTGGGGAGCAAGAGTTTGATTTTCTCAAAGGATTTCAATAACTGGCCTTTGTTTGAAGCAGTCAACTCTGACAATATGGCGGTCTGAGAATTTTCCATGTCTGGGGGCGGTGGCTGCCAGCCCGTGAGGTGGGATCACTGACCTGACAGTGTAACACCCTGCCTTTTTCTAACCCCATCCTAATTTCGATCAGAGTTCAATCTATTCTGTGTTTTTCCTGTGTGCCTCAAAGTTATTTTGCATTTAGTTTACTCCACCTTGTATAATATTTATATTGTGCAATGTTAAAAAGAATATGTTATATTGTATGTGGTGTACATAGTGCAAAGTGATTATTTCTATTTCAGGGCATATTAATATTCTCATATTCCTTCCTATCTTGGTGCACAGTAGCTTTTGATTACTAGTCACTTCTAGTTTAAACTTAATTTCTTCCTGGGTCATTGACTGTTCTTGTGTAACAATCGATTTCTTTGAAACTGCTGCAGAGTTAAACCATTAGCGGACACCCTTCTGACTCTACCTCTTCACACCACCCTGCCAATCTCAGCAGACTCAAAACTTCCAAGTTTATTCGCCAGCCACCTATTGTCTGGGTGCACATTACTCACAGTAATACATGGAAGAGTTAGATGAGAGCGCTCGGTTACAATGAGAGGGTTGAATGGGACTCTCGTGTCATAAGGTTTTTTTCCTGCAAGCATTATCATCATCTGTCAACTCCCACATTAGTCAGTCTTCTTATATAATAATGGAGCCAAATTTATGTTGAATTTAAAACCCATTTATAATTCTACTTTAAATTTATCTGCTTGCTAAGAACAGATTCTAGTGCTCCAAGCTTCAAATTTGGAGATTTGTAAGAGGGAATTCAATATTATTCTGATTCCTCTCTTACAGAGTATGAATAAAAAGTGTATACAAACTTTGAAGTTTGTCAATCAAAAGAGTGAAATATTACAAGAGACTGTTGTTGTCATGGTTTGAGTTGTAATCAGTATCTAGAGTCTGATCACTGAGCAACAAGGTTTTACATACTGATACGTGATGTAATCTCTAGAATAATCCAGGAAGATTTTAGCATCCTTTCTACATTCTCACTCCAGAATGAAGACTACAGAAGCCCATGAAGAACTTACAGCCTGCCTGACATCATCTTGCCTACAAACTGAGTTATTGCTTTGTCCTAAAAATTAGTTGTTTTTTTTTTCCTATGAGGCTTTTCAGAAATTTACAGGATGCCCATACTTTAAATGTGTACAAAAAAAAAAAAAGATTAAAATAAAGGTGCAAAGAAAGTTTAGTATTTTGGAATGGTGCTATAAAGTTGGATGTGTTGGTATCTGAATTTTTGAATGTCACAGAGAATATTACTGGGTGGCATGTGTGCAGAAATAATTATACAAATGTTTTATTTAAGATCAACAATGATATAGAATCAGTTTTTGTTGGTGAATGTGGCCTATTCAAAAACTAGTTAGGTTGTTTTTTAAAAATTACAATAGAGAATGATTCTTTAAAGGGGTTATGAACAGTTTGATAATGCAGAATGTAAGCTATTAACTACCTCCTTTTACGAAAAGAAGATGGCTTTTGCCCTGAAATCATTCATTTACCAACTGTTGGAAATACTTCATTTTTTTATCAAACACCATGTACAAATTCCCATTATCTGTTCACCTGCAAGGAAGCAAAGAAAGTATTATAAAAGAGCCAAAGTGACCAATCAAATAGTCCATTTTCTTCTCGCTGAGTTTTGTTTCACTTTCTCACCTGGGCCGCCGAGCGTAGCTGTCTGACCAGTCTGCGCTCCTCCACCCCCATCACCTCCCTCAGAGACCCTCAGAGTCAAACAAGCTTTTAAAACTGCCAATACATATTTTCGGGGATAGTAAATAACCTGGTAAGATGTTCCACTATTCATTAATTTAGCAGAAATGCATTGAGCACGTGCTGTGTGCCAAGCTCTGTTCAGGTGCTGAAGGGTCATTCATGAGCA
Organism: Neotragus pygmaeus; assembly: GCA_006410875.1. Classification (NCBI taxonomy): domain Eukaryota; kingdom Metazoa; phylum Chordata; class Mammalia; order Artiodactyla; family Bovidae; genus Neotragus; species Neotragus pygmaeus. Next base: position 16,915 of record SJYV01051638.1, read on the forward strand.
AAGATCCTGATTCAGTTATGTTCTGGTCGTTCTTGTCAGATAATTATAGAAATAAACTCATCTTCCAAATCCAGTGTTTATGCATTGAGAACACTGAGTATGTATATTTTGTTGACTAAGAAATGAAGTGAGGCTCTAGCTGTGGAAATCAGTCTGATAAGAAGGGGTCCAGACTGAAAGAACTCAGCCACGTCACCCCTTCCAGCTCTGCAGTGTGCCTAAGGCACCCGGTGCCCTTCCCACTCCTTTGCACACGAGGGTGCTTGTGCGTTCCCAAGTGCAGGGGGGAAAACCCAGAGTTGTAGCCTGGCACCCAGTGATCCCAGCTTACGCGATCAGCCCTTGGAAGTTCAGAAATTGACTGAAGCTATACAAGGAGACCTTATTTAGGGCTTTTTTGTTCTTAAGTCCCACAGACCGCCACATGTACCAATGCCCATCTCCAGTCACCATGTTTCATGCTTTTCTATCCTTTTGTTTTATGATGATCCAAGTCATGTAATCCCCTCAAATGCCAAAGTCAAGTTAATTTACTTCGGGGTTTAAATATATGAAACCCGGAGGGGAAGTTGGGGGAAGACCATCTAATGTGTCCCAAAGTACAAGACTCCTCTTTCTTCCTGAATCTGATTTCAAGGACTTAAAAGTTTTAAAGTATATTCTAAGGAACAGAAGTGATCTCAAAATAAAACCCACTCCTTACATATTCTCCTCTTGGGTATCTATAATCCACAGTATCACTTTAAAAAGTCTGAGAAATCCTACAAAAAAAGAAACCTGTTTATCCCAAGCATTTCCTAACTTAATCAACCTTGGAAGTTTTTTAAGATTCATATAAACATGCTCCCAAAGCTTGGGGGAATATGGCATTAGCTGAGGATCGTGCCTGACTTCTAAACACCCATGTGCCTTGCTTGTCCTCAGTGTATTCTTATTTCTTCCACTGAAATTGAGATGTCCTTGAAGGAGATGTCACAGGATCTTCTCTTGCTGTCTCTACAACCTTCAGTGAACGAGCTGCTTAAATTCTTTGAATCTCAATTCATCACCTGTAATTCAGTGTAACACCTACCCAAGGATTGGTGAGGATTAAATTAGATAACTGTATAAAGGTCTTATAACCTAAGTGACCACTATGTATTAATTGCATACACTTTCCCTTTGGTGAGTGCCCTAAAGTGTACTTCATGTAATTTAAAAATCTGGTCTAAGAGAGCATCTTCCCATTTTCATAGTCACATAGTTTGTGTGGCTTTTATTGTTGTTTGGGGATTTCTTGTAAAAGCCATAAAGACTCAAGTCTACTGATTGGCTGTTTAGTGCCAAGGGTGATGGCTTAACTTCTCTAGAGTGTTCTTTTCAGCTGTTGGACTTAAGAGGTGGTAGGAGTCCTCGCCTTTCATTCTGCAGGCCTGGGGGGAGATGTGTATATCTCTGGAGCACAGTGCAGTCGTGCAGTAAACTTGCCCTGTCCCGTCCTGGGGAGAAAAAAAGTGGCTTACAACATTTCAGGGATCAAATACTAGAGGGGGCTGATCACTGTTTTCTTTGCTATTCCTTTCATCTGTTGCACACAGCAGAGAGCTTCCCTAGAGAAAAGGGACTGCAGTCTTCACACTTAGCTGGAAGTGGGCCATACTTCTGTGGGCTATAGAAGTGGAATTCAGGATGTTCTTCATTTCCGTGTAAGCTTAACGTCAGGTAAATAAATAAAGCCTGTGCTTTGATCTTCTGCAGAAATTTGGTATTTAGCTGGGCCTGGATCTGTACGTTGGACAAACTAGTTTTTCCAAGAGACTCACGGAAGCTAAACTTGGATTCAGTCCCTTGAAGATATCCTTGCCCAAACGAAAGTAATTCCTCTAGGCCAGAACCAGCAGCGGGTAAAGGAGTGATTGCTTCACATTTGGATGTTTTTTACACTTGAAAGAATTTCACAGCTATTAGTTGTTCTTTATAGAAGCCTTAGTATAGAACATTATAACATCCGTTCTCCAAAAACAGAATCACAGGCTGACACGTAAAGTAGTTGGAAACGAGACCACCCCTTTCCAAGAATGTATATTTGTCTTAGAAATGTCTTCAGCTTCATGCAAAATCTAGAGGAGAAGGGGACTTTTAAAACAGAAGCCATCAAGGATATTAGCCACAGACTGAAGGAGAGAGGGGGCAAGGTGGGAGGGAGTGTCCTGCAAAGTCTCAGGACAAGACAAGACACAATGTCATAGGCTCACATAGCATCTGTGCCTCTGTTAAAGGGAACAGTCCAAACTAAATGAAAATCAGGAAGGTCTGGACAATGCTTTGTCCTTGTACAACAGGTCCTTCCAAAAGTCTCACTTTACTGTTGTCATCTTCACAGTCCTCAAGAGCTTCATCTGCATGTTTTGTGTTGAGATACAAATAAAATTATCACCCACTCAGTGCTATAAGCAGCCCAAGTTACAGGTCTCAGCCCCCCACACCTGCCTGGGGTCTCCCTTCTACATCCAAGGGTTGTGTGAACACCTGTGAGAAAATCATTATTATATCCCTACTGAACACAAGATGCTCCAGATGCCCAAGTCAGGTTTTCAAATACACTCTAAGACTTGGAATAGAAAGTAAATTTTCTAAAAAAGTATTGTTGGACCCAGGGGCTTTCATAGATGATGACAAATTAGGATTAACTAAACCCCAGGTAGCCTTTAAATTGAATCATCTAGGGAATGGGCCTGTCCAGAAGGAACTGGCAAGTCTTANCTTGGAGCACTAGAATCTGTTCTTAGCAAGCAGATAAATTTAAAGTAGAATTATAAATGGGTTTTAAATTCAACATAAATTTGGCTCCATTATTATATAAGAAGACTGACTAATGTGGGAGTTGACAGATGATGATAATGCTTGCAGGAAAAAAACCTTATGACACGAGAGTCCCATTCAACCCTCTCATTGTAACCGAGCGCTCTCATCTAACTCTTCCATGTATTACTGTGAGTAATGTGCACCCAGACAATAGGTGGCTGGCGAATAAACTTGGAAGTTTTGAGTCTGCTGAGATTGGCAGGGTGGTGTGAAGAGGTAGAGTCAGAAGGGTGTCCGCTAATGGTTTAACTCTGCAGCAGTTTCAAAGAAATCGATTGTTACACAAGAACAGTCAATGACCCAGGAAGAAATTAAGTTTAAACTAGAAGTGACTAGTAATCAAAAGCTACTGTGCACCAAGATAGGAAGGAATATGAGAATATTAATATGCCCTGAAATAGAAATAATCACTTTGCACTATGTACACCACATACAATATAACATATTCTTTTTAACATTGCACAATATAAATATTATACAAGGTGGAGTAAACTAAATGCAAAATAACTTTGAGGCACACAGGAAAAACACAGAATAGATTGAACTCTGATCGAAATTAGGATGGGGTTAGAAAAAGGCAGGGTGTTACACTGTCAGGTCAGTGATCCCACCTCACGGGCTGGCAGCCACCGCCCCCAGACATGGAAAATTCTCAGACCGCCATATTGTCAGAGTTGACTGCTTCAAACAAAGGCCAGTTATTGAAATCCTTTGAGAAAATCAAACTCTTGCTCCCCACTCTAAAGTAGGTAACCCTTAAAGGTCCTTCCCGACCTCAGGGTTTCCTGAGGGGCTATGTTAGTACAGGGTTGTTTCCCCCCTTTTTCTTGTTACTTGGTTACTATGAAACCATTTTAAGGAAACTAGAACAGTATTCAAGAACACCCATCACAGTGCTTAACAAGATTTAATGTACATTTATTCTTAACATGTGGAACATATAAAGATTTTATACTGAATAAATGATATTCATTAAGCCAGAGGAAAAGGAGGAATTTACATCGNTTTTTTTTTTTTAACCAATATCCCACATCTCTTTTTTTTTTTTTTTTTTTTTTAATTGGAGCATAATTGCTTTACAGTGTTGTAGTGGTCTCTGCTGTACATCAGTATGAATCTGTCATATATATATATATATATATATCCCCTTCCTCTTGAGCCTTCTTTGTTCCCCACCCATTCCACCCCTCTAAGTCCTTACAGAGTGACTCTCTTCACCTTTCCTTAGATGGGATTACTGTACTAACCAGGCCACCAATGAGCCAGCCTGTATCCAGTTACCCAGTCTGTCTCTGTCACTGGTTTTTCTTTCTTTCTCTCTCTCTCTCTCTTTTTTTTTTTTTTGACACCTAGCATGCATTGTCAAGCACACAGTGTAAAATGTTTCCAAATTAGAGTCCTCCCCTGTTCTCTCTCTGACAGCCTGGTGTCAACACTCCCCAGCTCCAGGAATAGCTCTTGGAAAGTTCTTGTAGCAATTATGAAAAGATTCTTTTCCTCCCTTCTTCCACTGGCTGGTATCCAAGTCTTGGGCTATGGGTTTGGGAATCTGTGTATTTAGACTCCCAAACCCTGTGAACCTGTGGGATAAAGCACAGTTTGGAGTCACAAAGGAAGGCTACTCTTTGGCAGTTGGACCCAGCAGAGAACAGTCACCCCACCTGTATCCCTCTGCATTTTCCTCCTATAGAGGATGTGGGCGCTTATACACCTTTCCCTAAATACTTAGACAAATTGCTTGTGCAATAGTCAGCAGTATTATCTCAAGCAGAAGCTGACATCCTTGTGTTGGGAGCCCCATAAGGGAAAATTTCTGAGCTTTGAAGCCAGGTAGACTTGATCTCTTCCCAGTGCTGCCCTCTTATTAACTGTTCTTAGGGCAGTTGTGTAACTGCTGAGGCCTCAGTTTTCTCATCTGTAAAATAGGATAAGATTAGCTTTTTTTTTTTTTAAACAAGATTTAATGTACATTTATTCTTAACATGTAGAACATATAAAGATTTTATACTGAATAAATGATATTCATTAAGCCAGAGGAAAAGNTCAGATCTGGGTATTTACCCCATGAAGCAGGCTAGCAGCCTTGAAGAACTTGAGTTTCCTCTGCTCTTCTTTGGATCAATGCTCTTTTTTTCTTTCTCCACGCTGTTGCCTCTGTATGGTTGGTGACACCTCCTGAGGATGAAACTGCTGGCTCAAATTCTGACCCATTCACAGGTCAGTGGACCAGGAGTCAAAGGCTTCTTGAAGACATTTGTTTATGTAGGGCTCGTTTAAGATACCACCTCTTCCAGAAAATCTCATCCAAGTCACCATCAAGTTTCTATAAGAATCTAAGCTATTCCTCACCACAAGAAAACCCCAACACACACAAAGCATAAAAAAGTAAAAGTATTTTTTTCCATAAAAAGTAAGAAAGCCCCAGTTTAGATCACTCAGACGGAAGAAGTTTTCTTTGTGTTAGATTGCTGCCCATGGCCTCAAGTTTTCTCTGTGTTAAGTGCCTAGGAGTGCAAGATTCTAAGGTATTTCATTTGTCTTTTCTTTAATCTGTAATAAGCTCTCAGTCTGTAGGATCTAGTTACTAAACCAGATATCTTTTCAATCATGTACTATAGGGAGCATCTTTCTAGATTGATAAATATCAGGGGTACTATTACGTGACATTGAAAGTGAAAGTTGCTCGGTCATGTCTGACTCTTTGTGATCCTCTGGACTTTAGCCCACCAGATTCCTCTCGTCCATGGGATTCTCCAGGCAAGAATATTGGAGTGGGTTGCCATGCCCTCCTCCAGGGAATATTCCTGATCCAGGGATAGAACCAGCATCTAGATGCGTCCTCTGCATTGCAGGTGGAATCTTTATAGCTAAGCTGCCAGGAAGCCCTATATATGTCTTATATTTTGGAAATTAGTAAACCCAATAGAGAGACACAAGCAGACATATTCTGTGTTTTTCACAGCACTTAACATCTTGTTCTTCCTTAGTATTGACAACAAGTTGTGAGAAATGACTCATGAGCCCAGAGGATGAAAGCACACCCGAAAAGTCACTTGGGGACATCCCCTTCTCTGGAAGAGCCTCATCTTCTCTTCTTGTTCTCACATCTCCAAGGAAGGAGAGACTTCAGAGAGAGGTGTCAAAACTCACTGGGTGGTGAACCGTGTGATCCAAAGCCAGCTTCAGCAGTCTCCACTCCTCCAGCTCTCAGGGTGTCAGGAGGGTCCAGGCCTGATGTGTGAGCTCTGGATGTGAGTCCAGCAAGGACTGGTTTTGTGTGTATTTATACCTATTTTCCCTTTTTAATGATGTTGGCATTATCTTCCTTGGTGCTAGAGTTCTAAGATGAAATGTCAGTGGAACCAAACTTGCACTGTTCAGTATCACACAACTGATGACCCACAACTTCCATTTCTAAGTGACGTGCCATTGTGGCTGACCCTGGGTGGCTGGAGGACTGAGTCTTTACTCCTTTATTGAATTTGTTACAATAATGCTTCTGTTATATGTTTTTGTTTTTTGGTAGCAAGGTATGTGGGATCTTAGCTCCCTGACCAGGAATCAAACCCACATCCCCAGCATTGGAAAGGGGAAGTGTTAACCATTGGACTACCAGGGAAATCCTCCTTTTATGATATATTAGAAAGAGCAAAAGACTTGACTCTCCCTTGCTCACTTGCCTGTTCTGTGGCCCCAGGTAAGCCTTTGAAACTCTCTGAACCTTGCTTTCTTGGTCAGTAACAAGGATCACCCCTACTCCATCACAGGATGGCTGTGGACAAAGAAATGAGTCATTGTAGGGAAATCTCATTTCAAGTTGCACAATTCATGATGTAAGGAATTATTATTACTATTGGAGATATCTCAGTCTAAATATCTATATTGAAAACCTCACTCAGGGAATAGGGGTAAAAAGTGTGAATATATCAGCTCTGGTTTCCTCCCAGCTCTGCAAGGGTCCATTTGTCCAAGGGAGGGTTCAAATTGTTACAACAAGGATGTGAGACAAGAGTTGGTGTTTTGATGTATGAAGGAAGACAATTTGGAGTTCCCGACGCTGACAC
>SJYV01051639.1:0-10597 GCA_006410875.1 Neotragus pygmaeus
GAGTCATCTCTGAGAAAGCTCATTTGAAAAAACTTCAGTCAGTCCTTGTTGGGTTATTTTTTACGTCCCTTCAAATCTCTGTATAATTCTAGCCCATTCCCATCTCAATTTCTAGCCCATTTATTTAAGGAAAATGAGGCCAAGTGTCTTGTTTCATCTGTGGTTAACAATTTTATGTGTCATTTTGTAGCATCGAACTTGTGATCCATTCAAACATGAACTAATCAATAAGCAGTGATATGCTGCTAAGTCACTTCAGTCATGTCCGACTCTGTGCGACCCTATAGACGGCAGCCCACCAGGCTACCCCGTACCTGGGATTCTCCAGGCAAGAACACTGGAGTGGGTTGCCATTTCCTTCTCCAATGCATGAAAGTGAAAAGTGAAAGTGAAGTCTCTGAGTTGTGTCCGACCCTCAGTGACCCCATGGACTGCAGCCTTCCAGGCTCCTCCGTCCATGGGATTTTCCAAGCAAGAGTACTGGAGTAGGGTGCCATTGCCTTCTCCGAAGCAGTGATATATATTGTACTTAAAATTGAACTGTTTTGTCCTAAATGATGAACATCTGGCTGTTTCTCTTAAAATTCACTCTCGATTAAGCTTTTGTTACTGCTGAATTAATACTGCTTGAAAGCAAACAAAAGATTCACTTATTACCACTTTTCCTCTCTCTAGTCACTACTTCCTCAACTTCCTGCAGTAAATCTCAGTGTTGATCTGTAGGATCAGAGGTCACTGCATATGACCAGGGAAATCTGTGTTTTGTAGGTGTTAGGATCTAAACTTTTCTGTATACTAATGGGAGTATTAAGGCACAGAAAAAACAGGAAATAGAACTGTACTCTCATTTAGGTTTAATTCTGACTTACAGGTTAACAGTATTAAGGGAGTATTTGTATTGTATTTTGATGTTACTGGAAGAAAAAACTAGCTTTTTACTTTTTAAGATGCAAAATTAAGTATTAGAAAATGTATCTCCATTGTTGCTTCAAAGTTAATTTGTGTTGTTTATTTTAGAATAGACCCATGGCATTCTTGATCTCTGTGAATTTGACAGTAACTTCTGACAATTTTGCTGATGGTATTTTTAGGAGGTAGTTGGTTAGTGAGTGAGTCTGATATGTTGTATAGCCTCTAGATTTCAGTGCAGCTTTGTTTTCTTTCATCTTCAGGTTCATCAAGCGATGTTATTAATCCATACTTTCATACTGTATTACTTTTTTCTTTTTAATTTGAATTTTGACAATTTCAGACTTAAGGTTGCAATAGTGGTACAAAGTATTTGCAAATACCCTTAACCTATATTCCTCAGATGGAATTAACCACAGTTTCTATTTTACCACACTTTCTATTCTTTTTCTTCCTCTCTCTAAATATATAAGCAATACTGTTTTGTTTTGCTTTACCATTTGAGAGTGACAGGCATGCTGCTCGTTAATCCCGAGGAGCTTTTTTTCAGTGTGTGTTTTCCTAAAAACAAGGATATAGTACCTCATAGCCATAGTATAGTGGTCAAAAGAGAGATAATAGTGTCTCATCATGGTTAAGCTACAGGTCTTATTCAGATTTTGCCAGCTGTTCCGGTTGTGTCTTTATTAGCAAAAGACAGTCTGATCAGATCATAATTGTGTTCAGTTATCGTAACTCTTTAGTCTCCTCTAATCTGGAATAGTTCCTCAGTCTGTCTGTTGGTTTATTGACATTTCTTGAAGTGTATGGGTCAGTTATTTTGTCATGTCCCTCAGTTTGGGTTTATCTGGTGTTTCCGTTTGATTCAGTTCTGGTTGTTTGCTTTCAATAGGAATACCACGAAATGCTCTCAGCACATCACATCAGGAGGCTCACAATATTGGTTTGTCTGATTAGAAACTGGTGATGTTGGTTATGGTGTCTGCCAGGTTTCTCCATGTGATTAATAAGTCCAAGCCATCTTTGTAGTATGGAGGCTAAATTCTAAATTTTGTGGTAAAGAATTTTTTTTTTTTTGTCCTGTGGCGTGGCTAACAGGATCTTAGTTCCCCAAGCTGAGATTGAACCTATCCCCTGCAGTGGAAGTGCAGAGTCCTAACCACTGGACCGCCAGGGAATTCCCAGTTGAAATAATTTTAATTCCTTTAGCATATTGTCTCTTAAACTGAAAACTAGAGTTTTCAGATGCTAATTTTATTGGAGTAGTGAGGATCTTTCAATGAGGCATAGTAGCTTTGGTTCTTTGCATGTGGCAGCCTTTTAAGTAACTCAGATTGGAGCATTTTTGACCTTCAAGAAACTTCTGTCATGAGCAGTGGGTTTGAAGAAGTTTTAATAAATTCTAACGTGAGCTGTAGTATTAATAGGATAATTCAGACCTCTTATTTTCACAAGTTTTGGAAGGACTGAAGAATTATAGCTTTTTTTATTCACCAGGTTGAAACTATTGCATTTAACTTAGAATTTACTTTGCATCTTGATAAATACTTCATTAGAGTAGAAATAGGCATATGTCTTTTATTTAACTTTATTTGGTTATATTTAAAACTGTTTTATATTAATATTTTACTTTATATTTAGATCTTCTACGAGAGATCCTGATGTATGAACGATAAAGCGGAGTTCCTTCTTTTTAACCTTAACTGTCCTTTGGATCTTGAAAAGGGTCTACACAGGAGTTGGTATATCACATACACTTTGTTCTAAAGGAGAACATGTCCTTTACAGAGGAAAATATCTGCATCTGGTTTACCTGGTTTAGTCCTGTACCCCTTCTCCCACTTAAATAAACGTCCTTGATCAGATCCCAGCTGGAATGTGAGTGAGTGAAGTCGCTCAGTTGTGTCTGACTCTTTGTGACCCCATGGACAGTAGCCTAACCAGGTTCCTCCATCCATGGGATTTTCCAGGCAAGAATACTGGAGTGGGTTGCCATTTCCTTCTCCAGGAGGACTTCCTGACCCAGGGATTGAACTCAGGTCTTGCGCATTGTAGGCAGACGCTTTACTGTCTGAAGGTGCCTGCTTCCTATTTCCTTATCAAAGTTATTTTCTAAGTGACACATCCAGCCACAAGAGATGTGAAGTAAATTACTCGTGCAGCTTCTTAGTGCGCATTCTGCCTGAAATAAAGTTTTCTCCTCATTTTCTGATCAATAGTTTCTTTTTCTTCACTGCCTTGGTTGGCATCTTTTTGATGATTGGAGTAATATAGGAGTGATCGATTTCTGCCAAACAGTATGTAGTACTTGCAGGCAGTTTTATAATGCTGCTCAAGTTTTTTTTCCTTATAATGAGATCTCTTTAATTATTTACTTTGCTGTGTTCTCTGAGAACTCTGCTTTTTCCTCTTGTCCAGTATTTGCTTTTCATGTAAGAACCTGTAAAATATTTTTTTGTTTTGGTTCCCCTAACAACATTCAAAACCACTTGTAAAGAAGTTAAATTTATAGAGGGTCTCATTTAATCATTTGTACTTGAAGAAAAAGAGCCATCCAATTTGGGATTAGAGAGAAAACATGATAAAGACTAAAGAGTCTAGTTTCATAGTAAGTTGATGGTTATCTTTTGTCCTTAGTCACTCGCCTGATTGAGTGATTTTTCCTTTTTACCTTTGACATACTCTAGTCCCATCCCCTTTTAATGGAAAGAATGTAAATGAAGGCTCTGCCTTCGTATCCTTTAAAAAAAAAATACTCTAGTCAACAGTGTTTATTATAATCTCATCTTTTTCTCTTGGTTCTTTGAACCACTGTCAACCTTTTAAAGCATAAATTATAGCCACCAGCTCCCTCAGAAAAGCATAAGAAAAGGTACACTAGCTGTCAGTGTCTTTGTTAGTTTACATATACATTTGATTATGGTTTGCTTTTGTTCAGCTTTCAGAACATTAGTTTCTAATTTGGAAAAAAAAAAGTATTAATTTAGTTAATGTATTTTCTTTCCTTTAACTTTTTCTTACGGAAAGTTCTCATGCCAAAAGTAGGATACTTTCATGAGCTCCCATGTAGCCATCAATAACCATCAGTTCAGAGCCTGTCTTTCTTCCACCTACTGCCACCCGCATTGTTTTGAAACAAATTCAAGGTATTATGTCATTTCATTTGTAAACATTTCGTGATATATATCTAAAAGATAGAATTTAAACCTGTAACAGTAAAACCACTTAAAAATTGGCAGTAATTCCTCATTGTCCTCTATTACTCAAAAACAATATTAAAATTTCCTGACTCAAATTTTAATAGTTCAAACTAAAATCCAAATGATGTTTGCACATTGCATTTGGTTGCTGTATTCTTGGACATTTTGAAAATATGATTCCACTTTTTTTTTTTACCTCATAACTTTATATTAAAATAATCACAATATCATATATCCAAGAACTTTATGTTCATGTAGTATTATCTAATGTACAAATTGTATTCAGATTTGTGTTTTATAGATTTGGTTTTTACAGTTTAAACCTGAGATCTGGTCAAGGAAAATACATTGCATTAATGGAATTGTTACATATTTGGGTACTGAATAGGGTAGCCACTGACTATAGGTTGTTGTTAAGCACTTGAAATATGGCTATTGGACTGAGGAGTTGGATTTTAAATTTCATTTATTTAAATAGGCAGTTAATGCATATTTAATATAAATAGATGGGCCATGTGTTAGTCGCTCAGTCGTGCCCGACTCTTTGTGACCCCATGGACTGCAGCCCTTCAGGCTCCTCTGTCCATGAGATTTTCCAGGCAAGGATACTGGAATGGGTTGCCATTTCCTTCTCCAGGGGATCTTCCCAACCCTGGGATTGAACCCGAGTCTCCTGCACTGCAGGCAGATTTTTACCAACTGAGCTAGAAGGGAAGCCCTTGTAGCTTCTCTTGTAGAAGCTAGATGTAGATGGGCCATAGCCCAGATCGAAAGCATTTATTTTCAATTTTTAATGTATTTTGTGACTAATGTTTGTTGAAGAGTCTTGGCCAAGGGACTTACCTTGTCCAGTGGCTCAGGCTCTGTGTCCCAGTGCAGTGGGGCCTGGCTTTGATCCCTGGTTCTGGGAACTGGATCACACACGCTGCAACTAAAGATATGCTTCAACCAAGACCTGGCACAGCCAAAAAACAATCTTGGCCAGTTGTCTTACAGAATGTCCCTCAGTCTGGATTTATCTCAGTATTTCCTCATGATAACGTCATTTTAAACATTTTCTGTTAGGAATACATAGGTGTCATTCATAGGAATATGTTATACTTCACAGTACCACATAATAGGAGGTATATCATGTCAGTTTGTCCCGTTTTTAGAATTCCCTTACTTTTAGAGGGTGTTTTTTTCTGAGGAAGCACTGTGAAAACAAAGTAAGATATATTTGTAAGGAGTTTAGATAGTCAGCAGTAGCTACTTTTAGGCAGTGCACAGTAAGACCAATTTATTAAAAATACAATTATTTACTAAATAAGGATACTTGCTGTAGGACATGATTTTGAGCAAACTCCAGGAGATAGTGAAGGACAGGGAAGCCTGGCATGCTGCATCCTATGGGGTTGCAAAGAGTTGGGTATGACTTACCAATTGAACAACAATAACTTCTGTAGAGGAATTTAATAATAATTTATTCATGTACTTAGTTATCAATCCCCTACTATTAGGTTGGTGCAAACATAATTGCAGTTTTGGACTGTGAATTTTAAGTCATTATAACTAGGCTCAAACACATCTTTATTAATCAAAATAGGAACCATTACATTCAGCACATTTTTGTCAACAAGAAATAAGTGTTTTTTTATTCCTGTAGCATAACAATCTGTGCTTTGGGATTCAGCAGTCTCTTAGAAGACATTTTCTGCATCCTGCTGGTTGTGGAAGCACTTTTCCTGGAAAAAAATTTTCAGGATGCTTGAAGTAGTAATCAGTTGTTGAGAGGTCAGGTGAACATGGCAGATGAGGCTAAAGTTCCGTGGTCCAATTCGTTCAACTTTTGAAGCGTTTGGTTGTGTGATATGTGGTTGGGCTTTGTCATGGAAAACAATCGGGCCATCCTGTTGACTGATGCTGGTTTCAGGCATTGCAGTTTTCCATGCATCTCATCTAATTGCTGAGCATGCTTCTCAAATATTATGGTTTTGCTGGGAATCAGGAAGCTATAGTGGATCAGACTAGCAGCAGACCATCAAACAGTGACCAGGACCCTTCTTTGGTGTATGTTTGGCTTTGGGAAGTGCTTTGGAGCTTCTTGGTCCAGTCACTGAGCTGGTTGTCATTGGTTGACATCTAAAATCCACTTTTCATCACCTGTCACCATTTCTGATGGAGAAATGGTTTGTTGTTGTTGCTTAGGATAGGAGAAGACGCTGTAAAACGATGAGTTTTTACATTTTTCAGTCCACTCATGAGGCACCCACTTACTTAGCTTATTCACCTTTCCAATCTGCTTCAAATGTTGAATGACCATAGTAGAGTGGTTGATGTTGAGTTCTTCAGCAAGTTCTCGAGTAGTTGTAAGAGGATCGACTTTGGTGATCCTCTCAATTGGTCATTGTCAACTTCTAAAGGTCAGCCACTGTGGTTCTCATCTTCAGGGCTCTCGTCTCCTTTGCAAAACTTCGTGAACCACCACTGCACTGTACGTTCGTTAGCAATTCCTAGGCCAAACACATTGTTGATGTTCGAGCTGCCTCCACTGGTTTACGACCCATTTTGAACTTGAGTAAAAATCACTCAAATTTGTTTTATTCTAACATTTTCCAAGTCTTAAATAAATAGCAAGTAATAAGTCATTAGCCCAAAAAAAGAAATGCAAGGAATGCACAATAAAATGATGTATAACATAACCTTTGAGCAAGGGTATCAAATCAATCCATCCTGAAGGAACTCAGTCCTGAATAGTCATTGGAAGGACTGATGCTGAAGATGAAGCTCCAGTACTTCAGCCACTGATATGAAGAACTGACTCATTGGAAAAGACCCTGATGCTGGGAAAGATTGAAGGTAGGAGGAGAAAGGGACAACAGAGGATGAGATAGTTGGATGGCATCACCAACTCGAAGGACATGGGTTTGAGCAAGCTCCAGGAGTTGGTGATGGACAGGGAAGCCTGGCNTTGGAAAAGACCCTGATGCTGGGAAAGATTGAAGGTAGGAGGAGAAAGGGACAACAGAGGATGAGATAGTTGGATGGCATCACCAACTCGAAGGACATGGGTTTGAGCAAGCTCCAGGAGTTGGTGATGGACAGGGAAGCCTGGCGACATGGACATGTCTGAGCGACTGAACTGATAACCACATTTAAGAATGTGTTTCAGTATCAAATGATGAAGTTCAGCAATGCAAAACTACAGTTACTTTTGCACCAACTTTTGCTGGGGATACAGCAGTGAATAGTACAGTTTTGGTCCTTATAGTTTGTTGATTGAAAAAAAAGGCACAACCTGAAAGTTGAGAATTATATTTTTTATTCGGTGGACTTGCTGAGGCCCTAAGTCCAGGAGGCAGCCTCTCAGATAGCTCTGAGGAACTGTTCAGAAGAGTTAGGAGAGGAACCAGGATATATAGGAGGTTTTGGAACAAAAATCAGGTAGTCTGGATTCAAAACTGAAGAAAACCAGACATCTCAAGTTAATGAGTTTAGGGCTTTCCTATGTATGAGAAGTCTGAAATCATTCTTTTGATATGCACCTTAACTAGCTAGTGCCAGTGTATTACTTTTCTCCATCCTCAGTTCCCTCTGGGTGCTTCACTGGGGAGAGGGGGTGGGTGTGGTGGCTGATGGCCCCAGCATCTTCTGCTTTCTGATATGGCAGGGGACATTTAGTGGAAGAGGTGGATGCTAAACAGTTAGTTTTGGTAAGTGTCATAGAAAATCAACAAATACCTACTGGGTCTGATAATGCAGATTTAAATATTTTTCTGTGGTACAGTGTCAATATATGTAGGTTTTTTTGATAAGGTTAGAAATTTAGATCTAAGCCCATAAGCTATATAATCTCTTTAGACCAAGATTTATCTAACTGATTGGTAAACCTTTCCTTCTGGAATGGAAAGCCTTTGTTTCTGTTCTTACCTTAAGGAAAATTGTGAAATAATGGGTTGACTGATCAGTGGCTGGTTGAAAAAAGAGCTTTGAATATATGCACTCTGTTCAGTTTATTTGCTTTTTTTTTTCTCTTGTGAATGTAACTTCTACTTCTGTGTGTGCTTAATTTTTAACCACTGATTTATGGGTCTGTTCACAGTGAGTGTTGCTGTTTCTTTTTTTTTCCCCCTCAGAGATATACCGCATTGTTTCTCAGAAGCAAATGTCAGACAGACGTGAAAATGACATGTCTCCAAGCAACAATGTGGTTCCTATTCATGTTCCACCAACCACTGAAAACAAGCCAAAGGTGCAGTGCTGTCAGAACATATAAGGCGTTTCTCTTCTCCCCTAGAAGGCTGTGTATAGTCCAATTCCCAGGTCTGAGATTTAAATATATTTGTAATTCTTGTGGTCATTTTTGTGTTTTATTACTTCCTCATACTTATGAATTTTTTCATGTCTCAAGTCTTTTGATTTTAGCTTTATAAAATCATCCATTTGTCCCGAATGACTGCAACTTTTTTTCATGCTATGGCTTCACTAGCCTTAGTTTAATAAACTGAATGTTTGGATTCCTCAATTATTGTTTACTTTTCACCTTGGAAGCTGTCACTGTAGGACATAATAGAACTTCATCCTTTGAAGCTCAGACCTATTGGTCTTGATTAAATCAAATTAATAAGACTGTAGAAATAAGCTATCATTTTGCCACAGAGCAGCTTATAATTAACATACTCTTCTCTCAGTGCAGAGTATATTTCCATAAATCTAAGAATTGCCCTATAAACATAGCAGAATTTTGAGAGCTTATAAATTTTCCATTATTCTGGAAGTCAATTTCTAAAATGCCTTAATAGGGTTATGTAGTTTAGTAAATTTTGTTTTTTAATTTTTGTAAACATCAAAGTTGAATAGAGAGGGGGGAACACTTTTTTCTGGACAAGAATTATCTTAATAAACACAAGAGACTGTGATGATTTCAGTAGTAGCATGGTTACAGGGCCAGAAGTCACACAATGCTGCCTGGCAGGCTGGGAACTGGAGAGACTGGTGGAATTCCATCTGAGGTGCCTCTGTTACAGTGATCAGGCAGCCCAAGTCATTTAACTTCTCTAATTTCCCAGCAGTATATTATGTGGCATTTTATTGCTCAGGCAATAACTGGTTTAATGCTCTTAGTATCTGATGGCGAAGTGTTAATTTTGTCTTAAAACCCTTCCAGTAAATGCAACCTGGTTTTGCCACCATAGCCACAGTAGGCATGGATAATTATTTTAACAATGCTGATTTTTGAGTTTTGTAGTATATTATGGAATATAGTCCAGTTAAATATCTGGTTTCAGTCTGTTAAAGAATACAAGAGAGGTTAATTTCTGCTCAAGTGGTATCACTTAAAAGGCATGTATTCTTTTAGTATATAAGATGAAATAGTACCTTGAGTTTAAATAGAATGCATTTAGGCATTGTACAGACCTGAAAGTTTTCTTCCACTACATTATTGAAATCAATGGAGCAACTCACTTTTCATTCTGAAATGTGCACACTAATATTTAGTTTTTTTTTTTTTTTGTGGATAATAATAAGCACTTAACTCTGAAGTGTTCTGAAAGTTGTGTCAACTAAAGTGATACTATTCAGGATGGTGGAATATCCCCCAAATATACATGTGTGTGGGCTGCCTAGATTACTATGTTTCATAGTTAATCTTCTGTNTTTTTTTTTTTTTTTTGTGGATAATAATAAGCACTTAACTCTGAAGTGTTCTGAAAGTTGTGTCAACTAAAGTGATACTATTCAGGATGGTGGAATATCCCCCAAATATACATGTGTGTGGGCTGCCTAGATTACTATGTTTCATAGTTAATCTTCTGTCTTTTGCGGTGCTCATGACGTGTGGGGCTCACGGAAGGCATTGCTCTGGTCAGTCTATTTAGTTTTCCTTTGTAGCCCTTTTATTATTTTGGTGTATTGGTTATGAAGATACTATCTCCTTGTAAATCGCTACTTTGTATTTTATGCATGCTCTGTAACTTGATTTTTTTTTAAAGTTACTGATTTGGAATATATTCACATTCTAATAAACAGTTATAGGGGGACTATTCTTTATGTTGTCAGATTATATTTTTCCTTTGAGTGCTTTGGATATAGCCATGAAATATTTGCTTCTGATGATAAGAACATAGGTCCTTGGATAACAGAGTAAACTATTGAATTGGAGGCATCATTATGTGAATTCAGCTTTAATTTTAGACATAGAATTCAATTATTCTTGGAAAAAGTATTACCAAAAGCATCAGGAAAGTAATCTCTGTACTTTGGTATGTAACATTGTCACGTGACCCAAGAAGAGGCTCCATCGCTGTTTTACTCAAAATTGGTAGTTAAGTTTTTACAAAATTTTTTAAGAGGAGAGACTAGATAGTGAATTGAAAATGAATAAAGTAACTGAATTTTTACCAAGTGTAGAGTTACTGTTGCCTTGGGCATGATTCGATCTTGGGAGAATTTCAGGAAACCTTACACAGTGTTAGAAAATGAATTTGATTGTGTTTCATCAAGTATCT
>SJYV01051641.1:6572-20498 GCA_006410875.1 Neotragus pygmaeus
GTCTGCTGGGGGTGGGGAGGGTTCTTCCTTGGCTCCCAGGCCTGTGTAGGGGGGCAGCTCCGGCAGGATGGAGGGAACCCCCCCAGAAGCAGACCAGCACTGCTCTGGCCCTGGGCTGGCCAGCGGCCTGTGGTTCTCCTCCTGCCCTCACCATGCAGCCCCCAACTGCCACCCACAGCTCCGTGTCTGTGACATGTACTTGGGCTGAGGGTGGCCCTCAGGCCCTGCAGAGTGGCTTCAGGGCCAGGGCCAGTGCAGCAGGCTGCTACCCGTGTCTGGCAGGCCTCCAGGCAGAGAGGGCTCCAGGGGTCGGTGGTGGGTGCCGGCCTCCAGCTGGGGCCTGTTTGGTCTCTGCAGCCTCGTACCCCCGCGCAGGGGTCTAGGTTGCTGCAGTGTGACTGGGGGGCTGGCTCACTGTTGTAGCATTCTCTGTCTGGAGCCTGTGCTTTTGGGGTAGTGGTGATTTTTGGTGTATTTGTTCTTCAAAGACTGGCACGCCTTGACCCTCACAGAGGTGCTGTCTGTAAAGCAGTCATTTGCTATGAATGCCTCTCGTCTGGGTCTGGTAAGGGCAGAACCCTGGCCGCCCCAGGGGGCCTGTGACTGCTTGGTCAGCCAGCAATCCTGGGCCTTTTCCAGATTGACAAGAACCTGCGGTCTCNGTGCTGTCTGTAAAGCAGTCATTTGCTATGAATGCCTCTCGTCTGGGTCTGGTAAGGGCAGAACCCTGGCCGCCCCAGGGGGCCTGTGACTGCTTGGTCAGCCAGCAATCCTGGGCCTTTTCCAGATTGACAAGAACCTGCGGTCTCTGGAGCGCTGCCAGTCTCTGGAGGAGACGCAGCGGCTGTACGAGGCCGGCGACCACCACGCCGTCGTGCGCCTGCTGCGCCCCACCTTGTGTCCCAGCGGCTGCGACCGCGCCAGGCACCTGCAGTTCATGGCCTCCGTGCCCGAGAGGCCGGCCCAGCTGCTGCTGCTGCAGGTGAGTGCCCGCCTCGCCCGCGCCCTCCGCCATCTCCTCTAAGGGAGGCGGGACGAAAGCCTCCCCGCGGCAGCACCGGGGGAAGGTGGTCAGCGGTGGGCTCAAGGGAAGCACGCCTTTGGCTCGGAACCTTGTGTGGCTAGTCGGGCTCAGCCATCCACCCACCTAGTGGTCTATCTGCCTCTTTTGCTTTTTATTTTCTTTTTTTCTAAATGCATTTTTCTACTTTACTGCTTGGTTTTCTTTTACTGGTTTTAAAATTAACTGTTGAGTACATATAAAACTAGATGAAGTACATGTACAGCAGCAAAACAGAAGCTCGGTGAGCTACTGGGCCTGGAGGGCCACGCCCTGATAGGAAGGAGCAAGTGCGGGTGAGGCCAGTGTGCCCTCGGCCCCTGGGCGCCTGTCTCCCGCAGCTGAGCCCGCCCCCACCCCCAGCGCCCAGGGGCTCGCTGGGCATGGCGTCTGCAGGGTGGGGGATTCCCACCTCTCATTCCAGCACGGATGCTCGCCCTTGACCTAGAGGCCTGCCATGGGGCCTCACGAGCTCTTGCATGTGGGGTTCTGCCTGGCGTGTGGGCGTGGAGGAGGATGCCTGGGGCATGCTGAGTGGTGCGGGCTAGGCTGCCAGCCGGCCCCTCAGACTCATTACCTCCCTGGGGCCTTCCACTTGGGTTTGGGAAGGGAGACCTGGCTTCTCTCAGGCTTCGTGAACTGGAAAACAGGTAAGAGGTGTGGCTGGGAGGAAGTGGAACCAGAAGGGGAGGCAGGGGGTGAGGAGGAGGGGAAGGAGGTCAGGCAGCCCTGTATGAGAATGGGGAGGAGCTGCGATGCCCTCAGTGCCCTTGGCTGGGGGCAGGGGACAGCCCAGGGGCTCAGGCGCTCCTGCTCTGTGGTCTGGAACTTCTGGGTGAGAGGACAGCACCCCGCCCCCCTGCCCACCACCCCGGAGGGATGGGCACCTGCTGAGGAGGCACCACACCACGCTGGGCCTGAGACGAGGCCGCCCTGCTGCCAGGGGAGCTGCTGCTGCTTGTGCGGGAGTGACTGGATCTTTGCCCAGCTTCCTGTTGGCAGAATGTGTTTTTTTATTGATTTGGAATGCTTTTTTATATTAAAGGTCTTAATCTTTTTCCCCCTCAAATGCTTTTGTCAGTGTTTTGTCTGATTTTAAATTGCAGCTTCTGTTTTGTTTGACATACAGAAGTTTTGAATTTTTAGTGCATCAAATCTCTTGATGTTTTCAAACGGTGGTGCGTTTGTTCATTATGCTTGGAAAGCCTTTCCGAGGCTCGAGCAGCCTTGGTCCTGTGGTTGCAGACTCAGGATGGAGCTCCTGCAGTGCACCTGGCACAAGGCAGGCGGGCACCCTCTGACGGAGCCTGCTCGCCACAGGGAGGCCGGCAGGCAGCGTGACAGTGGACAGACGGGTCCGTGCGCCAGGCTTCTCCTAGCCACGGTAGGCGTGGGGTTCGTGCTTGCTTGTAACCCGCTTCTCTGAGCATTTGTAGGGCGGGGGCCTGGCTTGGAGCCCCCTCTGGGACACGCGGGAGGCTCGGTCGCCCCACGTAGATGAGCTGCCTTCTGTGATCTTCAACATAAAGGTGCCGTTTCCTCACAGTCATGTGGATTACTGTCCTGATATTTTGGGTTGCTGTTGTAGCAGGATGTTACTGCTGGTCGTTCTATCTTCTGACTGTGCGTTTCTGGTTTATAGGCACCCTGATGAGTTTTGCGTGTTAGCTTCAGGTGTAGCCACTCTGCTGCCTTCCCGTTCTCTCTGACGGCCTGTTCTGGGGGACGGTCTGTCACCCAGGTGGGGGTGCCTGCTGGCCGCGGTTGCTGGCCGCCAGCCTCCTGCTTCCTGGCTCCATCCGGCCTCGAGGGCTGGGAGTGGCGTCACGTGAGGGTGATGCTGGGGGCCCCAGTCTTCCCTCGACTTTCTCGCAGCCGCGCCTCCTGTGTGCTCCCACCAAGAGGGCTTGGCTCCGGCTGCGGCCTCCGCCTCTGCCTGTGGGCTCAGCACACCTCAGCGGCTCCTGCTCGATGCACCAGGAAACACGGAGTGGCCCTGCCATCCCCGTCCTGAGGCCCGAGTGGGCAGCGTGGCCACTGTGTCCCCTCACCTGCTCCCCCCCACAGGACTCCCTGCTGCGGCTGGAGGACCACCGGCAGTGCCTCGAGTGCTCCGACGTGGCTCTGAGCGAGGCAGTCCAGCAGATGGTCAACGCCACTGAGACCGCCGCTAAGGAGGAGTGGGTGGCCACGGTGACCCAGCTGCTGCAGGGCATGGAGCAGGCTCTGTCGGCGGATGGCAGCATCCTGCAGGACTTGTCCTCTGCCGGTGGCCTCACCCGACTCACCAGCAACCTCATCCAGGTAACCCGGCCGCTTCCCTCCCCGCCCGCCCCTGGCCAGCGCCCGCAGCCTGGCGAGCTGCCTGCCGTGACGCCCCGTCCCGCAGGTCATCGACTACAGCATGGCTGTGCAGGAGGAGCCCAAGGAGCCCCACGTGAGCTCAGTGCTGCCCTGGGTCATCCTGTCCCGGGTCATCCAGCAGGAGGAGGGCGCCTTCCACTCCTTGTGCCACCAGCAGCCGCTCCAGAGCCCGGCGGACGGAGGTGCGGGGACACGGGGGCCTGTCTCTTGTCTGTCTGTCTGCATCAAGCTACGAACATGCGTGGGCTCGGGCGCTGAAAGTTTTCTGGACGGAGGCAGTGGCAGTGTCTGCGGACTGGGTGGCGGGGCAGGGCCGCGGACCGCGCTGTCCTTACTGATGAGTGCAGGGGGCGAGCCCCGTGCGGAGTGGGGCCCTGGAGCCTCTAGCCACTGGCCTCTCCTGGCTGGGGGCCTGGGCGGCACGGGGCAGGCGGGAACAGGCTCCACTGTGCGGCTGTGACTGTGGGCCAGTCAGCCGGCCTCACCCGCTCTGGGGACAGTGGTGCGTCTCAGGGTCGCCGAGGGCAGCCACCGGGCGGGCTGGGCTGGCTCGGGCGGCGGCGCTCAGGGCGGGCCTGCGGGGTGAGCAGGGCCTTCACGGGCTGGCACTGGAGCCTGGGCAGCACCTATGGACCCATGCTCAGTGGGCGAGAACAGCGGCTCAGTGACATTCGGCCAGGAATGTCTAACCCTCTATCAGATAGACTTTATCCTTCGGTTTTCTTGCATTTTCAGTATAAACTTGACGAAGGTACACGCTTTCTTTATAGCTGTGATGACCACACACCTATTCGTGTGTTTACTCAGCCTACTTAGAAGTGCATTTATTGGGGGTTTCCGCTAGCCCCTCGACGGGTCAGCCAGGTGCGCCAGCAGCGCAGTCTGCCATGTGGCGGCGACCATGGAGCCCCTGCACGCTCCTGCTCGGAGGCCTGCACCCGCAGCTGTCTGTCAGCAGCTCTCTGCTTGTCAGGGCTCTGTGAACAAGAACTTCTCGCCCTGATGGTTCATGGTCGAGGGGAGAAGCAGGCCCACCAGCAGCACCCACAGAGCCATGTCTGAGGCCTGATGGATGGCTGGGCAGGGGGGACATGCTGCCGTGGGGTGGCTGGGCAGGGCCCCGGAGAGCCGGGCCTGTGGGCGGGCTTGGGGAGGAGCCAGGCCGAGGAGGGCGCCGCTCGTCTGCGGGCTGGGAGCGCCCTGCGTGGTCCCGCCCCCAGGGCGGCCGTGCTGCTGTCTACTGGGTCATTCTGGGCTCAGCATCTCATGCTCACCTTTTTGCTTCTGCTAAATTGACTTTTTTGGATAAATTTTTAGAACAGATATCTTTAGAACTCTTGACAAATAGAGCCTCTGTGTTTTAAGAAAAAAGTTTTAGTGGTGGAAAAAAAGGTTTATACCTGTAAACATGCATTGTTTTTCTTATAAAAATAATACAAAAAGTTTTGTGGATTAAGAATCTCCTCTTAATTATGTAAACACAGTATAGTATTTTCTAGAAACTGCCAATAAGCAAACAAGGAAAGGAGGACAGTCCAGTGCCCTAAACCTTGGACAGATGGGCAGGGAGACAGGGGTCTCAGTGAGCTGGCTGCCCGTGTAAACCAGAACAGTCAGGAGCCTACGACCGGACCCGCGGAGGGTGGTGGAGAGGTCACGGTGCTGGAGAAGGTAGAAGACGTGGAGGACAGAGGTGTGGGGGTGAGGGAGCCCCCACAGCCACAGGGAACTCAGCCTCAAGTACAAGAAGAGGTCCCTGAGTGGTAGCTTTAACGCCGAGCCTGCAGATTGAAAGCACATGGTGTGTCCCCAAAAGGCTGATACCTGGCAGTCTATATCCAGGTACATTGTGGTGAAGGGGGTCTTTAAAAGGACAAGGGCATGTTAGGTTTCTAAACTGAAGAAGCAGTTAAAACGAGGCTTGTTTCAGATTTTTCCCTGGCAGTTCAGTGCCATCTGGGTGACGTCCATGTGTCGACGTGGTTCTCACGGCAGGTACGTGTGGACTGAGGCACGCAGCCGGGTCATTTGTAATCACAGTGGACTCCAGCTCCTTGAGGGCGTCTCAGGAGCATGGCTGGAGGACAGTCAGTAAACCAGGGGAGGCAGGAAGGGAGAGCGCTGGGAGGGAACATGCGTTGGGAGGGAGCCAGCAGCTAGGCTGAACGCAGGCGCAGAGCGGGATGTCTGCTTTATCCTGGGCAGCACCGGAGCAGCAGCGTGCGCAAGCCGGCAGACTGGGAGCCAGGACAAGCCGCCACCAGCCCAGGCGGCAGCCGCACGATGCAGCTGCAAGCGGAAACAGGCGTAAAGGGCACAAGCAACCAGAAGGGCTTGAACTTAACTCGTGTTCTGACTTTTTTAAGCAGTGCTTTTCAAACCTTTTTTGGCTGGGACTGACCAATAGTAAAAAGTATGCCACAGGTGTCCTGAAGGAACCCTGGTTCTGCTGGGCAGGGTTTGCTCTAGTACTCTCTGTCCTGAGACCGATGGGCTACAGCGCAGAGTCTGAAACACACCGAGGTGTTTAGAGCAACTAGTGACAGTGCCAGCGGCGCACGAACATTTAACTGAGATTTGGTCGTTCTTTTTCTTCTTGTAATAGTTAAATAGACCTGAATGTGAGGATTTTGAAGTTAAGCAGTTGTGTGTGCGGTATAGGCTCTACTGTGTAAATGACTTACCTGTGTCTTTCAAAGTGTCTCGCGCGCATGGAGAGATGCTTCCCGGCATGCTCACCAGATGTCAGCCCTGGTTATGGCCGGGTTGGGGGGGGCCCTGCCACCTGGGGATGGGGTCTCCCTGCTGTATGCTTCCCCGTGTGAGCAGAGCTGTTTTCTGATAAGCACCTTCTACGGTAGTAAAGCCAGATGCATCATCACGGATTTAAAAAGGGAAAATCAGATGAGAAAGGAAAGTGGGGCAGGCAGGGGGCCCACAGTGGGGGCCGTTGGTAAAGATGGGGCGGGGGCCCGCTGCTGCCCGCTGTGTGCGTGCTGACACCCCGCCGCCCGATTTCTCCCCAGCGTCGGCCGAGCCGCCCGTGCTCCCCTCGTCCCTCATGCTGCTCAACACGGCCCACGAGTACCTGGGCCGCCGGGCCTGGTGCTGTAACTCGGACGGGGCCCTGCTGCGATTCTACGTGAGTGCCACCCCCTGCCCGCCGGCAGCCCTGGTCTGGAACGTGCGGGCACGTCCGGTGTGGCTCTCTGCCCTCTTCGCCTCTCTCTCTCTCAGTAACGCTTAAACTTGTTGACCCTGCTTCTTTGGTGATCGTACATTCATTCAGACCATCTTCTAAAGTCAGCTCGGTTTTCCGCAGTAGGGTTCATGTAAGCACGACGTTGTTCAGGCGTTTGCTTCGCATTTTATGGCCTCTGCAGTGCCCCTGCCCGCTCCAGTGTTCTTGCCTGGAGAATCCCAGGGATGGCAGAGCCTGGTGGGCTGCCATCTACGGGGTCGCAGAGTCGGACACGACTGAAGTGACATAGCGGCAGGGGCAGCAGCGTCCTGGTCCCGCCCTTTGCCCCGCCAGCGTCTCTCATCTGCGCTTCCTTGTCCTTCGTTGAGAGGTGTTGCATGCGGTTGGTTGAAATTAGTTTCTTCACCTAAACCAGCTGTTGGCTAACCAATATTAGCCAGTTATTGCCCTGTTTTCTCTTTGCTTCCAGGTCACTAAGTAGTACTTCAGTGTTTATTACTTTTTACTTTGTGTGGATTTGATGTTTTTTCTAACTTACTGAAGTAAATGCTTATGTTGGTGATCACTTTCCAATACACCTGTGGTAAAGATTATAGGTTTTCCCCAAGTACATTTTTAGCTGCGTGCCATAAGTTTTGATATTTGCTGTCCTCATATAACCCATTTCTAATTTTACTGAGTTACGTTTAGAAGACCTGGTCTGTACTGTGCCTGTGAGTGAAGTGAGTGAAGTCACTCAGTCGTGTCTTACTCTTTGCGACCCCATAGACTGTAGCCTACCAGGCTCTCTGTCCATGGGATTTTCCAGGCAATAGTACTAGAGTGGATTGCCATTTCCTTCTCCAGGGGATCTGCCCAACCCGGGGCTCAAACCCGGGTCTCCCACATTGTAGACAGACGCTTTACCGTCTGAGCCACCAGGGAAGTCCTAGTCTCTAGTATTTGTTGCTGCTGCTAAGTCACTTCGGTCGTGTCCGACTATGCGACCCCATAGACGGCAGCCCACCAGGCTCCCCCGTCCCTGGGATTCTCCAGGCAAGAACACTGGACTGTGTTGCCATTTCCTTCTCCAGTGCATGAAAGTGAAAAGTGAAAGTGAAGTCGCTCAGTCATGTCCGACTCCTAGCGACCCCGTGGACCGCAGCCTACCAGGCTCCCCGTCCATGGGATTTTCCAGGCAAGAGCACTGGAGTGGGGTGCTTGTGGAGACTCACTTTTTATTTCTAGTCTTGGTGGGTGGGAAATGCCACAGATATTTGAAGAGGGCGTGCGTCTGCTAACAGCAGGGCATGACGGTGGCCGTGGCTCTGCCGCCACAGTGTCACCCATTGGCTGTGTCGCTCGCCTCCTCTGAGGGCCTCGCTGGTGTCTCCCACAGGTCCCCTCGGCTCTAATGGGCCTCACCGTCTGCCGCGTGACTGACTCTAATGCACACCCCTTCGGGGGAGTCTGAGGGTCCCAAGGGCAGGGACTGTGTCTCCCTGTGCCCAGCATGACATGGTGCTTGTGTAGATGCCTAGGGAGCAGGCGAACAGCGAGATGAATGCGCGTAGCTAGAAGCCGCCTGGGTGCTGGCAGCAGGGAGGCTGGGCGGGCCTTCCTCGGGCCTGTGGAGTGGCTGCAGGGCTGGCGGGCCCGTCCTGGGCCCTGGGCCCTGGGCCCGGGCTCGCCCCCGGGTCAGCGGAGCTGGTGGGCCCTCCCCCAGGCGCCTCTTCCCACCCATCCTCCTGCCAGGTGCGCGTCCTCCAGAAGGAGCTGGCTGCGCCCACTGCGGAGGACGCCCACCCACACAAGGAGGAGCTGGAGACGGCCCTGGAGCAGTGCTTCTACTGCCTGTACAGCTACCCCAGCAAGAAGAGCAAGGCCCGGTACCTGGAGGAGCACGCGGCCCAGCAGGTGAGGGGCCGCACCGGGCCCGCACAGCCACCCCAGCCCCGCACAGCCACCCTAGCAAGGAGAGCAGGCCCGGTACCCAGAGGCCATCCCAGCAAGGAGAGCAGGCCCGGTACCTGGAGGGGCACGCAGCCCAGCAGGTGAGGGCCCGCACCAGGCCCGCACAGCCTCCCCAGCAAGGAGAGCAGGCCTGGTACCTGGAGGGGCACGCGGCCCAGCAGGTGGGGGCCCGCACCAGGCCCGCACAGCCTCCCCAGCCCCGCACAGCCACCCCAGCAAGGAGAGCAGGCCCGGTACCTGGAGGGGCACGCGGCCCAGCAGGTGGGGGCTGCACCAGGCCCGCATAGCTACCCCAGCAAGGAGAGCAGGGCCCAGTACCTGGAGGAGCATGCGGCCCAGCAGGTGGGGGCCGCACCAGGCCCGCATAGCTACCCCAGCAAGGAGAGCAGGCCCGGTACCTGGAGGGGCACGCGGCCCAGCAGGTGGGGGCTGCACCAGGCCCGCATAGCTACCCCAGCAAGGAGAGCAGGGCCCAGTACCTGGAGGAGCATGCGGCCCAGCAGGTGGGGGCCGCACCAGGCCCGCATAGCTACCCCAGCAAGGAGAGCAGGCCCGGTACCTGGAGGGGCACGCGGCCCAGCAGGTGGGGGCTGCACCAGGCCCGCATAGCTACCCCAGCAAGGAGAGCAGGGCCCAGTACCTGGAGGAGCATGCGGCCCAGCAGGTGGGGGCCGCACCAGGCCCGCATAGCTACCCCAGCAAGGAGAGCAGGCCCGGTACCTGGAGGGGCACGCGGCCCAGCAGGTGGGGGCTGCACCAGGCCCGCATAGCTACCCCAGCAAGGAGAGCAGGGCCCAGTACCTGGAGGAGCATGCGGCCCAGCAGGTGGGGGCCGCACCAGGCCCGCATAGCTACCCCAGCAAGGAGAGCAGGCCCGGTACCTGGAGGGGCACGCGGCCCAGCAGGTGGGGGCTGCACCAGGCCCGCATAGCTACCCCAGCAAGGAGAGCAGGGCCCAGTACCTGGAGGAGCATGCGGCCCAGCAGGTGGGGGCCGCACCAGGCCCGCATAGCTACCCCAGCAAGGAGAGCAGGCCCGGTACCTGGAGGGGCACGCGGCCCAGCAGGTGGGGGCTGCACCAGGCCCGCATAGCTACCCCAGCAAGGAGAGCAGGGCCCAGTACCTGGAGGAGCATGCGGCCCAGCAGGTGGGGGCCGCACCAGGCCCGCATAGCTACCCCAGCAAGGAGAGCAGGCCCGGTACCTGGAGGGGCACGCGGCCCAGCAGGTGGGGGCTGCACCAGGCCCGCATAGCTACCCCAGCAAGGAGAGCAGGGCCCAGTACCTGGAGGAGCATGCGGCCCAGCAGGTGGGGGCCGCACCAGGCCCGCATAGCTACCCCAGCAAGGAGAGCAGGCCCGGTACCTGGAGGGGCACGCGGCCCAGCAGGTGGGGGCTGCACCAGGCCCGCATAGCTACCCCAGCAAGGAGAGCAGGGCCCAGTACCTGGAGGAGCATGCGGCCCAGCAGGTGGGGGCCGCACCAGGCCCGCATAGCCACCCCAGCAAGGAGAGCAGGCCCGGTACCTGGAGGGGCACGCGGCCCAGCAGGTGGGGGCCCGCACCAGGCCCGCACAGCCTCCCCAGCCCCACACAGCCATCCCAGCAAGGAGAGCAGGCCCGGTACCTGGAGGAGCACGTGGCCCAGCAGGTGAGGGCCCGCACCAGGCCCGCACAGCCTCCCCAGCCCCGCACAGCCACCCCAGCAAGGAGAGCAGGCCCGGTACCTGGAGGGGCACGCGGCCCAGCAGGTGGGGGCTGCACCAGGCCCGCATAGCTACCCCAGCAAGGAGAGCAGGGCCCAGTACCTGGAGGAGCATGCGGCCCAGCAGGTGGGGGCCGCACCAGGCCCGCATAGCTACCCCAGCAAGGAGAGCAGGCCCGGTACCTGGAGGAGCACGCAGCCCAGCAGTGGGGGCCGCGGCCCCAGGCCCGTCGGAGGGAGGGCTCCGTGCGAGAGCCGGGAGCACTGAGCTGGGTGCCGGAGCGTGCGGCAGCGTGGCGCTTCTGCAGGAGGCGTTTCCCCTACCTGGAGTCATGCAGATAATTCCTCAGAGGGTTGCCATTCGTTTGTGTTGGGTTTCACACGGCCAGTGGCTGTTAGTTCATGGCTCCTGAACACGGTCAGTGAAGCTTTGACCTGAGGGAGCCCACCCCGAAGTGTGCGCTCCTGTGGGCAGAGTCCTGCTGGTTCCCGTTTGGTGTGCAAACTGCCCCCGGCCCAGAGCAAGCCCTTGCTCAGCATTTGGCAGCCAGGTGACTGGCCCTCTAGCGTGGCGGTGTGGACTCACAGAGGGAGCCTCGGCCCCAGCGTCTGTCTTCATAGAGGCCGGGCTGTGTTGGTTTGCGTTCTCCCCGCCACACGTGTGGGTTTGGGGGTTGCCGTCTGCGAGCGGGCGCTTCACGTGCACGGGTGTGGTTTCTGGCTCCCGTGTGCGGTGGCGTTGCTGCCAGGGGCCGCCGAGTGCTTGCGTGGAGCACTCCCCATGCATGCCCCGGGCTGCGCTCCGACCGCCTCTGTCTGCCTGCAGGTGGACCTGCTCTGGGAGGACGCCCTGTTCATGTTTGAGTACTTCAAGCCCAAGACCCTTCCCGAGTTTGACAGCTACAAGACCAGCACTGTGTCCGCCGACCTGGCCAACCTTCTGAGGAGGATCGCCACCATCGTGCCCCGCACTGAGCGGCCCGCCCTGAGCCTGGACAGAGTGTCTGCCTACATCGAGGGCACCTCTGTCGAGGTCGGGGCTGGCTGCTGGCCGGGGCCCATCTCCCGCACCCCAGCGCCTGTGCGCTTCGGCCCCTCACGCCTGCCCTCTCACCTGCCAGGTACCTTGCCTCCCCGAAGGGGCTGACCCCTCCCCTCCAGTGGTCAACGAGCTCTACTACCTCCTGGCCGATTACCACTTCAAGAACAAGGAGCAGTCCAAGGCCATCAAGTTCTACATGCACGACATCTGCGTCTGCCCCAACAGGTGCGCAGCGGGCTGTGGGAGGGCGGAGCCGCTGCCACCTTGTGGGCGGGGTGGGGTGCAGGGCCCCGGAAGGAGGAAGACAGGGCGCGGAGCCCTGTTCCCCGGTCCCGGGCGGCCCTCTGCTCCCGGCCCGCGGTGTAGGGGTGCTGCCTGGCTCCAGCCTGCTGGGGCGCAGCCTCTGCTCCTGGTCCCGGCCCCTAGCCCTGGGGAGTCGGCTGGACGCCTGCCTCCTGCAAGGCCACACCTCTCATCCTCACCGTGGCTGTTTTCCTCTTTGGGGCGGGGCTGCCATGCTGGTGCAGACCTGCGAGCTGGTTGTTCCGCTGGGGGGCGGAAGTGCCGGGGAGAGAGCCAGGGAGCTTTGTGAGCCGGCGGGCTCCCCTGCATGGCGTGGCCTGGGGGCGCCAGGGCCAGCCCTGGGGCTCCGCTCGGGCGGGTAGTGGCTGGCAGCTCCTGGAGGGCGGTGTGTCAGTGTGGATGCTGCTTCTCTGTGCTGTGTGCTGAGAATGCCGGACTCTGAGGGCCCACGTGGGGCCTCGGATCTCAGAGAGGCCCCTGCGTTCTCCCCCGCAGCCCGTCTGAGGTGGTCTCAGGATGCTGGGTCTCAGGCATCGCCTGGTCCCCTCGCTGTCATCTGGCTGCTGGGTCCTGGGGACAGCTGGTGGAAGCTGGGTGACGGGGTCTCAGAGTCTGAGCTGCCCTGAGCTGAGGCTCAGGGGGGCTACAGGGCATGAGGTCATAGCTGCAGGACGGCCCCTGCGCGCCTCCCGGAGCCACCCTGGGGGGCTGCCTTCCAGGCAGGGAGGCGGGGGGCAGCAGGGTGGCAGGCCTGCCCGAGCCAGGGCTGTCCTGTCAGAGTCATGCCCGGGCACTGGTGAGGGGCCTGGAGACCTGTGCCCTGCGCTCCCCTCGGGGTGGGTCTCCAGCTCAGGGGTGCCCGTGGCAGAGTGTTCTGAGCCACACTCCATTGTGGCTGCAGGTTTGACTCCTGGGCAGGCATGGCTCTGGCCCGGGCCAGCCGCATCCAAGACAAGCTGAACTCCAATGAGCTGAAGAGTGACGGGCCCATCTGGAAGCACGCCACGCCTGTGCTCAGCTGCTTCCGGCGGGCGCTCGAGATCGACAGCTCCAACCTGTCCCTGTGGATTGAGTTCGGCACCATGTCCTACGCCCTGCACTCCTTCGCCTCGCGCCAGCTGAAGCAGTGGAGGCCCGAGCTGCCCGCTGAGCTCGTGCAGCAGGTGAGGGCGGCGGGGAGGGGCTCAGGCCCTGCCAGCTGGGTGCCTGCCCCCCGCACGCCCTGGCCGGGGGTGAGCGCTGTCAGCACAGGCTTCGGGGCCGTGACAGAGCCGCTGTCTCCTCCTCCTTCCTTCTGAGGGGCTTGTCGAGTCCTTGTAAGATTGTCGACACTGCGCTGGGGGTGCCGGAGGGGTTCCCTTGGTTCCTTGAGGGAGCGCGCCCCAGGGGCTCCACCGAACGTCCAGGTGTGTGTGGCAGGACGCCTTTGTCCAGGGAGGCTTCCCTGGAGAGCAGGCATGAAGAGGCCTGCATTTAGACTGTGGTCAAGGCCGTTGATGGTCGTGGGGCCGCAGGGAGGCCTGGGGACAGCAGATGCTTAGCCAGTGGGACCCTCGCCCCGGGCAAGCACCGACAGCCTGTACTTGAGAGAGGTCTCTGTTGCCAGGCCGAGGACCCCCCTGCACCCTGCAGGGCCGCACACGGGCTCGCAGGGCCCTCGGCCTCGTGCCTCCCTGACCTCCGTGCAGTGCGCTGAGTGGGGACGGCCCGGGCCTGCGGAGCCATGGGGAGCGCGCAGTGTAGGGAGCTGAACTGAGGCCGGAGCGCCTGCAGGAGAGGCTAGTGTAGAAACCTGGGGGCTGTCCCAGGGACTCTCGGGGGCTGGTGCAGGTCCCAGAGTCAGACGAGGGCCATCTCAGGGCTGGTGGGGGTCCCAGAGTTAGACAGGGGGTCCGGGGGCCGCCCTCAGGGCTGTCGCGGACCCCGCAGCCAGATGAGGGCGGGGCGTGTCCCCTGCAGCTGGAGGAGCGGCGGGACAGCATGCTGGAGACGGCCCGGCACTGCTTCACGGCAGCTGCTCGCTGCGAGGGCGATGGGGGCGAGGAGGAGTGGCTCATCCACTACATGCTGGGCAAGGTGGCCGAGAAGCAGCAGCAGCCCCCCACTGTGTACCTGCGGCACTACCGGCAGGCCAGCCACCTCCTGCACGAGGAGGCGGCCCGCTACCCAAAGAAGATCCACTACCACAACCCCCCCGAGCTGGCCATGGAGGCCCTGGAGGAGCCCTTCTGCTGGGCATTTGTGCAGTGGACATCCTGCACAAATGTACATGGGTGTTCTGAGAGCTCAAATGCTATGT
>SJYV01051641.1:22192-43656 GCA_006410875.1 Neotragus pygmaeus
CAGGGCAGGAGTGGGGTGCAGGGAGGGTGGTGCTGGGTGAACCCCTGGGGGAGGGGGTCGGGGACAGGCAGCCTCGCTCGGCCTCTGGGGGGCTGCTCACTCCGTGTCGTCGTCGTCCCAGGTATACTTCCGGCTCCACGCATCCATCCTGAAGCTCCTGGGGAGGCCAGATTCCGGGGTCAGTGCAGAGGTTCTGGTGAGCTTCATGAAGGAGGCTGCAGAAGGGCCCTTTGCCAGAGGCGAGGAGAAGAACGCACCCAAAGCCTCAGAGAAGTGAGTGAGGTGCTCCTGGCAGCTGGGTGGGGCGGGGTCTGCTGAGCTGTCATGAGCTCAGGAGTCAGGCCAGGCCCCAGGCACCCAGTGGCGGCCGGGGTCCTTCTGTTGAACCCCAGAGGCAGAGGCTGCGTGAGCGCCCTTCACTGCCCCGTCACCTCCCAGCACAGCTCTGCCTGCGTGGATGCTGCTCACTGCAGCCTCCTGACCCAGACACAAGGAGGGGTCCTCTCTAAGCCTCGCTGAACTCGGGGCGCTGGGGCCATGGTGTGATTGCCTGGCGGGCCTTCCTGGGGTGTGGGTCACCTGGTGTCCATGTCCTGGGGCTTTGGCTCAGCTCACCCCATCTCTGGGCTCATGCCCAGCCGGGGTCCATGCTGTTAGCTTGTGGGACAGGTGGGCACACGTGTGGACATCACCCAGGTGGGACGCAGTGTGCCCAGAGATCATCGTCAGAAAGGGCCCTCCAACACAGCAAGAATGGGCTTTGTGTGATTATAAGTCTTTTTTATTTAACTTGAAAATTATATAAGTGACGCACACGGACGCTAGTTGTAGGAGGCTCTGGCAGCCGTGAGCATGGACTGGTGCGTGGCAACCTGCCCGTCTGCTCCCAGCTGCTCCCCAGAGCACGTGCTGTGTGTCCGCGCACGCTCCAGGGGCGCACTCAGCTCCTGGCTCCTGTACGCTATGGAAACGTGCTCCCACAGGAGCTGGAGGTCGCCAGTCCCGGCGGTGGGGCGGAGACTGCCTCTGAGACGCTCCCCACCTGCTGGCACGTGCTTCTCCCGAGCGGAGCTCAGGGCTCCGTGCTTTCTGTGGCCTTTCCTTGTGCACGTGTGAGCGTGGCCACGCACTGACCAGGATGAGATCCCTCAGGCCCCGGGCGTCACACGAGGTGCTGGGGGTGTGGGGTGGGTGCCTCCAGGGATGCGTCTGCCTGCTGGGAGACTTGAGCTGGCAGCTGGCACAGCTGTAAAGATTGGGCAGTGACTGGTTAGGGCTGGAGCCCAAGTAGGGCCCCTGGGGCCACCCCATCAGCCCTGGGAGACGGGTGCCACCCGAGGGGACGGCTGCCACCTGGGGACGGGTCACCCGAGGGGCTGGTGCCCCCGAAGGGGAAGGGTGCCACCAGAGGCACGGGCCCCGCCTCAGGGGAGATGGACCCTGATGCCCCTGCCCTCTGGCCCGCAGGGAGAAGGCCTGCCTGGTGGACGAGGACTCCCGCTCTTCAGCTGGGACACTGCCGGGCCCCGGAGCCCCCCTCCCCTCCTCTGGCCCAGGTCTGACTTCCCCACCTTACACAGCCACTCCGGTTGACCACGATTACGTCAAATGTAAAAAACCCCACCAGCAGGCCACGCCGGACGGTACAGTCCCTGTTCCCCCTCCCGCCAGCCCAGGGCGGCACGCCAGTCCCGGGGGGGCGCTTCGGGCAACGAGTCGCTTTGCTGTGTGAGGGGGTGCCGGGTGTGGGCTGACACGGGCAATGTTGCGGTCTTCATTAACCTTATGGACTCACCGTGACCCTCTGCCCCCACATGCTCAGGGTCGCCACCTGCCCCGCCCCCGGGGGCCTCCCCGAGCCCACCTTGCCCACTGCGGGCCGGGGACCTTAGAGGCCACGGGGATCAGACGAGCTGGCGGGGGATCGGCCGGCTCCCCATGTGGGCCGGGCAGGCGGCAGCCACTCACCACATCTTCACTAACACCGCGGGCCTGCATGCCGGCCTCGCAGTTGGTCTCCTCTCGCTCCCCTCTAGCGCAGCAGGACACAGCCTGGGCCCTGAGGGCAGGTGCGGGAGCAGGGCCCCCGCAGAGCCGCGGGGGGCCCCCGGGGCACGTGACTGCCCGGCCGCCGTCTGCGCCCTGAGGGGAGCGCGTGCCGGCTGGGCCCCCGGCTATGGGGGTGTGTGCAGCTCTGCGTGGGCCGTCTGGGCGTGTGCTGTGTGTCTCCGTCCCTGCCCGCCCGCGCTGAGCAGGCAGCACAGACCTGGAGCTGGCCAGCCTGTCCTCCCACTACGGCCCCACAGACGTGCCCCAAGCAGGGCCTTCCCCGCCCCACACCTCAGGGTGAACCCTCTTGGGACCTTTCATCTCGAGGACACTGAGAAAACACTGGTAACGAGTCCTTACTCGAGAAGTCCTTTCGGCCAGGCGCTCTCTGGAGGACTTGGGGCCAGGCCAGCCTCAGGGTTGGGAGCACCGCTCGGGGGCCCCGCCCTGGCACACGCGTGTGCATGGCGCTGGTGAGCAGAGCACTGCAGACAGGTGCTGGTGTCACATGTGCTGGGCGCCTGGCTCCGGAAGCACGTGCAGGGAGCCACGCGCACAGCCCAGGTGCCACCTCGGCCCTGCAGGCTACCCTGCTGCCCGCCGGATGGGCTGCTGAGCGCCGGGCCCACCTCAGGCCTCGCTGCTCCTAAGGACGCCTCTGCCTCAGCCCCAGAGTGCGCCTGGGTCAGCTCTTACCCAGAGAGACTGGGAGAGGTTCCGGAAGGTGGCCAGGGTCTGTGTAGGGAGTTTGACAACTGCTCACCATCTTCATGGTCACTTACCATAGCGTCCAAGGCCCGGGTGCTCTCTGAACCGCCCACACCAGGGTGGAGAGCTTTCTGCCGCCCGCCCACAGCCCTGGGGAGAGTGCCTGGAACCGCAGTCCCCGGGCAGCAGGAGGTGAGCATGGCTGACCGAGGGCCCTGGCTGGACCAAGAGGGACAGACAGACAGTGCGAGGCCTCTGCTCTGCAGCCCTGCAGCCTCACCTCTCAATCCGCCCGTCTCAGGAGATGCTGTTGAGGATTTCAGCGCCAGAGTGCATTGGCGCCTTCAGGGTGCTTCCAGAGATGGCCGTTGACACGGGCTTGACCCAGCAGGATGAGAGCCCGGAGCAGGCCCTGTGCTCCCCATGCTGCGGTGTGCAGCGTGCACGTGTGCAATGCATGTGCGCGTCCGGGTCCCTGCAGGAAGCTGTGCGGTGGCTCCGGGCCGGGTCCCGGGTCTGAGTCCCTGCAGGAAACTCTGTGCGGTGGCTCCGGGCCGGGTCCCGGGTCTGAGTCCCTGCAGGAAGCTCTGTGTGGTGGCTCCGGGCCGGGTCCCTGCAGGAAGCTGTGCGGTGGCTCCGGGCTGGGTCCCAGGTCTAGGTCCCTGCAGGACGCTCTGTGTGGTGGCTCCGGGCCAGGTCCCGGGTCTGGGTCCCTGCAGGAAGCTCTGTGCGGTGGCTCTGGGCCAGGTCCTGGGTCTGGGTCCCTGCAGGAAGCTGTGCGGTAGCTCCGGGTCGGGTCCCGGGTCCGGTCCCTGCAGGAAGCTATGTGTGTTGGCTCTGGGCCGGGTCCCAGGTGTGGAATCAGGCGCCTGTGCTTGTGGCCACCTGGCGGGCTTGGCCATGGGTCCTGTCCCCTCTGAGGGAGCGGGCTGAGGGCAGGAGGCTGCAGGGCTAGTTGGGCTGGGCCGAGGGCAGCTGGGGTCTCAGGTGGGCAGTGGGGAAGCCCCCCTGGGAGGCCCCTGCAGGCCGAGGGTGTTGGGTGTGTGTGTCTCCCTGGGTGGGGGTCGCTGCCGGCAGGGTCCAGGGAGTAGGCCTGACAGAGCGGCCCAGCCCTGGCACGGACTGGCCAGGCCCCTCGCTGTGTCCTGATGTCCTCCACGTCACCTCAGAGTCCCAGAGCGGGTAGGGGCCTCGGGGTGGGCCCTCCAGGCAGCCTGTGGCCTTGCCTTCTGGGCGAAGCTCAGCCAGGACGGGGGTGTGGGGTCAGGAGGGTGGGGCCGCCAGGCTGCGGGGTGCCCATGGGCCCATGGGCAGCAGGAGGCCCGGAGTTGGTGAGCCGTGCAGGTCCTCGGGGAGCCCCGGAGCATCCATTGTCACTGCCATGCCGCCATCCCCCACCTGTGTTGTGTACACCTGTGCCCGTCCCCGCGGTCACCCATGCTGCCTCCGCCAGCATTGCCCGTGGCGCCCCTAACCCTGAGCGCACCGCCCTGGCCATCCCGCTTGCGCTGCCCCTGCTCGCTTCAGGGACCAAGCTGACGCATGCTGCCCCTCAGGCCGGCTCCCTGCTGCCCATGGCCGGGGCGCCTCCGCGTCGCTGTGCTGTGTCTGGAGAGGGTGTGTCTGACGCGCTTGGCTTCTGTCCCAGCTCCAGCCAGACGCACCGCAGCCCCGGCCTCCCTGCACCGCCCGCCTGCCTGGCAGGCCCCTCCGTTGGGACTCCCGTCACTTTGTTGCTTTTCACTTACAAAGGTCGCAAAGGCAGCAGACTCTTGCGTGGTCTCCGAAGGACAAGGCCCGGGCATGTCCGGGCGGGGCAGGGCAGCGTCTTCAAAGACAGATGGATGCAGGGCAGGCTGTGTTCTGGGCATAGCCCTGCCCATGGTGCCCAGGCACTCCTGCATCCCCACAGGGCGGGCCCAGCTTCCGGCCAGGGCTGGGAGCGGGGAGAGGGCTGGGCCGTGAGCCTCTCCCTCCCCTCCCAGCGTCGGGCCAGGGCGGGGGCTGAGAGAGGGCTGGCCGTGAGCCTCCTCTCCCTCCCCTCCCTGGTCCTCAGGCTGCAGCTCTTCGTGGCGTCTGGGGAGTGCCTGGTGGGTGCTCAGCCTGGGAGAGGACACCGCTGGGGGAGCCTAGATGAGGCCTTGCTTGGGTCTGTGTGTCCCTGGGGCGGTGCTTGGTGCCCCGAGGGAGCGTTGTGAGCTGCCTCTGGGGTTTGGTGGGTCGAGAGGACTTCCTGGAGCAGGGCCATTTCAGGCAAGGGACTGTGGGAGCAAAGACGTGGAGCCTGGAGACGGCATGGTGTCCGGGTGCTGAGTGACCAGGTGGGAAAGGAGAGACCCTGAGGGGAGGCTGCGGCTGCCTTTCTTGGGAGTGTGGATGGGTTCCTGGCGTTTCTTCTCTGGGGCATCTGTCCAGTCTCCTGGGCCTGTGGCGGGGGGCCCCATTCCATGGCCAGCCCTGCTCCCAGAGGACAGGTCCTTTCCTGGTGGCCATCAGGGCCCGACTGGGGCAGACCTTGCCAGTTTAAAGAGTTCTGGAAACNGTCTAGGTCCCTGCAGGACGCTCTGTGTGGTGGCTCCGGGCCAGGTCCCGGGTCTGGGTCCCTGCAGGAAGCTCTGTGCGGTGGCTCTGGGCCAGGTCCTGGGTCTGGGTCCCTGCAGGAAGCTGTGCGGTAGCTCCGGGTCGGGTCCCGGGTCCGGTCCCTGCAGGAAGCTATGTGTGTTGGCTCTGGGCCGGGTCCCAGGTGTGGAATCAGGCGCCTGTGCTTGTGGCCACCTGGCGGGCTTGGCCATGGGTCCTGTCCCCTCTGAGGGAGCGGGCTGAGGGCAGGAGGCTGCAGGGCTAGTTGGGCTGGGCCGAGGGCAGCTGGGGTCTCAGGTGGGCAGTGGGGAAGCCCCCCTGGGAGGCCCCTGCAGGCCGAGGGTGTTGGGTGTGTGTGTCTCCCTGGGTGGGGGTCGCTGCCGGCAGGGTCCAGGGAGTAGGCCTGACAGAGCGGCCCAGCCCTGGCACGGACTGGCCAGGCCCCTCGCTGTGTCCTGATGTCCTCCACGTCACCTCAGAGTCCCAGAGCGGGTAGGGGCCTCGGGGTGGGCCCTCCAGGCAGCCTGTGGCCTTGCCTTCTGGGCGAAGCTCAGCCAGGACGGGGGTGNCCCAGCCCTGGCACGGACTGGCCAGGCCCCTCGCTGTGTCCTGATGTCCTCCACGTCACCTCAGAGTCCCAGAGCGGGTAGGGGCCTCGGGGTGGGCCCTCCAGGCAGCCTGTGGCCTTGCCTTCTGGGCGAAGCTCAGCCAGGACGGGGGTGTGGGGTCAGGAGGGTGGGGCCGCCAGGCTGCGGGGTGCCCATGGGCCCATGGGCAGCAGGAGGCCCGGAGTTGGTGAGCCGTGCAGGTCCTCGGGGAGCCCCGGAGCATCCATTGTCACTGCCATGCCGCCATCCCCCACCTGTGTTGTGTACACCTGTGCCCGTCCCCGCGGTCACCCATGCTGCCTCCGCCAGCATTGCCCGTGGCGCCCCTAACCCTGAGCGCACCGCCCTGGCCATCCCGCTTGCGCTGCCCCTGCTCGCTTCAGGGACCAAGCTGACGCATGCTGCCCCTCAGGCCGGCTCCCTGCTGCCCATGGCCGGGGCGCCTCCGCGTCGCTGTGCTGTGTCTGGAGAGGGTGTGTCTGACGCGCTTGGCTTCTGTCCCAGCTCCAGCCAGACGCACCGCAGCCCCGGCCTCCCTGCACCGCCCGCCTGCCTGGCAGGCCCCTCCGTTGGGACTCCCGTCACTTTGTTGCTTTTCACTTACAAAGGTCGCAAAGGCAGCAGACTCTTGCGTGGTCTCCGAAGGACAAGGCCCGGGCATGTCCGGGCGGGGCAGGGCAGCGTCTTCAAAGACAGATGGATGCAGGGCAGGCTGTGTTCTGGGCATAGCCCTGCCCATGGTGCCCAGGCACTCCTGCATCCCCACAGGGCGGGCCCAGCTTCCGGCCAGGGCTGGGAGCGGGGAGAGGGCTGGGCCGTGAGCCTCTCCCTCCCCTCCCAGCGTCGGGCCAGGGCGGGGGCTGAGAGAGGGCTGGCCGTGAGCCTCCTCTCCCTCCCCTCCCTGGTCCTCAGGCTGCAGCTCTTCGTGGCGTCTGGGGAGTGCCTGGTGGGTGCTCAGCCTGGGAGAGGACACCGCTGGGGGAGCCTAGATGAGGCCTTGCTTGGGTCTGTGTGTCCCTGGGGCGGTGCTTGGTGCCCCGAGGGAGCGTTGTGAGCTGCCTCTGGGGTTTGGTGGGTCGAGAGGACTTCCTGGAGCAGGGCCATTTCAGGCAAGGGACTGTGGGAGCAAAGACGTGGAGCCTGGAGACGGCATGGTGTCCGGGTGCTGAGTGACCAGGTGGGAAAGGAGAGACCCTGAGGGGAGGCTGCGGCTGCCTTTCTTGGGAGTGTGGATGGGTTCCTGGCGTTTCTTCTCTGGGGCATCTGTCCAGTCTCCTGGGCCTGTGGCGGGGGGCCCCATTCCATGGCCAGCCCTGCTCCCAGAGGACAGGTCCTTTCCTGGTGGCCATCAGGGCCCGACTGGGGCAGACCTTGCCAGTTTAAAGAGTTCTGGAAACATTGATTGCACTCAGGTTGACTTTTCTTAGAACCTGTTGTTTTCTGGCCAGTGGAACGGGCATCACCATGTTTGGGTTCAGCAGCCGGAGTGGCCGCAGTTCTGACCACACGGGCGTACGGTTCTTTCCTTGAGCCTTCATGTAGCCGAGCTAATAGACTGGATTGCCATGGGCTGTTTCTAGCCGTCCTGCCGGAGCAAATGGAGAAGACACAGCAGGGATTGCCTGTCTTGTCACCAGAGCTTTCGGGCTGGCCTGGGAGTCCTCAGAGTCCAGCAGGTGGGCTGAGTCAGACCTGCCTGGAGAGAGCCCCAGGGGACAGCCGCCCTGAGTCCGCGGGCCGGGCCCTGCTCCCTGCAGCCCCAGCCCTGTCCCCTTGCCCTGGGCCCTGGGCGCCCCCTGGAGCTAGGGGAGGGGTGCCTGGGTGGTGGGTGGTCCCCAGGGTCCACCGTGTGCCTTACCCTGGAAGGCCCTCCTGTCCAGCCCTGTGGGTCTCCCAGCTCTCCGCTGGCTCTGGCCCTGCCTTAGGACTGGGGCCAGAAAGCCCCCAGCACAACCCCTGCAAAGGCCTCACGGGAGCTTGACTGGCTTCTTAGTGTGAAACCTTGCTTGCTTCATAGTACTGAAAATCAGGGTCATTTTCAGCAGCCTCACGCTGACCCTCTTGACACATACAGAAGATAGGAAAGCCCTGTCCCAGGGCCCTTAGTCCCCACTGGTGGCCGTCTTTGCAGCGACACACGTGTCCTCTGGCTCCCAGGCGTGAGCACCCACACGCTCTTGCTCCCCAGGGCCCCTCTTCCCTAGAGCTGCAGGGCGCTGACAGTGGCCCTGCAGGCTTCAGGCCCTTTCCTTGTCCCTGCTGAGCTGCACTGTCCATGCTGAGCTGCAGCCTCTTGTGATGGTCATGTCATCTCTCCGATTGGTTTATTCACGAGTCTTTACTGAGTAACATCTGCGCTGGGTTCGAGACGTCTTCAGGGACTGAAGTCTGTCCTTCGCGTCATGGGCGGTGCGCCCCTCCCCCTATCAGGCTCCTGCCTTGAGTGCAGTCAGCCCATGCCGCGTGGCTGTGGCTCTTCTGTGGACAGTGGCAGTTTCGGGGAAGTGAGCCTGGAGAGGAGGGGCAGGGCGTCTCTGACACGGCCGCGCCGATCGCCTTGCTTCTTGACAGTGCTCTTTCTGCTTGTGTGTGCGTGTCTTAGATTTCTCGTGGACTTGGGATAGCACGTGTAGGACAGAAGACACTGAAGGGAGTGAGGCTCATGCCCAGAACGGGCTTCCCTCTGTGCTCCTGGGTGCCAGGAGGCCGAGGCAGACGAGGTGGGGGCCGGGCCCTGCCGTTGCCGGGCCTCCTCGGGGACCCCGCCCTGGATTCCAGTTCCCCCGACTCTGCCTTCTGCTCAGGGCCAGCTGCTCAGGGCCTGCCACTCACTTCGCGCCTCTGTGTGCCCCTCGGAGGGTTCCTCCGCATCCTCACCCCTCTCCCTGCAGCAGAGTTCTTGTCCTGGAGCTGGCACCTGCTGGCCTGGGCCAGGCCCTGCCGGCGCCCTGCGGTCTGGGTGCTGCTGCACAGCCGGAGGGCCAGGTCCCTGCATCTCTGGGTGGGAGCGCTGGGCCCGGGGCCTCGCGCAGGGCAGGCGCTTCCGCGGGACTTCACCTGCCCTGTACGGCCTGGTGCCTTTGGCTTTGGTCCCTTGGGGAAAAGGTCCGGCCAGGGCTTCACGCCCTTCCCCCAGCTGTGGCCCGCACCCCGTGGGTGAGCCCAGGTGTCTGTACTGTCACAGCAGACCCGCCACACGTTGGCTAACGGTGTTGGCCGAGCCCTGACCCTCTCGGTCACGCGTGCCTGTTATGGTGGGAGCACCCTGCGGCGGGCCACTACTGCGCACCTCCTCCCAGCCCCACGCTCTGACGGATCACACTGGCGACTCGCGGTCAGCCGCGGCGGGAGTGTTCGTGCTGCAGGAGCCAGGGCTGTTACAAGCGCAAGCCTGTCCCCCAGAGCCAGCTGTCAGACACGCACCGGAGCACCACTCCCCGGGGAAGCCAGCCCCGGGAGACTGGTGCCTCTGGCGGGGGAGGCTCAATGCCTCCAGGGTGGCAGGCCAGGCAGTGAGCATTGGCTGTGGGGAGCTCGCGGGGAGGCCCCTCTGGGCCCCGCTGCGTGGCTCACCCACCGCTGCTCTCCTCCTCCCCAGAGCGCAGCCAGGACAGCACGGCCGTGGCGCTCTCGGACTCGAGCTCCACCCAGGACTTCTTCAACGAGCCCGCCAGCTCCCAGGAGGGCTCCCGGAGGCCCTGCGCAGAGAAGAGGCTGCCCGCTCCTGGCTCCCAGCCAGGACTGCCCGGTAAAGAGCTTCCGGCGGCTACAGAGGAGAGAGGTACGGAGCCTTGACTCAGCGCGGCCGGTCGGCCAGGTGTCCTGGGAGTGACCTGGCCTCTGCCCTGGCGCCTCCGCTGGTGCCCAGGACCGCGGTCAGCTGAGTCCCTCACAGGCCAGGCCTCAGTGCTTCTCCCGAAGGTTGGGAAAATGACCCAGGCCTGCTCGCAGGTCATGGAGTTCAGCGCGGTGTCTCAGGAAGGTGCATGACGCCCGTGAGCGCTGGTGACGCTGTCCTTGTCAGACCCCCGGGCCGGTGCAGACGGCCCCACGGTGTCCCGTGCATCACACGTGCTTGCTTTTCGGTCTGACCCTCCCTGCCTCTCTTGGCAGGGCCCTGATCTGGCCCTGGGGTCTGCCCAGCTCCCCACTCCTGCCATCCCCAGGCCCAGTGTGGAAGTGGTGAGCCCCACTTCTGGCCTTGCTGGGAGGCTGCAGGCAGGCAGGCAGTCCTGGCCGTGCTCTGAGGCCAAGACTGGTTGGCCAGCCGTGGATTTTGAAAGCGTTTCCACGCTGGCCTGGCTGGGGCTCACAGCTGTTAGGCAGATAGCAGCAGCAACAGCCGAGCCCCCTAGCATCCCTGGCGAAAGCACTGGCTGTTCCCATTTACTGGATAAGTGCCTGAGGTCCAGGGGGCTGAGGCTGAGCCCTTATCTGCTCCCCATGCTGCCTGTCTGGTGGGAGGGTGGTAACCTGTCCCCGGGGTCCAGGCCTGGCTCCAGAGTCACCACACGGGCCCTAGATGGGACAGTCGGGCTCAGGGGCTCACGTGTGGGTGTGACCATATGGCCAGAGCCCTGCGTGCTAGGGAGGCCCCCAGCTGTCTGCTCCCTGCCGCCTGCCCCTGCTGGCCTCACAAGGTGAGGCCACCCACACCCCTGTGGGTCGGAAAAAGTGTCCCCCAAAGGGTCAGGGACGGGGCATTGATCGGGGGCAGTGGGTGTACTGGGCTGGCACAGAGTTCCTCTGGTCTGTCCCTAAGATGGAGAGGGAGGCTGGGGCTGGGGGAGCCGAGCTTGGAGCAGGTGCTGCCCTGGGTGGGGGCACCTCGCCTGCCCTCTGGACCGTGTCTCATGCCCCTGCTCTGCCTGGAGGTGGACAGCCTGCGCCCCATCAGCAGGGGCACCCCATGGCCCGCTCGCAGCCCCACCTCTGCTGCGCACCAGCGGGATGGCCTGTGTTGTCAGGGAGGAGACGGGAGGCCACGGAGGCCTCAGTGGGGCCCTGGGGGCGGAGCCTCCTGCTGCGGGGTTGCCCCTGTCCCACCGTGCGACTGTCACGAGGCGCTTCTGTACCCGGTGCCGTCGGCCACAAGGAGGGCGCTAGAGCCGAGGTGACACGTTCCTTGTTCTCAACGCAGGGAAAGCCGAGGAGTCCTTGGAGAGCAGCGAAGGCTCCCGGGCCACAGAGCAGGGCAGTCAGAAGCCTGCTGCAGACCCCCCGGGCCCCGCTGGCGGCCCCGCCAAGCCCCAGTTGCCTGGGC
This sequence comes from Neotragus pygmaeus, assembly GCA_006410875.1. Classification (NCBI taxonomy): domain Eukaryota; kingdom Metazoa; phylum Chordata; class Mammalia; order Artiodactyla; family Bovidae; genus Neotragus; species Neotragus pygmaeus. The sequence goes on from SJYV01051641.1 coordinate 33,401, forward strand.
CAGCCCCAGGAGACGGGAGGAAGCGGGCGGATGCGACCGGGGAGCCGCCGGCCTTCCCTCAGGGGCTGCCCACCGGGGCGGAGGAGCAGCGGCAGTTCCTCACGGAGCAGTGTGTGGCCTCGCTGCGCCTCTGCCTCGGCCGCTTCCCGCAGCACTACAAGAGCCTCTACCGGCTGGCCTTCCTCTACACACACAGCAGGACCCACCGGGTGAGCGCCTGTGGCCAGTGCTCACGTGGGCGGGATGGCTGGGATGAGGGGCGCGGCTCAAGTGGGTGGGGCAGCTGGGAGGGGCCACGGCTCCAGTGGACCTCCTGGCCCTGGCGGCCTCCTCCCGCTCGGAGTGCAGACCATGCGGGGCCGGGACGTAGGGGCTCCTGCACTTCCCATCAGGCCGCCCGTGCGGGCGCTTAGTGTTGATTGGGGGAGTGGGCTCTGTCTGCGTCCTTTTCTGGGCTCCCGACTCGCCTAGAGGAGCTGGGGAGACAGCCCTCCAAGAGCTGCATTCACATGGGGCAGATCTGCAGTACACCAGTGAGCCAATGAGGCGAGTCCCGTTGTGTTGGGTCCCACAGGGAAAGTAAAGGGGCCCAGGCAGGCTGGGGTGCTGCTCTTGGAGCCCAAGGGTGGGGGAGCCGTGGCGGCTGCAGGGCGGGGAGGGCGTTGCCCAGGTGGGCAAGGGGCTGGCGGGGTGGCCCTGGGGTCCGGCTGTGGCCTCCACTCTTGTCTGGCTCCCCCGCTCAGTAAGGCCTGGGCTCAGGAGCTGCTCCCCGCAGAGGCCCATGCTGGGGGCCTGGAGAGGCAGGGAGGGCAGACAGCCCAAGACAGAGCTGGTGGTGGCAGGAAGCCCCCTGACGGCTGCTGTGGGGGCATGGCGCAGTGCGGAGTGGCTGTGTATGTGGCAGGCCGGCTCCCCAGGGCAGGACACACAGGCGCTGCTGCCTGGCGGGGGCCGTGGGCTGCCCGGCTTTCCCGGCCCCCGCTGCGTGTCCCCGCCCTCCCGGCTGTGTCCGGCCGTGCCCGGGCCTTCTGCACCCAGCAGGCCTGGGTTCGAATGAAGCCCCTCAGGAGCAGGCTGTGGGGCCTGTGAGTGCTCTCCCCTTCTCCAGAAGCAGAGCTGAGGCGGGACCTGGGGGGTGAGATGCCCTGAGAATGGAGGGGCAGTCACCAGCTGCTGGAGGGAGAGCAGGGCTGCAACGCAGGCCCCAGGGGGCCCCGGGCACCTCTGCACTCCCACAAATGGCTTTAGCCTGGGCCTCGGGTTGGGCTGCGCGGGCTCCTCAGCCTGTGTCCTTGTTGGGAGGGTTTTCAAAAAGCGGGAAACCACACTTAAGTCAGCTAGAGATCTCGGGGGCACTGTCCACGGTTCTCCTGGCGTGAGACAAAGGCCCCCTGCGTGTGTATCTGCATGCACGATAGTGACCATCGGGGGTCACGTCCTCTCTGCCCGACATTAGGCAGCCCGGCTCCCGGGGCCCCACCGTCTCCACCGCGCCTCCCGCCACACCCAGCGTGGGCCTGTGCCTGCTCACTGTTGGCCCTGTGCTCTTCTGCAAATTAGCCTGGGTCGTTTGGGTCCCTGTGCTGGGCTGATGGGCTGGCGGGCCTGTGGGGTGGGCCTGGGCCCAGTGTCAGGGACGAGGCCGCCCAGCTGTCTGCTCTGCGGGGCCACACCGCACGTCTGCGGCTCCTCAGTCCCTGCGTGTCCCGCCTGATGGCCTGCTTCCCCAAGATGGAGTTCCCTTTTTGTAGCAGCCGGGGGCCCAACAGGCTGCTGTTTGCTCTGCACAGAGGCCTTGCTGGGTGGCTTTCAAACACCTCGCTGCCTCGCAGGCTGAGTGCCGGGCCCGGTCGGGCAGCCTGCCATCCTGGGGCCCGGCCAGAGCTCTTACTGGCCTGTCTCTGACCAGCGATGACCACCTCCCACACAGCTGTTGGGTAACAGATGCTTCCTGCTATGCAGGCTCAGCAGCAGTCCATTTCCTTGTCGAGTCTGCCTGGGCATGGTGGTGGCATCTCCGTGCTCCCCATTTATGGCTCTGTGGCTGCCCAGGGCAGAGCGGCCCCAGCAGAGCTAGCCTCAGACCCCTCAGGTCCTGCCCAAGGGCCCCACTTGAGGACCACAGCCCATCTCCTCCATGTTGGCACCGCCCAGGGTTGTGGGCCTCCCATCCCTTCTGTAGTCATCCGCCCCTGGGGACCCTCAACATCCCCCAAGGCTGCCCTCCCGCCCAGGGTCAGCTTTGCTGTACACCAGACTCCCGCCTTGGGGTCCCCCAAGGTGCGGCTCCTGCTGGCCCGCGGTGGGGGGGCACGCCTGAGGACACAGGCTCCCAGATGCTCCCACCTCAGGGANTGCCCTCCCGCCCAGGGTCAGCTTTGCTGTACACCAGACTCCCGCCTTGGGGTCCCCCAAGGTGCGGCTCCTGCTGGCCCGCGGTGGGGGGGCACGCCTGAGGACACAGGCTCCCAGATGCTCCCACCTCAGGGAAGGTCACCGCGCCCGAGTCCAGTGCTTGCTGCTCTGTGCTTCTCCAAGGGCTTGGTCTTGGCAGGAGTTTGAGTCCTAGGCCATGGCATTACTCATAAAATGGTGGTTCCCACCGTCCACATGGGCCACTCAGAGACCTTTCGGCACGGGGCCTGGAACTCGCTGAAGAGGGACTCTGCGTGGCTCCACCAGCCTGCTGCCTCTAGCTCACTGGGGAACCGGTGACCCTACCTGCCATGAGGGATCAGGACTGAGTGGGTTACAGTGTGCTCCTGGAGCCAGACAGTCTTGGAAAGGGACAGACCTGGACAACTCACATGTCCCAGTATCAGAGCTCCCTGCAAATCTCCAGTAATCAAAGCCGGGTGGGATGTTATTCAGCCTTTAAAAGAAAGGACATTCTGATGCCTGCTCCAACACGGATGTCCTCAGTGAAATTATTCAGACACAAAAAAACCAAATCCAGTAGGACTCCAGACACGTGTGGTCCCAGGAGCTGCTGTTGAATGGGGCCGGGGTTCAGACTGGCAAGGTGAAGAGTCCCAGTGGGGCCCGAGACGCAGTTGCACAGCGGTGTGAGTGCACGGCACTGTGAGCTGCTCACTAGTCAGCGGCTCCTCTGGCAGAGTTTACGTCGTGCATTGCGTCACAGCCAGAAGGAGAGCCGGCATGGCACTGCGCGCGCTCAGAGTCGATCACACGCCAGCACAGGCGAGTTGGGAGTCCAGCACCGAACGGGTGCGTCTGTGGTCACTGGAGTTTCAGCGGGGCTGCCACAGTCCTCTCGTGGCAGAGAAGGACGGCGTCCTCTCAACAGACGGTGCCAGGTAACTGGGCGCCAGAGGGAGGCTGGAGGCCTGCCTGTGTGCTCAGATGGGTCTGACCCCTTGCGACCGTGTGGACTGCAGCGTGCCAGGCCTCCCTGCCCATCACCGACTCCCAGAGTGCTCAAACTCACTTCCATGGAGTAGGTGATGCCCTCACAGTGTCTACAGAAATTAACTTGAAATAGATTGAAGACCTCAATTTTAGAGCTGAAACTACAAGACTTCTGGAAGAAAACATGCATGTAAGTTTTAGGTGATCTCGGATTAAGCAATGATTCCATAGAGAGAACGCTAAAAGCACGGGTGACCAAAAATAGCTGAGTAAGCCAGCCACGATTGAAATGGAGAACTTCTGTGCTTCAGAGGACACTGCCAAAGTGAGAAGAGGACCGGCAGGGTGGGAGAGAGGTGTGTAGACCACACACCTGTCAAGAGGCTTGTATCCAGAAGACACGGAGAGCTCTTACGACTCATTCATTAACACCCAACCCAACTTGAAAACGGGCAAAGGGCCTGAATAGACATCTCTCCAAGAAGGCACACACAAGGTCAGCAACAGCAGAGACGCCCACGCGATGGCCTGGGAGGGAGACGCAGCCCAAGCCACACGGCACGCCGGCGCCCCCGCGGGCGCCCAGGTGCTGCCCGCCTGGAGGGTGCCCGCAGACCCCACGGAGCTGCGGGGCCAGAGGCCACAAGCAGCATGCTTCTCCCCTGTGTCACGCAGAATCCCCGCACCAGGCTGCTCTTGCCATTCTCTGCCCGCTCTGGCCCTCCTGGGTCACGGATGTCTGGAGAGAAAGAAGCCGAGCCTGGGCCCTCCCTGCCACTCCCTGCACCCCACCCAGAAACGGGGGCTCATTTGGGCCTCCCTGTGAAGACAGAGAGAGGAGGGCCTGCCTGGCCTGGCCCGGCTCTGCCCGTGCTCCCATGCGGGGCCCTCCCCGCACCCCTAGCCCTCCTGAGCCTTGCCCACCTCGGACGGAGGTCCTCCCCTCTGGGCCGTGCGGCTCCCTGACAGCAGCTCCCACCGGCGTGTTACTAGGAGGTGATGCCCAGTGACAGAGGTTGAGGCTGGCAGAGGGGCCTCGGCCCCCCTGAGCACAGGCCAGCCCTCCCCCTCAGGCTCAGCTGGTGCAGGCCGCGTGGGTCCTCGGGGGTGGGGCGGGGCCCGAGGCCCCTCTGCTCCAGGTGTGTGAGGACAGGCAAGTTCATGCTGACCGCCAGGTAGGGATGTGCGACCGGCNGGAGAGAGTGCCTCAGGCTCAGCTGGTGCAGGCCGCGTGGGTCCTCGGGGGTGGGGCGGGGCCCGAGGCCCCTCTGCTCCAGGTGTGTGAGGACAGGCAAGTTCATGCTGACCGCCAGGTAGGGATGTGCGACCGGCCTCGTGAGCCCTGAGGCAACCCCACACCAAGGGAACTCAGGGGAGACACTGGCGTCATGCCCGCCCCAGCCTCCTGCCTCCCAGGGACGCCTCCCTGAGAGCTTGGCGGGGGGCAAGGTGGGGAGGAGGGCAGGGCAGGCCAGAGGCTCCTGTCCCCAAGGTCAGGGCAGGCCAGCTCCTGGGAGGAGGAGTGGGTGTGCAGACAGTGGCTTTCCTGTTGGCATCTTGGCCCTAGGAGTGGCCCAGTGGCCACCGCCATCCTCCACGTGGGCATCGGAGGCCTGGAGAGGGTGGTCTAGCCCCCACGGCTGTGGGGCGCCTCCATACGGGCTGGCACAGGCATGTCCCCCTGCCAGCAGAGCTGGGCACCCGCAAGCCTGTTTGGGGGGCAGCGGGGTGTTTCTAACAGCTCCCAGGAGCTGTTTGGGGGAGGCTGATGGACCAGCCCAGTCTGCGCTTCCCTCGAGGGCCTGGTGTTCAGGCCTCGCCCTCCCGGCTTCCAACAAGAGGTACCGTGGTCAGAGAACAGCGGCCTGAGCCGTGGACAGAGCCTCTCCCACAAACTCGCTTCCCCTGGCGTGCTGTAGCGCCGGCTCCCTCGGGCTCAGGGCTGTCACCCACAGCCTGACAGGTCAGCCTGGACTCTTTGGGCTGCTGGGGGACTCCGGCCGACAGTGGGGCGCTGGGTCCCTGCAGCATCTTGTGCATCCGGGCAGGGCCAGGCATCCCTGTCTGTGCCCTCCCCAGGCAGTCTGCGGCCGCGCTCTCCTAGCTCAGCTGTGCAGGGCGTGAGACCAGCTTGGAAATGCACCCGCGGCCGGGCGATCAAGCCAGGGCTGTGAGCGCCACAGGACGGCTGTCTGCGGGCGCTGCCGCTTGGCTGGCGCAGCCTGGAAGGAGGGGACCGCCCCCCTCCCCGTGGGTGCCCAGCGCTGCCCACACGCTCACTCCCAACCTACTTCTTGCTTCCCCAGAACCTCCGGTGGGCCCGCGACGTGTTGCTAGGCAGTGGTGTTCCCTGGCAACAGCTGCAGCACATGCCGGCACAGGGGCTCTTCTGCGAGCGGAACAAGACCAATCTCTTCAACGTGAGTGCTGCGCCTTGTGGATTTCCGCAGCTGCGGGCGCCCANTTCAGATGCACTTGTCACAGCCACAAACCTACAGAGATCTGGAAGTCATCTGAGTTCCTGTCTTGCCCATATGCATAAGGATGGGGACTCAGCAGGAGGTAGGTTGGAAATGCAACTATCAAGATTTACAAGGAAATTTAGACCCGTTCTGAGATCCCTAATTTGGAGAATGAGAAGCCAAGTTAAGTCTCTCTTTAATTAGTTGACGGTTTGCCTACTCTGAGTGAACATGATAACTCTCCATGGGCTTTCATGGGCAGGACCAGGTTTTAAGGGGGATCAATTTCCACAAACATACGTGTTCCTTCCTAAAACGAATCTTCTTGAGAACTATTTTCCATCTGCCTCTATTAACTGTTCTCCCACTAGACAGAGGAAGGCTGAGCTCTCTCAACCACTGTGAACTGGACCACAGTGCTCTTTCTGGAGCTGGTAAATGAAGTCAATGGAAAACAAGAATCAGCCCTTTCCATCTCATTAAGAGATGTGTTTTCAGTAAAATTTACTTTTTTGTTTAATCACTGTCAACATTTGTTCAGTTCACTTGCTGAGTTGTGTTCTGACTCTTTGCAACCCCATGGACTGCAGCAAGCCAACTTCCAGAGCTTGCTCAAACTCATGTCCATTGAATCGATGATGCCATCCAGCCATNCCAATCGCTTATCATAGGTCAATATCCAAGGCCCTCACCATTACCACATTCAACGATTCCACTTTAGGGTTATACCAGCATTAGTTTACTTGCTAATGACATTTTACTTCTCATATGTAAATTTAGTTTAGTTTGTGAGTCCAGTCCAGTTCTTTTTATCTTTTCGTAAGTGAAAGTGTTATTCTCTCTGTCATATCTGACTCTTTGTGATCCCATGGACTATAGTCCTTTATGCTCCTCTATCCATGGAATCCTCCAGGCAAGAGTACTGGAGTGGGTTGCCACTTATTACTATTTAATTAGAAAAACTCATGTATTCTTGTTTATCCATTTTGCTAAAATTACTATAAATCTCTCAGCATTTTATTTTTACTCATGTAACTTGTATGTGAAGACTGCTGTGTGATACTTCTAAGGGTAGGCTTCTTCCTGTTTGTGCATTTTAGGCACTGGGGCATACTTGTCACTTCTAATAGAATACTCAGTTCTCAATTTCCCTTTTGCATTTTCTAGGCTATCACGTTTCTTCTAGGAATGAGGGCTCAGCATAATGCAGCATTGGGTTACAGACTATTAATATTTGTTGTTGCTGTTGTTGTTGTTGTTCAGTCACTCAGTCGTGTCTGACTCTTTGTGACCCCATAAACTGCAGCACGCTGTTTCCCTGTCCTTCACCATCTCCCAGAGTTTGCTCAAACTCATGTCCATTGAGTTAGTGATGCCTTCCAATCATCTCATCCTCTGTCATCCCCTTTTCTTCCTGCCTTCAATTTTTTCCAGCATCAGGATATTTTCCAATGAGTCAGTTCTTCACATCAGGCAGCCAAAGTATTGGAGCTTCAGCATCAGTCCTTCCAGTGAATATTCAGGGTTGATTTCTTTTAGGATTGATTGGGTTGATCTCCTTGCAGTCCAAGCGACTCTCAAGAGTCCTCTCCAGCACCACAGTTCAAAAGTATCAATTCTTTGGCACTCAGCCTTCTTTATGGTCCAACTGTCATATTCATATAGGACTACTGGAAAAACAATAACCTTGACTCTATGGAAATTTGTCAGCAAAATAATGTCTCTGCTTTTTAATATGCTAACTAGGTGTGTCTTAACTTTTCTTCCAAGGAAAAAGCATTTTTAATTTCAGACAAGCTATTAATATATCAGTCTTAAAATAGAGTTGAGAGTTAAACATGAAGATTCACGTCACACCTGCCTCCACCAGCTGTAGTAATTTTCTCTTCCTCTTTCCCACATTGAAGAAGAGGCCTTGAATCCTTACTGGTGGCCTAAGTTATTAAAAAAAAAAATTAAGTGAGCTAGATGCTATCAGAATGATCGTATGAACTAAGTTCTGAAACAGGAGCTCCCCCTCTGTGCAGAAGTGAATTCCTAATGAGCTACAATAAGACTACTTGGTCTATGATTTTTTCAATTTGTACCACTGCTTGTTTCATGAGGCCAATGTTTGTTAATTATCCAATATTTTCAGAGAAATTTCACATTTCCCCTCCACTCTATGTGTGTGCTGTGGTTAGTCACTCAGTCATGTCCAACTCTTTGAGACCCCATGGGCTATAGCCTGCCAGGCTCCTCTGTCCATGGGGATTCTCCAGGCAAGAATACTGGAGTGGGTTGCCATGCTCTCCTCAGAGGATCTTTCCAACCCAGGAATCGAACCCAGGTCTTTCATATTGCAGGCAGATTCTTCACCATCTGAGCCTCCAGGGAGGCCCAAGAATACTGGAATGGATAGCCTATCCCTTCAAGAGGGGAACTTCCTGACCCTGGAATTGAACTAGGTTGTCCTACATTGCAGGCAGATTCTTTACTATCTGAACTACCAGGGATTCCCCACTGGACATAATAGTTATCAATAAGGTATCTCATTTTTTACTATTCTATTTGATTTAGGTTATAATGCCTAAAGAGATGCAGTCTAGAAAGAGTGAGAAACAGATTAATGTCTCAAGACATCCCATGTCCCATTTAATTTGTGGCATGTTGGACTAATTTTCAATCGATTCCAAGTGTGGATATATATTTAATAGCTAATACCACTTGGAATTGTCTTCTTTCTCATCCAATGTATGAAAAATGTTTTGAACTTCATTAAGGTCATGCTACTGACAATGGCCCTGGGAAGCAGCCTGGCTAAGTTTCAACTCTAGCTCCAGTTTCAAGGAAGAAAAAAATTTCCTTCTCAAATGTGATTTTTGTAGATAGTTCCTAAACTGTAATTTTAAATGGTTGCAAGAGCTCAAGCCATGCTTCCTACTTTCATATTTGTATCGTAAATTTAGTGTTTGCTTGATCTTCTCCACAATCCAAATTTGTTTTGACTCCAGGGCAACTGATCCATTCTTTTTCTTTACTTAATGCACTGAAGATGACAAATTGATTTTATAGTGGTGTCTGAATATAGCGAAAGCCCTAGATATGTTGATTCCCAAGAAATCTCAAGGACACCATTATACAGAAAAAGAACCTTGTTAACAAAAAGCTGTTACTATTTCTGTTTCCTCAGACTTTCTCTGTGACTTTACCCTCTTATGTAACTTTCATCCAGAAAAACCTCCATGTTTCTTCCCTTGAAATGAGAGTCACTAGCCTTGAAACTAATTTCCACCTTTGGGAAATAAAAGTCAATTTTTTTAAAGGTGCAATCCAGATTAAAAGATTGAGGGTCCTGTATAGCATTCTTCCTCTTTCACTTGAAGTACTTCCTTGTTCTTGAGGAAATGTTTTGTATAATGGAAACCTTCTACCAAACTCTCTCTTCATCTGCTATTGCCATAACTTTTATAGAGTTCAGTTCAGTTCTGTCACTCAGTCGTATCCGACTCTTTGTGACCCCATGGACTGCACCATGCCAGGCTTCCCTGTCCATCACCAGCCCCTAGAGCTTACTCAAACTCATGTCCATAGATTTGGTGCTGCCATCCAACTATGTCATCCTCTGTCATCCCCTTCTTCCCCTGCCTTCAATCTTTCCCAGCATCCTGTCTTTTCCAAGGAGTCAGTTCTTCACATCAGGAGGTCAAAATATTGGGAGTTTCAGCTTCAGCATCAATACTTCCAATGAATGTTTACAACTGATTGCCTCTAGGATTGACTGGTTTGATCTCCTGGCAATCCAGGAACTCTCAAGAGTTGTCTCCAGCACCACAGTTCAAAAACATCGATTCTTCAATGCTCAGCTTTCTTTATAGTCCAACTCTTACTCCATACATGACCACTGGAAAAACCATACCTTTGACTAGACAGAACTTTGTCAGCAAAGTAATGTCTCTGAAATTTAATATGCTGTCTAGGCTGGTAATAACTTTTCTTCCAAGGAGCAAACGTCTTTTAATTTCATACTGCTGCCACCCATCTGCAGTGATTTTGGAGCCCAAGAAAATGAAGTCTGTCACTGTGTCCACTGTTTCTGCATCTATTTGCCATGGAGTGATAGGACTGCATGCCATGATCTTAGTTTTTTGAATGTTGAGTTTTAAGCCAGCTTTTTCAGTCTCTTCTTTCACTTATTAAGAGTCTCTTTAGTTCCCCCTTTGCTTTAGGCCAAAAGAGTGGTGTCATCTGAATATCTGAAGTTATTGATATTTCTCCCAGAAATCTTGATTCAAGCTTGTGCCTCATCCAGCCCAGCATTTTGCATGATATACTCTACATATGAATTAAATAAGCAGAGTGATAATATACAGCCTTGACATACTCCTTTCCCAATTTGGAACCAGTCTGTTGTACCATGTCTGGTTCTAACTGTTGCTTCTTGAC
>SJYV01051641.1:46306-58430 GCA_006410875.1 Neotragus pygmaeus
ACCGGCTGGGGCCAGGGCCAGGCCGGTCCGGAGAGGACGCCACTGCTGGCAGCAGCCCATAGCTTGTCCGAGGCTGGGCCCACCATGTCCGCGTCCCTTTGCTCGGCCGGCTGTGATCAGTCCCTCTGCCCACACCTCAAGGTGCATGTCGCCAAGTGTGGAGCCAACTCGTGCCAGGCCGGGGCCGGCTGGACTAAGAGAGGTCCCGGGGCCCCAGGCCCATGCACAGCAGGACAGGCAGTCCCGTCTCACGGTGGTGCCAGCAGGGGAGGCGCCTGGGCCGGGGCCCCACTCCCAGTCGGGCCGGAGGATGGACGGGGGCTTCGCTCTGTCTCATGCCAAGGCGTGGCTGGCAGGAGGGTGAGACTGGTGCTGGCCCCACGCTGAGGTCGGCCCACTGGTGATGAGGGGCACGTGTGGCCTGGGCAGGAGACCACGGCTTCCCTGGGCACAGGCCCGAGGGCACACGGCCACAAGGGGTGGGTGTGTCCCTCCCCACAGCCTGCACCGCTCCCTGAGCCGCTGGAGCAGCACCGTCCTGACGTCGGGGTGAAGAACCCTGGTCAGGCCAGGGGGGACTAGGGTACACGAGAGAAGGGGGCGTTCAAACCGAGGGCAGCCCGGCCCAGGCTGGAGTACGGGTCCATCCGCCGCGGTGTTATTTTTAGCATTGTTGACATGATCGGTGGGCTGGCTGCAGAAGCAGAGTAAACAAAAGAGTCACTTCAAGCTCTCCAGGGAAAAAAGGCCCAGTTTTTAAGAGCCTTTAAAAGGTTAGCAAACTTGTGATTTTTTAGCTGCGCCGAGGTCTCCTTCCTTCCCATGCCCCCGGCTCTGCAAGCTTGGCGGACTTTGTGGCCTTTTCGCGCTGGGCCCAGTTCGGTCTGGAGCAGATACCTAAGGCCTTCAGGTGCACAGGATGCCCAGGCCCCGCCCAGACAGGAGCCCCCACCTGCATGCTCGCCTGGCCCTTGGAGGCCAGTGTGGGCTCACTGTGGTGCCCCCTGCCAGGAAGCTTGAGCAGAAACAGGCAGCGGGGGGCTTTAGCCCCTGGCATCCTTGAGCCCACTGTGATGGCCCCGCGGGGAGGTGTAGAATGCAGGGCCCACGTCCTGTGGGCAGCCTCCACGCGTTTCTGGCCAGCCCAGGCCAGCAGCCGGGAGCATGCCCTGTCAGCTTCCTGAGAGCAGTCTCCAGCGGGGACACCTTTCCTACAGCAAGTCCTGCCTCAGAAGCTGGCTCCCAGGACCAGTGGCCCCGCTGAGGCTTTCTGAGGCAGGCACGTAGCAGGCTCAGCTCCGTCCCCTGGAATGCTGCCCGGCCAGGCGCCTTCTGGAGAACCGCAGGGGGGGCAACTTCCAGAGGAGGCCCAGGGTTTGGAGCTGCTCAGACCAATGATGGAGAGGGCCGGGGGTGGGGTGTGTCTGCTGGGGCGTCGGGAGCAGGCCCTGGCTGGGGCGTCGGTGCCGCAGGAACCCGTCCTGGGGGAGGGAGGCAGAGCTGCGCCAGTCTGCTTGGTCCTCTGGGCCCACCAGGGCACCCAGCACACTGCAGATTCAGGCCCTCCCCGCGGCGCCCAGCCTGTGGGCGGGTGGTGGCCTGCGAGCCCGGGCGCAGGGTGGGCGGATCCCTCGGTGTGGAGCCAACGCGCCCTTGTTCCTTGAGCTCAGGAGTGTCCCGCATGGTGGCCACCAGGGCTGGGCCTGCGGGCTGCCTCCCTTGCCGTGCCGGTTGCCCTGTGGGACCTCATTCCATGCACTGCGCCTTGTGGACGCCCCGTCCGTGCCAAGCCCCACCTTGGGCCTCCTATGCGTCCGCAGGGGGCCCGGCACGTCTCCCTGCCCGTGGGTTCACTCTGCTGTTGACTTCCGGGTCCAGCCCCTCTGAGCGCAGTTTCCCCATGTCCAAAGGCTGGCCAGCTGGATGAGGTCAGTGGTTTTCCAGCCCTTTTTCCAAAAGTGCCTTCTCACACAGCCCGTCGGCAAACACGAAAGGGCAGCAGCTCCCGGAGTCAGGAAGGGCTGGGCCCACCTGCTCCGGCCGCTCGCTCCCTGGAAGAGGGGGCCTGGGCCCAGGGGAGACCCGGGGTCCCCGCCCCGCCACCCCTCTGCCCGCCAGCCAGGGCTTCCCCGCTCGAGTGCCAGGCTCCCTTTCCTTCCACTTTTCCTACTTGGAAAGTTTGGCTGAGGGGGTTCTGAGAGAGTGGCATGGAGTTTGAAATCCAAACCAGAGTGGCAAGCTCTAGGGGCCCCTGCCTGGTTTCCAGGGCGACAGGCTACGGCCCCCACACACCCCTGGGGGTGGAGCACAGGCCTCACAGGCCTGGCTAGGGACACATGCACACGCGTGTGCAGCCCCGGGCCTGCCCCACACCTGGCCCCAGCTACAGCTGACAGTTTTGACAAGCTGGCCAGCACTGGTTAGACTCAGCTTCTTGGCTGCAAGTGGGCCTTCCCAGACCCACCTCAGGGCATTATCGAGGACCACGTGTGTCTTGGGGCCACTGCGTCCAGGAGCGGGTGCAGGAAGGCCCCACAGGCAGGGGCAGCCACAGCTGGGATAAGGACCTCGTGGAGCAGAGTTCACCGGCCCACTGGGAGAGGGTGCGGGGGCTCAGGGCCAGTTGGGAAGGATGTTGCAGGAACGTGGTTGATTAAAAACAAATTCTGAAATGCCAACCCCTGCTCACGCATAGGAAGTTGGAAACGAGGGTACGCCAGAGCAGGTGGAGCTTCCCCAGCAGGCCCAGCCTGTCACCAGGCCGGCACAGGCTCGGGCTCCGTCCTGCGCCCCGCCCCGGCCCTGGCCCCAGCAGCGCTGGCCTGGGCTTCATTTCCAGCGAGAGGCCCAGCTGGCCCTCCTCAGGTGGGCTGGGGCACCCTGGGCTCCAGAACCCCTGGGGGTGGTGATGACGCTGCACACCTGTCTGGGGTGGGCCGGGCTCCATGAGCCGAGCCGTTCCCCTCCGGCCGTTCTGCAGGAGATGCTGGCTGTGTCTGTGGTCCGCGCTCAATCCCTGCCCGCCTCAGCTTGCCCCTCCCTGTGGAGGACCCCGTGTCAGTTGTCCAGGAGAGACGCCAGGCACGGGCCGAGGCACAGACTCCCCCAAGCCCACGCAGGCCTGCGTTAGGAACCAGGGTCGGCGGGTGGAGGGGTTGGCCTAGTTGTCTCTGTGTGCGTGTCAGACGCGGCTTTTCTAGGATGTGGCCCTTCCTGAGATGAAACGGGGCGGCTCAGCAGTCCCCCAGAGATGGCCGCTCTCGTTCCCAAGCCCCTGACGTGGGGCAGGTGAAAAGGAGCCGAGCCCTAGCACCCTCTCGTTCCCTGGAGGCCCTGGTGAGCCCCGGCCAGGTCACGGAGACCTCCGGGCCTGCCAGCCCCTTGCTCCAGGCTGCCTGCCTCCCAGGCCCCTGGCGTTCCGCCCACCTGGGCCCCCTGACCGTCCCCCCTCCATGTGGGGGGTCCTCGGCCATCAGCACCCAGCCAGGACACCTGTCCCTTCTTCCTGAAGCCGCTCCGGCCCCCAACCCATCCTGGATTCACCAGGTCAGCCGAGCTGGCCGTGGCCGTGGCTGAGCCTGCCCACGGCAGCCATGGCACCCATGGGCAGGCCTGCGGGTCAGGCCCTGGTGGGCATGCTTGTCCCCGTGGAGCTGAGTGTGGCTGCTGGCACAGCTGTCTGCTGAGGTGGACGCCACCCCAGGCCATGGGGACGGGGTCATCCTTGCACACCGCCCTCCATTTCCCCGGGCAGGCCCCCGTTCACGCCTGTGTCCTCACTCATGGGTCAGACAGGCAAAGCAGCTGGATTCAGTGCTGCCCGTGACCCTGTGTGGAACACAGTCCGAGCTGCCCCCGAGAGCCAGAGGCTCTAGTGGGAACACAGCAGGGCGGCAGCTGGGGTCTGTGCGCCCAGTGGGGAAAGCAAGTGCCTTTCTCAGCCACTGGGGGAAGGAGATGGGACTGGTGCGCTCCCACAAGAGAGGCTGCCCGGGCTCACGACAGTTGGAGCCGGCACCCCACACTGGGGAGGTCCGCGCCTGCACACCAGCTGGCGGCGTAAGGGTCCAGCACTGAGATGTGGGCTGTGAGCTCCGAGATGCGTTCTGCCACCTTGGGCAGCACTGGACTCAGCCCCAGGAAGATGGGGGTTAGCTCAGGGGGAAAGGGCTGGGTTAGCGGCCCGCAGGGAGGAACCAGGAGCAGTCTGCAGACCTGTGTCAGCTCAGGTCCTCCGGGCTGGCTGCGCGGAGCCCGGCACGGCCGGGGCGCCTGGGCAGCAGCCAGCCCTGGGTCTGGGGTGCAGGCCTCAGGCACGTGTGGCAGAGCACAGCTGCGTGTCTCCAGAAGGGGGCGCCCACTGGAGAGGCCTGCTGGGTGCCCCGCCGGGCGCAGGCCTGGGGCCCTGCCCATGTCTGTCTGGGTTCCACACCCCAGGCCACCACACGCCTCTTGGCCTTGGAGTCTTCCTTTCCATTCGCACACAGATGAGTCTCCACCCCGAGGCCTCTCTTCGTTCTCTGCTGCTCATTTGACACGGACACCTGGAGACTCCTGGACTTTGCCTCTGATCCTCTTCTTGCTTCTGTCTGTCCCGTCAGGGGTTACTCACGCAGACAAGGCCAGAGTCGTTCAGTCTCACCTCCTGTGGCTCCCTCTGGCTTTGGTGGCCACCCCTGGGCTCCCAACCCCCACAGGGGTGCAAGTGCCTCACCCAAGAGGTGGTGGGGACAGCACGCAGGGGTGGCCAGGGGGGGCCGCACGAGGACAGCTGGTGGCCCGAGCCCCTGGCAGGTGACACGAGTGTGGGCAGGGCGTGGCTGCTGTGACCTGAGGGCGTGCGGCCCAGGCTCTCCTGGCCTGAGACCCCGCGCCGTGGGCACAGCCTGGAGGCGGCCAGTCTCCCTGCGGGTTTGTGGTCTCTCTCTGGTCTCTGGGAGCCCAGGTCCTTCCCGTGCCAGAGCTCTGCACCCACGGGCTGGGGAGTCCTGATCCTCCAGGGGGCTGCGACTGCTGCTGTGGCCTTGGACACAGGGTGGCCCGGGAGTGCAAAAGCTGCCGGCTGAAAGCAGCCTTGGGCCAGTTTGGATCCGGGGCACATGGCGAGTCTGGGAAAGCTGGTGGGCAGGAGCCAGCCTGGGCAGGATAAATGGAAGCTACTTGGCTTGGGGGGCTGTCACCAGGATGGGCCAGGCAGCCCTGAGGCCTCTGGGTGTCAGTCAGAGGAGAGCGGGTCAGTCGTGGTGCTGCTGGGCTGGGGGAGAAATGCTGTGGGGGCTGGTGCTCAGCCTGGGCTGGGGGCAGCGTCTTTCCATCAGCCCTGCGGGGGAGGGGTCCGCTGCTGCGCCTCTCAGCCAGGGTGGGAGAAGCAACCAGGGTCTGGGGGGTGACTCCACAGGGTCGCTCCACAGGAAACCGCTGGGGAAGGCGCCATGCGCTCCCTGGGGCTTCGGCTGCCCTGCCAGGAGGGGCGCCCACTCTTCATCCCTGAGCACCGTGGAGCTCTGCAGAGGGGTCCTGAGCCTGCCGGGCCTCTTGCCCAGCCCCATTGCTGCCCCCAGTCTCATCTGGTCCTGGGACTCAGCCCAGCTGGAGAAGCCGCCCCTCCCGGCTGGAAAGCCCCCTGCAGGGCGCAGTGGCCTCTGTCCTGCCCTCCCTGCTGGAGGATGGTCCTGGGAGAGTCGGCACTCCAGCTCCCACCGGCCCACTGGGTCAGCAAGGACAGGCCCCCACTCACCCAGGCCTCTGCCCTGCACAGGGCACAACTCCAGGGGCCCTGGGCACATAGCTGCGCTGGTGGAGGGTGTGGACCGCCTGGCCCAGCGCACCGCTGGCTCCTGTCGCCCTGCCGTCCACGCTCCTGGACGTCCCTGCCCCACTGGGCCTGGGACGCCCGGTCCCACACCTTCCCATGGCAAGCGCTATACCCCCCGGTACTGCTGGGGGCCCGGCCCGGAATCTGCTCGGATTGGCAGGCCAAGTCAGTCTGCCGCTGGGCCTGCTTCCAGGCCGAGCAGCGAGCGCCCGCGCCCCGTCCGGCCCCGCCGCNCTGCTAAGGGAAACAGCTGGCAGAAAGCTGTTACTGCAAAGCAAAGTGCAATATGCATGCTGTAATTAGTCTGCAATCATCACTCAGTCCACTGTTGGAGAAAAACCTTAATTTGATCACACCAAAAGCATTCCTATCACTGAGCAAAATTCAGGACAAGTCTCCCCCCCAACCAAATAAAACTCTCAATTTCACCATCGATAACGGTAACACAATGAGTTTTGTTTTTTTTTTAATGTGGTCAAAGTGACAGCTGGACCATAAAGAGGCATGTCAAACCAATATTTTTTCTGTTTACAGTGAGAAATGCCTAAGAATAATAGCTGAACATTTTTGAGCATTTACTGTGTGCTACCTTGGCACTGTCCTAAAGAAATATAATGCAAGCCACAAACGTGAGCCACAGAAGCAAAGTAAAATTTACTAGCAGCCACATATTTAAAAAAAAGAAAGAAACGGTATCTTAACTTAGGCTGCCATAACAAAATACCACAGATGGGGTGGTTTCAATGGCAGACATTTATTTCTCACAATTCTGGAGTTTTGGTGTCTGTTGAGAAGCCTCTTCCTGGTTTGCAGACAGCAGTGTTCTTCCTGCAGCCTTACGTGGTGAACAGAGAGAAGGCTCCTGTTTCTTCCNTGGGGGCTGGGGGCTGGGCTGGAGTCCTCCCCGCAGCTCTGGTCAGGCAGCCTCAGCCTCTGTGGGGGGGGTCCAGCCCCAGGGGAGGGAGAAGAGCTCTTACCTGGCCTCCTTCCTGATGAGGGTGAGGATGCCTCCCTGGAGGGGACTTGGGGCTCCCCCGTGGGATGATGTGCTGGGGTCGCTTGAAGTGACAAGGAGTTTGTGAGTCTCGCGTGGGCTCTGTTACCGAGTTAAGTACAAGAACGGGAACTCCGCGTTCCTCCACGCCCTCTGCTAAGGACAGCCGGCTCACAAGGCCAGCTCTAGGGGCTGCCCCCACCCCCCCGCCACAGGGCTGAGGCTCCTGACGCAGGGCTTCCCCCCTGGGTTTTCCTGAGCCACCCCCTCCCCAGAATCCGGGCTCTCTCCCCGCTTCCTCCTCAGCCCAGCCTCTCTCTTGTTCCCTCACCCTGTGGCACAGACCACTCCTCCAGGGGAGCGTCGGCCCGTCAGTGTGATTGCCCAGGTCCTGGGATGCACTTGGCGTTCTGTGAAGTTGCCCAGCCAAGCTGCCCTGGGGGACCCAGGGCCCCCCTCACACCAGTGGGGCTCTACCCGGGGCGCAGACCGCCCAGGCCTGCCACCGCGAGCTGCCCCAAGGTGGAGGGCACTCGGAGCAGGGTTTGCGGCCTTGACCCGGAACGTTCCTTTTCTGGAGGGTCTTGTAGGCCGGCCGGGTAACCCTCAAAAGGTCACCTCTATGCAGGCAGTAGCAGGCCTACTGATCGAGACGCACACAGAGGAGTTCAGAGTCTAGAGGGCCGCGGGGTCGGCCCTTGACACTGCCTTGGAGCCCCTGCTCAGGCGGGCTGGGCTTGGGAGGGCCCCAAGTGGACGCAGGCCCTTGGGGGTCACCTGCCCCGCTGCCCGCTTGTGCTTCTTTCCACCTGAGACCTCTGGGCCCCGTGGCCCTGCCCTCCTCGCTTCCTCCCCCAGGCCCCGGGCGCAGCTCTTCTCCGCCTTCCTGGGTGCTCCCAATGCGGCGGCTCTCCCCTCTGCCCACCTGTTAGAGCCACGCGGTGCCCGGGGCGCAGCCGCATCCTGTGCATGCGGCAGCGGGGTCAGTGGGAGAAGCCGGCAGCCTGAGCTGGAGGACAGCCCCGCACCGGGGCCCTGGGGCTCAGTCAGGAAGCCTCTGAGGCTCTCAGGGTGCTGGGGAGGCCCCTGGCTTCCCCGCACACTGTCCCCCTGGCCGGAGACTGGAGCGACTTGGTGTCGCTGCCTGGTTCCCCGCGGCCCCGCTTCTCTGTAGGTCACAGGCCGCGCTGCTGACCTCTTGGTCCTTTGTGAGCGTCCAGGGCGGGTGTGCAGAGCCCGGGCCAGGAATCTGGCCCCTGCGCCCTGGTCCCGGTCGCACCCCAGGGTCCCTGGCCACCTTGCGCGCAGTTGGTCACATACTCTGACTGTCCCTGCTGGTGTGGACACGGGACGAATCCGGGTCCCCCCCCCGAACCCCCCATGGCCTGAGCCTTGCTGTCCCCCACTCCCAGAGAAGCCTGGCCCCCGGGGCTGAGCACGGCTTGGGCTGTGTGTCTCATGGCCTACTCTCCTGCCCTGGCGTTTCCCGGCCGCTTGCTTTCCCAGGGGAGGCTCTGTCTCCACCCTTGGAGTGGAGAGGCCTTGACTGGAGGACGGGGTCCCTGAAGGCAACAGGTGGGCCCGGGACCCCGGAACAACCCTGAGGCCTGGGGTCCCGAGCCGTGGCCCATCTGGTGGGTCTGCTGTGAGGGCCGGGACAGGTCTCGGTTGCTGCCTCCCGTCTGCCTGTCTCAGAGCCGGCCCTGGGCCCCATGGAGAGGCCGTTCCGGCCGCCCTCCTCTGCCCAGGGAGCAGCGCTCCTCAGTGGCCCACGCTGAGGCGTCTAGGGAGGTGTGGACCGGCCGGCCAGCCAGGAACTCCCAGGCCGGGGGAGAGGAGCCCCGACCCCTCCAGGAAAAGGCTCTCCTCAAACCCCGATGTGCTGGGCTCAGGCTGAGGTGTGGGCTTCAGCAGTGCCCCATGCCCAGGGGGCCTCTCCCGTCCATCCCCTCCCTGGAACACCCCTCCAGGCCTCGCTTCCCAGCAGCCCTTGAGAGCGGACTGCCTGTCTGTGGTCAGCTGCTTCAGCCCACTTTCCTCAAGAGCAGCAGGAACGTGCCCAGCTCTGGGCTGCAGGGAGGGCTCAGGAGCTAGTGTTAAGCGCCTGGGGCTTCCCTGGTAGCTCAGCTGGTAAAAAATCCACCTGCAATACAGGAAAACCTGTTTCTCATTCCTAGCTGGGCAAGATTCCCTGGAAAGGAGATAGATTACCCACGCCAGTATTCTTGGGCTTCCCTGGTGGCTGAGACAGGAAGGAAGCCACCTGCAATGTGAGAGACCTGGGTTCGGTCCCTGGGTCAGGAAGATCCCCTGGAGGAGGGCATGGCAATGCACTCCAGTATTCCTGCCTGGAGAATCCCCATGGACAGAGGAGCCTGGCGGGCTACAGCCCATGGGGTCGCAGAGTCAGACACGACTGAGTGGCTAAGCACATGCATTACGCCAGGCCTAGAATCCGGGGCTCCATGAATTATCCAGTAGGCGGTTGCGGTTGGTCTCGGTGACCTCATCCGCCTGGTGGCAGCCTAGAGCCTCAGCAGCGGGCAGCAGGGTCAGCTGAGATCCTGCAGGGGAGCCGCTAGGCCCGCGGGCGAGCTCTGCACGCTGAGGCCGCCGCTGAACCCTACCCCCCGCTCCTCAGTGCCCACACGGGCATCTTCCCAACCAGGAAGGAGCCCCCGCCTGGCGGCAGGCATTGTGAGGAGCGGGCCGAGCCGTGGTGCCCAGTGCCGCCACCCTTGGTGGGGGTCTGGCTCCCCGCCGTCCTGCTCCAGCCTGTCCCTTGGGTCCCCAAGCGGATCCGGGTCTTCCATCAGGCCCTGCTGCCCGCGCCCTTCCCTTGGTCCCAGCGTGCCCCCTGCCTCCCCGGGGCCTGCTAGCAGCCCTCTCTGGGTGGGTGCGGGGGCCTCCGCTGTGGGAGAGGCGAGACGTGGCCGCTTCCCTCCCCCTTACACGTGGCGTCCTCGCCCAGTGCCTGGTCACTCGGGGGCTCCCCGTCTCTCAGGCGCTCCCAACCCCACCCTGGGAGGCTCATCCTTCCCAGATGCCCGGCTCAGCACAGCCCATGGAGGTGGAGGCGGGCCTGTGGGCTTGCTCACCACCTGCCCGCCTGTGGCTCCGCAGTCTGCCCAGGGCTTGTGGTAGCTGCTTTCCTCCTGACCTCTGCACTCTGCCTGACTTTACCTCCTGACTTTCTGAAGTTGCTGGTCTTAGCATACCGCCTGCATGTTCTTACACAGCCTGGGGTTAGTAGGGAAGAGCCCTTGTGTGAGGGGGGTGGGAATCAGGCCCGTCCCAGGGGGGCTGCCCCTTGCTGACCTCGGCCCCCCGCCGCCACCAAGAGGAGGTCCAGCCAAGCCGTGCGCCCAGAGTGGTAATGGTGACGCCCCAGACTGGGCGGGCCCCGCTGGGAGGAGCAGCGTGTGGGAAGCGGGTGCGGGGAGGGCAGCCTTGGAGGGCGAGACGGGCGGTTGCCGCCTCTGCGTGACCAGGTGGGCGGCAGGCTACTCCTTGGTGCCACCCGGCAATTGTCCCCATCGAGGCCCTCACTGCCTGCGATGACCCCGTGGGCTGGCAGTGGCAGGAGGCCAACCCATCCCCCCGCCCCCGGGATGCTGTGCCCTCCTCGGAGCGTCTGCGTGCGTCCTGCCTCACCTCACACACCTCTCTCCCCCCAGCCCCAGTGTGTCTCCATTACTGGCCCCGTGCAGGCTGTGGCAGGGACCACGGGGATGCCTGCAGGGGCATGAGGGAGCACGGGCCCTTCCTGGGTCTCACGCAGCCACCCGTGACGCCCTTCAAGCCCCTCAGGAGGGCTGGAGGAGGGCATGCACCTCGAGCTCACTGCTCCCCTGAGCTGCTGTAGAAGCCGCGCCCACTGGTAGGAGACATGGCATTAGGACCCCGGCCCCACGTTGGCTGGATGGTTCTTGTCGGGCAGCGCAGGGCTGGCCGCTCGGCCCTCTCCAGAAGGGCCCCCCGTGTCCACTGCAAGCCGGTGGCCAGGCTGCAGGCTGCAGGACTCTGCCCTGGGGGTGTAGAGCTCCTCGCTTGCCTGGAAGGCTCAGGGCAGGGGGTAGGCCTGGCTTTCCCCCAACCCCGCCCCGGGACTGCTGGAGCAGGAGGGGGCACCATGGGCAGTCGTCCGGTTCCCCGGGACACGGCACCGTGGGCCCCACACATAGGAGGCAGCTCTGGGGCCCACGGTGCCATCCTTCCTGGGCGGGAGTTTCTCCTGGGTGCTGCCCCAGAGGCGCAGTTGCTGAGGTCCAGCAGCCAGCCTGGGGCCACTTGGAGGCCTGAGCTTCTCTGTTCACGGCACCCCTCAGCTGTGCGGGCCGTCATCCCCTTTGGTCCCGTGCCGGTGGGGGGTGCCATGGGAGCCTTCCTGGGGTGCTGGCTCTGGTCCGGGTGTCGCCTGGGGCCAAGCACGGCACAGGGCGGTGGGGGGCTCCCACCCAGCCGGCAGACAGTGGGGTCAGCCAGGAGGGAAGTGGAAGGGGTCCCAGCTGCACCAGAATGCTGGGCAGGCGTGTTGAGGCAAGGCGGCATCCAGTGTCCCCAGGGAGCGGCCTGTCACTTGGGGGCCCTCGAGAGTCTCCAGGCACTGCTGGACGGAGCACTGTGGACGGCCAGGCCTGGGGCTTGCATGGCCTGCCCGGCTGCCGTGGTTCACGGTGGTTTCCCACTAGGAGCAGGTCCCCCTTGCGCCGTCTGCCCCTGTGTGGTCAGCACCCGTAGGGAGCCTCGTGGGCCTGGGCGTCTCCCGGTCCTGCCACTGGACATGGGTACACCCTGCGTGCTTTCCTGGGGGGATGACCGGGTCAACGGGGAGCCGGTGCCTGCTCTCCAAAGAGGGGGCGCCAAACCGTGAGCGTGTCCTCCGCCCTATCCGTGGGGCCGCCCTCCTCTCACACCCGCCCCGTCCGCTCCTCAGGGCATCTGGCGGATCCCCGTGGACGAGATCGACCGGCCGGGCAGCTTCGCCTGGCACATGAACCGCTCCGTCGTGCTGCTGCTCAAGGTGCTGGCCCAGCTGCGGGACCACGGCACCCTGCTGAAGGTCTCCTCCATGCTGCAGCGCACCCCGGACCAGGGCAAGTGAGTGCAGCCCCGCCGCAGCCGGCCAGCGTCCTGGGTGACGGCCCAGAGTGGCGGGCCGAGCCCACCCCCACCCCCACGGCTCAGAGCCTCAGCCCAGGAGGCCTGGGACACAGCACCGGGTGGTCGGCCAGAGTCCTGGGTGACAGCCCAGAGTAGTGGGCCAAGCCCACCCCCACCCCCACCCCTGCAGCTCAGAGCCTCAGCCCCGGGGG
>SJYV01051643.1:0-32180 GCA_006410875.1 Neotragus pygmaeus
GCCAGGCCACAGCTGTAAACAAGAACATAGAGAAAGACAAAATTATTAGAATGTCAGAATTCTACAGTAATAGAATGAGAAGCATATCATAGCCACTGACCTGTAGCTTCTTTCTTATGACCTCGGAAGACTTGAAGCTCTTCTTTCAGATTTCGGATGTCGAAAAGTTTACAGAGGTGGTCACGTGATGCTGTGAGTAGCCAGTTGCCATTGAGATTTAATTTCACTTCCATTACTGTATTTTTATGGGCATGACTAGAAACAAAGCACCAAGAAAATAATCCTTGGTCAGAATTCAAAACAAGTGTAAATCAATGGTCATTTTTCTTGAAAAGCACATGGTAGCCAAGATGGCAAGAAGTCTGGCCTAGAAGTAATAATGCATATAACATTACAGGACTACAGTTAAAATATACATGAAAGAAATAGGTCAAAGACAGAAGTAATGTCCATCATCTAAGCAGTTTTTACTGACCAATTTAAAACAGCAGTAGAACTTCAACTGGGTAGAAAACTTTATCTGTGAAGCAAGAAAAGCACTTGGACACATAAATTAATATTCAATAAAGCTCATTAAATTTTACAAATTCAATAAACTGCTCTTATTAAGTCAAACATTTAAAAAGAAATTTGAGACAGTTTGAGGGTTAATTTGAACTAAAGACTCTGCAACTACTGAGGCCAGGACAACACATGCCTCCTAGGAGCACTATTAACCAGGTGCTTTATTTGCCTGTGGCCACTGGAGCTGTGCAACCAGGCAGCCTTGCCGCCAACCAGCTCACTCTGGACATGGCTCAGTTCTCAATCAGAGGGACTAGGAAACAGCTGCTTAGTCGGAAAAAAAAAATCAACAACATATTAAATGAACTGTGAATGTTCACAGATGAGTCAAAGACAAAATTTTACAATGTGGCTGCACTGTAACTAAACACCTCAGACAAAAAAAAAAAGAGAACTGATTTAAAAACAGAGGGAAAACTTCTCTCTCTGAAGAGCTGTAGGGAGAAGGAGAAAGGTGGGCTGTCTAACACATGGCACACATACCAACTCCATACAGTGCCAAGTGTATCACTGTTACGAGTAATCTAGAGTGGTAGTAATGACCACCTCCTCCCTAC
The DNA here is from genome assembly GCA_006410875.1 of Neotragus pygmaeus. Lineage (NCBI taxonomy): Eukaryota > Metazoa > Chordata > Mammalia > Artiodactyla > Bovidae > Neotragus > Neotragus pygmaeus. The sequence goes on from SJYV01051643.1 coordinate 1,122, forward strand.
CCCTCACCCCCCGATACCCAAATTAAATTTACATGTATGTGGAAGAACAAACACCAAGCCTGATTTGCTGAGGGATTTAGAGAAACCACATTTAATAAATAAAAGGCCTACAGATAAGAGTCCATCCACTGTCTACACTACTTTTTCAGGAATACCTGAGAGGAAAGAAGGCTAATAGTTAACAATTCAGTCAGCTATGCTCCCCTTTTTTGAAGGATCAAGGTGGGGTTCCTATCACTTACAGTGTTGCAAGACTCTGCCCAGTCTTGGGATCCCAGAACTTGATTGGCTGTTGACTATCTTTACTTCCTGAAACAACTAACCCTTTTGTTGGATGCCAGTCTACACACTTCACATCAGCACCGTGCCCTGTCGGAAACAAGTTAAGATAAAAACCTAATCAGCACAGATATTTAAAACAGAACTCCATTCTAATTTAAGCCAAAGTAGAGAAGTCCATTAACCGTTTTGATCCTAGTGCTCAGCCTAAGATGCACCCTCCCCTTCTACGCCACAATGCATGGAACCATTTCTCTTCCGGAATTATTCTCACCTGCTTGCTGTGAGGCCAGTCAAGACTTTGTGGAAGCTTTACCTCTCAGGCCCCTGTAGATAAAGCTTTTCAAACTTTTCATGATCTTCTACGTATTATCCTAAGTATTAGAAACAACTCTTGTTCACTTTAGCTTTCCTACTTTCCAGTAGTCCCTACAGATTGAAAGTTATAAATCCAGACATCATCACTTTCTAGACATGACAATAAGAAAAGCATTCCATCTCTCTGATACCATTTTCTGAAATATGGAATGAGAAAAATAATCCCTGCTTCACTCACACTTATGTCAGATGAGATGATAATAAAAGCTAGACAATCAAGTGCTCACTATATGATAGGCAGTGTATGAAGCACTTACAAGCATCACCTCTTTAAATCCTCACAAAATCCTGAGGAAAGCTGTTCTCCTCAACAAGAATAGGAGCTGGAACCTGAACCCAGTCTCCTGGATTAGGGATAGTAGTTTTTTTAACCACTGTGGTTACTTCAAACGCGTAACAGACTAAGCTTACTAAAAATCACTAAAGCAGAAATCAGAATTTATAAAACTGGAAAAAAAATAATGAGCATGACTTTCGAAAACTTGGTTGCTATATAAGAAGAGCCTCAAGAGTATTTTATACAGCTAATGCACTAAGAAGCAAGTGGAGAGAGGTAAATAGCATTTGAAATAGCTCCTTCTCTAACCTGGGTCAAATCTGGCTTTTATGAAGTGGGAAGGAGGAAGGATACAGAAGAATAGAAAAATCAAGAAGGAAGGAAGAAGAGATGGTTCTAGAGGCACTGGAAAGTGAATATGCACCATGCAGAAAGGGAATTTGCATCTCAAATAGGCAAGGACTTAACTAGAGACCATCCCTGTGCTAGTAAGCACTCGGAAGATACCAACTATCTGGAGAGCAGTTTGGCAATGTATATGAAAAAGCATGAAAAAAAAAGAGTATGTCCTACAACACAATAACTCCATGTCTCAGAAATGATCATAAGAATATAATGCATGTCCATAAAATTTGATTTGTAAGGGTATTTACTGATATAGTTTATTTTTAAATGCTCTTGAGTAGGAAATATACTACAAATTAAATTTCAGTATGGCATATGTGCTCAATGGAATATGATACACCTATTATAAATGATTTTATAGATAACAGCATGATTAAAATGATCATGATACTAAGTTTATTTTTTTAAAAACGGTGTGTCCACAGCTACATAGAGAAAAAAGGCAAGAAGCCTAGATACCAAGCCGTTACAATATTAAACTGAATAGTAATTTCAAGGTAATTATTTCTCTGCCTTCTGCTTTTATATTTCCCACAATAAATATATATTATTTTGTAACCAACAAAGGGAGAGGGGAAAGAGGTTTTGTCATTCCTTTTTTTTAAATTAAGAACTGAGGATAGAAAAATTGGATAGAAATATAAATCAAGCTCCCAGCTTCTTGTTTGCCTTAAGAACTTTAAATGTCATTAATAATTTTATCCTTAAAAGATATGGCCAGAGAATTTTAAAAGTTTATGGGTCACTATCACCTAAAATTATATATTATATAGATATGTATTTTTACCAAATTTGAGTAGAAAGCACATGAGAAAGTATTTTTTTTAACGTGATGCACTATACAAAAACAGTTCATATTCTCAGCAGTCACCTCTACCTCACTTTCTCTGAGACACTTTTACTACAGAAAGTAAGTATATCTGTTTAAAAATGTACATGCAAAAACAACCCCCCTGAAAAAAAACCCATAAGAAAGGAACAACAAAGTATATTTTAGTTGCTTTGTTTTGGGAAGTTTTCTAAAATATTTAAATAGAATTCAAACAAGCAAGAAATCCCATTTTTGTTAAATGAACTTGAAAAGAAAGTGAAAGTGAAGTCACTCAGTCATGTCCAACTCTCTGCGACCCCATGGCCTGTAGCCTACCAGGCTTCTTGGTCCATGGGATTTTCCAGGAAAGAATACTGGATTGGGTTACCATTTCCTTCTCCAGGAGATCTTCCCAACCCAGGGATTGAACCCAGGTCTCCCGCATTGTAGGCAGATGCTTTACCGTCTGAGCTATTATATTTATATATACCACTGCTGCTGCTGCTGCTGCTGCTACTAAGTCACTTCAGTCGTGTCCAACTCTGTGCGACCCCACAGACGGTAGCCTACCAGGCTCCCCCGAAGTTAAATTGATCTGGACTGATTCTTGAATATTATTTTATTGGCCACTGTCCCTAATAATAAAAATAATACCACTAGCAAACACATATACTCATGTATTCTACTCTAAGTAGAGTATGTATGCTCTAAGTCACTTCAGACGTGTCCGACTCTGTGCGACCCCATAGACGGCAGCCCACCAGGCTCCCCCGTCCCTGGGATTCTCCAGGCAAGAACACTGGAATGGGTTGTCATTTCCTTCTCCAATGCATGAAAGTGAAAAGTGAAAGTGAAGTCGCCCAGTCGTGTCTGACTCTTCACGACCCCATGGACTGCAGCCCACCAGGCTCCTCTGTCCATGGGATTTTCCAGGCAAGAGTACTGGAGTGGGGTGCCATTGCCTTCTCCGAGAGTATGTATACTGAGCCATAATTTTACATCTGATTGCAAAGCACAGATAGGCTAACTAAGTTGCCCAGAATTATACATTTGATATGTGGCAGAGCAGATACATGAACGCAGCAAGCTGGCCCCCACGCCACTGCTCCTGTCATCTATTCCATACTGCCTTATTACATGTGAAAGGTCAGTTTGAGTTACAGAGGAAAACAAAAATATGTACCTTCCTACTGAATATTTGCTTTTCTATGCATGAAGACTCACCAAAGGATGGTACATTTCAGACAGGGTACAGGAATACAAGTGGGACTATGCAAATCTTTACATTATTTTATCTTTGAAAAACGTACATATATTATCTACTTAAAAAATAAATACAAATAATCTAAGAATTCACAAAAAGTATGTGTAGCTTGCTAACCTTTGTGGCTTAAACAGAGAGAGACACACAAACACACACAGAGGACACATGCATCTGCTCACAAATGCAGACGATGTATCTGAAAGGACACGCAAGAATGTGGCAATATTGACTGCCACAAGAGTGAGAGCTGGGCATGCAGAGGGCAAGGGCAAGGACAGCTCACTGTGAATCATTTGGTAACTTTAAAATACTGAAAACAAATGATCTTCAGAGAAAAAAAATTCAGTTAAAAATTTAATTTACTTAATGGATTACCTTTCTGAAATCTTTACAAGTAGCATAAATCATTTTCTTAATTTTTCATGAAAAAGAAGAAAATAAATAGATTGAGCTGGCATAGAAGGAAACTAATATGCAACTGATTCCTTTCCCAGGAAAACAAGTTACTGAATTCCCCATGAAGCGACAAAAACTACTTCAAATGATGAAATTCTTCCCTCTCCTGTCAACATGACACATTTAGATCCAGAAGAATCAAACAAGTAGAAATTTATCCTAAGAAAATAATTTTAAAGATTTTTTAAAAATTTATTTTCAAAACATGATATTTGAAGCCTTGTTCATAATAGTAAAAAAGTATAAAATAGTTTAGAAGTGGAGTGACTGCATCAACTGTGCCACAGTCCCAAAACAGAAGAAACATACAACTACCGCAATGAAGCTTCTGGGAACAAAGAAAAACGCTGACGAAATAAAGTGGGCTTTTAAAAAGCAAATAGTACATGCACACACTATGCATATGCTGTAAGGATGATTACAAAAATGCACACAAATACTATAAAAATGTACATACAGATAAGCAGGAAAGGAAAATTATAGAAACTGTGAGAATAAAGGTAAGATTTTTCTATCCACGTTTCCTAAAATATTGTGGTTTTAGTCGTAAATAACATGGGTAGATACTGTGTGTATGAACTTTCTGATGTGCTCTTAAAATGAGAAAAAAATGCAAGCTACTTTGCTAGGTAATATCTTATCCATCAAATTGGCAAAAATTCATTTTGGTGACACAGTGTTAAGACAGTTGTTCAGTCACGAAGCTGTGTTCGAGTCTTTTGCAATCCCATGGACTAGCTCTCCAGGCTCCTCTGTCCATGGCACTTCCCAGGAAAGAAGACTGGAGTGAGCTGCCATCTCCTTCTCCAAGGGATCTTCCTCACCCAGGGGTCGAATCCGTGTCTCCTGCACTGGCAGGTGGATTCTGTTAATGAGTTATAGACACTTTATACACAACTGGTTGAAAAGGCAATTAGCACAACTTTCCAGGGGCTTTTGGCCCAATCAAAATGTTCTTTGCTTACAGCCTTTAATTCTGTAATCCCTCTGGTCAGAACCTACCATGTTTGCAGCTGTAAAAAGCACACCAAGATTTATATTTAAAGGTATTTATTGGACCTTATTTTAATTCTAAAACTGGAAACAAGCTATATCAATAAGGGACTATTTAGAAAAATTTAAGTACACCAATATAATTGAATACAATACAGCTATTAAAATTGAGGTTGGAACTGAAAGAGGAAGTGTTTTGGATAGACTTTATATCTTAATTATGGTGGTGGTTACAAAAATGAAGCAATGGGAAGGACCTTTTTGGAGGGACAAAAATGTTATATATCTTGATTATCATGCATATATTTGTTAAAATTCATAGAACTGTACACCTAAACAGGGTAAATGTTACCATGCTACTGCTAAGTCGCTTCAGTCGTGTCTGACTCTGTGTGACCCCACAGACGGCAGCCCACCAAGTTCCCCCATCCCTGGGATTCTCCAGGCAAGAATACTGGAGTGGGTTGCCATTTCCTTCTCCAATGCATGAAAGTGAAAAGTGAAAGGGAAGTCGCTCAGTCGTGCCCGACTCTTCGAAACCCCATGGACCACAGCCTACCAGGCTCCTCTGTCCATGGGATTTACCAGGCAAGAGTAATGGAGTGGGGTGCCATCGCCTTCTCCAGAATGTTACCATACGTAATTTACACCTCAATAAACCTGATTTCTAAAATCTTAAGCAGAAAAGCAAGGTGTAATTTAGCTCCATTTGTAAAGAAGAAAACATAGCTGTTAACAGTTTAGGGAGAAGAAACAGTATGGGTTTAAGAAGCAATTTACTCTTCTATATTGATTGAAATTTCCAACATGTGCTTTTATTACTCTATATAACGGCAACTGCCTCTGGTTTCCTTCTAGTCAAAACTCAAGGGACTGACTGATGCCAGTTAGCACCTGTGTTTGCCAGTACAGAACTAACCAGTGCCTAGGGTCCCAGGGAGATACACTTCAGAGCCTCGGAGGGAATGCAAGTTTTCACTGAAAGCTTTTGGACTTGGTATGACTGAATAAAGTTCAAAGATGTTAAAGGTTTTTGACCTGGCATGCCATATATAAAAACTTAACCTTATATAAATTATTATCTCATGGAAAAATGACTTGAGTCCCAAACACATGGCTTATCAATTTCAACCATTATTCCTACAGAACGCCTTTACAATAATTTTTATCATTTCAAAGATACAGAATTTTAAGACAGAATCATTCAAAGTGCTTTGTTATCCGCAAACATGAAAATTTCAAGAATGCAGTATTTTTAATGCTAAAGCAATTAATACATCCACATGATAACTTTTATTGGCCTAGTGACCTAGATATTTTAGTAGTAAAAACATCTTGCTAATGGCTCAAGATTTTAGGACTAAAAACTTTTTGACAATGAAAGACCAATTAGTTTTTAGAGCAACATTTAAATGTTTCAGGTTTAAGCTTATAAAAAATACAAAGATAAAACTCTCAACAACACTAAACCTGCTCCAGATACTATAAAGGAACAATGTGTAGACCTGTAGGGGACTGACAGAAATCTACAGGTACATTGTAGCAAACACATACAATCATCATTAGGATGGCAGAGTTTTAAGAAGCCAGTGATGCTCTAGGATCCCTGAGAAAGGTAACAAGTATCTCGGTTGTAGTAGCAGTAGTAGGGTTAGTTGCTCAGCGTATCCAACTTTTTGCGACCACAAAGACCACACAAAGACAGAGTAGCCTGCCAGGCTTCTGGGTTCAGGAACTCTCCAGGCAAGAATACTGGAGTGGGTAGCCATTCCCTCCTCCAGGGATCTTCCTGACCCAGGGATTGAACTCAGGTCTCCCGCATTATAGGCAGATTCTTTCCTCTCTGAGACACCAAGGAAGCCCAGCTTGGCTGTATTTGACAGCAACTAGAAATGGAGGCTGTGCTTAAAGAAAGATTTCAATATTGATACTTAGAGGTACAACTGCCAAATTCTAATATATCCCAGTTGCAACTCATCAAATGAAAAATAAGACTGTCATGATAAATCTACATGTGAGACTCCCTTTGAATGCTTATAAATACTTAAGAATTTAACCTGCACTGTTCAACATAATAGCTATTAGCCACATGTGCCTATTTAAATGTTTTAATAGGTCCCTCAGTCACACTACCAACATTTCAAGTGCTCAACAGCTCCATGTGACTAATGACTAGCATATCGGAAGCATAAATATAGAATATTTCCATTACCACAAGAAGTCCTCTTGGACAACACTGATTTAGACAGTCATTTAAAAAAAAAAAAACAACTTTCTTCTTAAATCTCCATAATCACATTATTTTTATTTACTATCTCTATTACAAAATGAATAGCAACAACAAAAAATTATCTTCAATCAATACTTGAGCTAGTGAAGACCTGCAAAGTTATGGTCTTGTAAAAGTTTTACAAGAGAAAGCTGAGGCCTACTGAGGTTAGTCCATTGACCACTGGTAGCCAGGACTGCCTCCTTCCCATGTCCTATCTTCCCTTCACCTCATTAAATATCAAACATCCGTATAAAGGGGCAGAGTTTCTTTTATCAAATTTGCTTGTACAAATGTAAATGAGAAGGGTGCAGAAGGAAAACTTCTAAATATCTTTCCATCTTGAAAATGTGGAAAGAATTTAGGGGTGAAACCTAAACACAAAATAAGAATTACTTTTACCTGAGAAGTAATCAGATTGACCTTGAAGAGCAAGGTCCTGTTAAATGTGGCAACCAAGACTCAACTCCACCCAAAGAAATTCCAAATTAATCTAATCATACTGGGTTATGCTCAAAACTTAAGTTTTGAGAGCAGTGAGTTCTGCATCATTTCTTTGGTAGCTAAACATTCCTTCAGGTTCCTCGCTAAATGAATAGTGACAGAATTAGCATCTCTGGGAGACAGGTGGCATTTGCTTTGTGGGTTAACCAGTGTCTGACATCCAGAATTGTTTAGCTTATTACTTCATAATACTTAGTTTGCAGAAAGAAACCATTAATTGTGCATTAGAATTTATACTGAATGGGGAGATTAACAATAATTTTATTTATTCCACCTGATTATTCTTTCACACATCCATCTATCTTTCACTTGTTCACTAATTCAAAATAAAGGTGCTCAACAGTACTTATTGGGCTCCTATTATGGGTGCTCAATCTCTAAAGTAGGTGATCAGCAAACGAAACAGAACTGAACTCTGGGGACGTATCTGTGGAACCACAAAGTCCAGGCACAAAAGCTTTCAAAAGTTAGTGATTAAAAAAGTTTTCTGAATATAGATGGAAATTAAGCCAGCAAAAATTAATACAGGTTTTTTAGAGATAGCTGTCCACAAAACAAACAAAAAACCTTTTAAAATAAGTGTTACATAACTATCTTGAAATAACGTGCAGAATGCAGGAAAAAAAAATTTTCCTAATGATAAAATGTTTAGATGTTATTGTTCTTAAAGGCTATCCTAGAAATAGAATGCAGAGACTCCTTAATAAATCCTACAATTTTAGGAATAACAGGATAGATGTCCTTAGCTATTTGGTGAACAGCTCTAGGCTTATTTTTGTAGAAACTGGAGCCTTCCTGTTTATTAATAATTTCCTATCCCAGAATCATAAAGCATCTATAGTGCAGTGAAGGCTAGAAGCCGACAAAGGAACAAGGTCTGTTTGGGATCTTCCCTTACAGGAGGCTCCCTGGCCTCTGTGAAGCTGTATGTGCACTTAGTGCCCCTGTGCATTTGTCAAGAACCTCACCTCTCCTGCACAGCCTCGCCAGACCTAAGGGACCTATTAGCCCACATGGGTAAACAGCCCTGCCTTAAGACAGTGCATATGTCCCAAGACTTGGTGAACAGTCTGAAAAGCCAGATAGAGAATTTTATTTGAAGGTCAGAAACAGTGTCCATTTCCCCATTTTATTTTTCCTGGATCAGATCATTATGTGAACAAATCTTAAGAAAGTTTTCTTTCATACATAGCTTACAAAACACCAAGATTTTCTAATACAGGAAGGAAAAAAGGCAAACAAAATTCAAGTACCACTTTGCACAATATTAGCAGTTGAAGAACTGCATTCAAGAAAGTGTGTCAAACATTAACAAAAAACTCAAGCTACTTTCAGCCACAAGAACAGAAAATATAACAGATCAGTTTAGGGCAAAGGGAATATGTAGTCATGGTCCATAGCCAGACATTTCAGCAGATCAGCAGAATTAAAAATTTTAAAAATTAAGGAACATAAAGTTGCTTGTACATTGGTCAATGAATACGCAATTTATTAGCACTTTTACCTTCCTTTTATTGTAGAACGATTTTAAACTTGATCCAACACTAAACATCAATTGGGAGTAATTACTATCTTTGTCATTTAAATCCAGAAAGGTACGTTAGTTAAAAAAAACTATAAAATTAAATGGAAAATACATTTTGGAAAGAGTACACCTCTAGGCAGTGCTTACAGAAAGCATCTTCTAAGCAACAACAGTGCACAGAATCAGGGTGAAGGGTTTCTCTGGTCAAATAGCTGGGCAATGCTGAACTGTAAAGATTGACAAGTTTCTTTCCACGTCTGAGGGCCTTCAATGTATATGACACATCTGTAGGGGAGAATTTGACCATGAGTCTTTCTTCCTCAGAATACTTCCAAGTCCCTCAAAACACCAATCTGCAAAATTCTGAAATGCTAGCTGAAATGATGAATGTAAATTCAGGTCAGCAGACAGTTTTGGAGCAGGAGAGGAACAAGTAAAAGGCCCTTTAACCATATCTGTAATGTGTACTTCTTTTTAAAATTCATAAATATGTAAGCCAAAAGGTAAGAGTTTGACAGAGCTGAGTGGTAACACAAAAGTGTTTATAAGGTTATAAAAAACTGTGGAAGAAGATATAGTGTCAAAAGAGCATCGAGTATACAAACAGAAAAACTCATATGGAATAGGGAAGTAGATACATCATAAATTTGGAGAAGGCAATGGCACCCCACTCCAGTACTCTTGCCTGGAAAATCCCATGGATGGAGGAGGCTGGTGGGCTGCAGTTCATGGGGTCACTAAGAGTCACGCACAACTGAGCGACTTCACTTTCACTTTTCACTTTCATGCATTGGAGAAGGAAATGGCAACCCACTCCAGTGTTCTTGCCTGGAGAATGCCAGGGACGGCAGAGCCTGGTGGGCTGCTGTCTCTGGGGTCACACAGAGTCGGACACGACCGAAGCAACTTAGCAGCAGCACATCATAAGTTTGCCAACCTTCTACTTAACTTACATATTTAATTTGCATATGCAAGGAAAATGGTTTCTGTTTGTACCATGTGTTTACATAGTACTGACAAAAGCTGACCTAAAAGAAATTGTCAAGTACATTAAAAATTGGAATCAAACATACATAAAATTAATGCCATGTAACTACTTCTGACAAAATGAAAAAAAAGAATACATGACTAAATGCATAATTTGAGTCCAATTAAAAATTTAAAGTATTCAAAAAATACAAGGCTATTTTTGGAGAACAGTTATCAAAGCAGATTAAAGGGAAGGAATGCAACAACCCAATATTCTTTCAGCCTCATTGTTGATATACTCCCCCACTGGTGAATGTTAACAATAAATATTACAAAGCACTTCAGCCATTCATTTGTCTAAGATGGGAGATAACCGGTATCTCACACAATGCAAAAACCAGCAGCAAAGTCCTTTATAAGAAAGGGTACACTGGTGCGTGTGTCTGTCTGTGTGTAATTAGCTAGTCAAAGCTTCTCTAGTAAACATTTCTACGCACATACATAATTCAACAGTAATATACAGATGGTACAATATTCTTTTGAAGAGTCAAGAAAAAAGCATATAGTCATTGCTTGAAAAATTAGAAGGAAAATGTAAAAAAAAAAAAAAAAAAACTTTAAAAGAATCAGTAGGACTACCAGAAAGAGCAGTCCTATGCAACATTAATAATAAAGCTATTAGTGCCAGAAGATACCTTAGCCAAGAATGAAGAGAACTCCTAATTGAAGCTCCTAATAAAGAAGAAAAAACAAAACCATTTACAATGATACTTTTGGGTACTCAAAGGTAAGCTTTCCTTCTGAAAACAGGTAAAAAGTATGATTCACCCAGCTGGACATATTAAAGAGACCATTTTTTTTAAGTTGACAGTTTAGATAGATAAAAGCAACACATAATACAGGTCAAAGTACAGTTTATTAACCCCAGGGCAATCATAGCCATGCACAGTATCAACTGTACTCTGAATCTCTTGAGTTTTGCCAGAATCTTTTTGGGAATATTTGCATACTTTTGGTAAATGTGGTTCCCTATATAATTCTGCCCATCTACTACTACTCATGCCTTGGAAGAAAGGGAGGTAACAATGGCAAAGTCGAAGAAATTTATCTACATCAGAACAAAAAGGTTATGTGAACCCCTAAATACTGCTGGGGTAAGTGTATATCACATGAGTCCCTGCAGGCTGTGTAATTTCTAACTATAAGAATTTTTTCTACAAAATAATATTCAGATACAGCTGTACACTCCAATTGGATCTTGGTCATTATTTTTCATTTCAAAGCAGAAATAGATAATGGAGAAAACCTCAACTGGAAGCTTGGTCATGTTGCCTAGTTTCCATCATAATGAAAACATATTCCAATAAAATAAATATCCATTAGTTCATACTGATATAAAGAGGAGGAGAGCAGCTGAATCACTCATACATGAAAATTCCAAACAACTTAGGTTTACCCTCAAGGATGTGGAGCATAATTCCCAACGCTTTAGGTGTGGGCTGTGCTTCATGACTTCCTTTCAAAGAGAACTGTATGGAGAAGGGGAAAGAAGTCACCTTACACTGGAGAGCTCTGACAAACATTGCTTCAACATGGTGATCAAAGTCAACATTAAGTCCTGCTGACAGTATACACCTCATATTCTGAGGTGACAGAAGTAGCACTTTACCTCTGTGATCTTCCTCCCCAAATTCCAAAACACCACACCAAAACCAGTCATGAGAAAAACATCAGATAAACCCCAATTGAGGGCCATTCCACAACTACCATAAAACTTCTCACCACAACACTGGCAGCAAGAAGACACCGAAACAAAACCCAGATAGTGCTAAAATGGGGTTGGGGGCGGGACAGCTTGGAATCTAGAATTCTGTACCTAGCCAAAGACTCATTATAAATGAAGACATATAATAAATTTTCAGAATTTCACTCATAGATCTCAGAATTTAAAAAAAAAAACAAAAAAACTATTCCAGAAATGTGGAAACCAAGTAATGCTTATTAGGAAATGTGAAAATCCAAAACAGCTCAAATTAAACGTAACGTATTATAAAGAACCCCACGATTTCCTCATGGAGGCGTTGAAAATTTGCCACCTTCTTGTACTTTGCTGAATGAGTGATGAAAAGCCCAGAGTTCGAAAACAAACAAAACAAAAGAGTGTTCTTGGGGAAAACAACAGATCAATGTTTTATTTTGCCTCCCTCTCTGAGCAGTGTCAAGAGTGAATCATACAGATTCTCAACTTCACGTACAATAGTGTCAGAAGTTTCATTTGGAATCAAGGATATATCAAACATAGTTTAATTTATGTAGGTATTATGTTTAATGTTCATGTGCTATACAATGGTTAATAGTGAAAAGATTTGTAGTAAACCATCTGTTTAAACCTCAGATGTCATTTATCAGTTCTGGCCTTACATAATTTACATAAATAACCCTTGCTAAACTGTAATATTTTCATGTGTAAAATGGATTACTCAATTATAGGGGGCAGTTTCAAGAATGAAACATGATGTATGAAGCACTTAGCACAATGCCTAGCCCACATTTTGAACAGTCAAATTATAAAAGTTCTTATTTTGATCCAATCTCTGCCTGGAAAAAGCTCACCACAAGGATAGATTTCAACGTAGAATTAGTTGTTCAGCAAGAGCTGTCACTACCATGGACAGAGTATGGGAAAGTAGAAAATGGTCCATTTGAAAGTACTTCCCAAAAGTCAGACTTCTTAAGATTTTCCTAAATTTCAGTCTTCAAATAACCCATGAGTTCTAATTACCAATACCCAACCTAAGTATTAGACTTGATCTAATGCCATTATTCTTTCAGAACTGGAAGACCTACAAATTGAAGTCATCACTGCCTTTATTATATTATGACTGTATTTTAATTAACTAAGAAAAACAGGTAATACGTTTAATGACAGATAATAGAATAAGTAAAATTATGTACCCAAGGCTCCTTCCTAAATTACTTAAAAAAAATTTACAGCAGATGTACCTATTCCAAGACTGTCACTGACCACAAACTTAATGAAAATTTCAAAAAACTTCTACCTAAATGTTGACATCCTCCAAAAATAGATGGCTTCAGTGATGAATAAACGAGAGCAGAAAATAAAACCCGTAATACATAATGGGCTGTTGGGGCCTTAAAAAAAAAAAAAGGCTCTAGGCTCTGGGACAGCTCAGTGACATAGGCTGTGATACTATAATGAGGGTAATTACAGAACTCTCCATAGAGCAACTTGTCCAGGCCTCTCCTCCTGCCTTCCCATTTATATAGAACAGCTGCATTCAACTAAAGCCAGACAATGGCTTTCTAAACAAAACAGAAGGTAGTCTGGGAAAAAATCCCAGACAGGACTTAAAAGTTGGAAAGAAAGCACAAAGCGTGTGCCAATGCCACACTATGACCCTGGAGAGAGGAAAAAAGAAAGGAGAAGTGAAAAAGAAAGGGGAGGGGAGATTAGATAGGACAGGAGGAGGAAAGGGGAGGGGGAAGAGAGGAGGCCCATCCAACCAAGAGTGAAATAAACTGAGGACTCCATCTCAGAACACAACACACTGATCTGGCAATTGTGGTAGTTGCCTGTTTACGCCAAGATTGTTCTTCCCCACTCAGCTCACTACCCACAAACATACACCCACGAGTGTGGCACACACAGAGTCTATAGTGAGGTCTACTATGGACAGAGGAGTGTTTTAGGCAAGTCGACTTACTCAACTGCAAAAGAAATAAGACTGTGACTTATACTAACCAACATAAATTTTCATTTAAATATTTGGCCAACCAAGGATCGCTGGACATTTGATGAAAATCAAACAGGAAGAAAGACCAGGAAAAAGAAACAAACTTAAGTGATTCTACGGAAAACACAGGAAGAACAGACCCAATCAAACTAAACACACATATACACACACCTCAATTACTATGCGAAGAGTTTTAAAGGGTACATGCATTTAAATAAACAACAAAACAGACTACCATTAAACATGGAAAGGCCAGAGAGCCAACGGGAGGTCCTGGAAACTAAACATGCAGTGGATAAAATAAAAATTTCACTAGAAGGGTTGAGGATCAGATTGGGCATGAATGAAGATTGTATTCTGGAAGATAAAACAGAAGAAATCCCTCCATTCTTAGAGCAAAGGACAGAAACAGAAAATATGAAATAAAAGGTAATACAAGATAGGTAGCTCCAAGAGGTGAACACTGAGATCCCTAAGACAGCAGAGATAATGGGAAATGATAATCAAAGACAAAAACCGTTTGAATGGAATAAAGATTTGAGATTGCACATCAAAGTGAGCGAAAGAAATGAAATTTAAATTAAAAAAGAAAAAAGTCCACAGAGAAAAAGAGATGATTAAAAAACATTCAGAAGGGAAAGCCAGGTTACATACAAAATAATGAGAACTGGAATAGCATATGANGTGGACATGAGTTTGAGTAAGCTCCAGGAGTTGGTGATGGACAGGGAAGCCTGGTGTGCTGCAGTCCATAGTGTTACAAAGAGTCGGACACAACGACTGACTGATCTTAATTATATATATATATAGTTTTCCCCCTTAGACCATATAGTAAGAAGAAGCATGGATATGGTGACCTGAAAGCAGAAGGCAATAAAATCTCTATTGCCAGAGTTCAAAGAAAAAATATGGCAGCAACTTGAATATACTTTTGTGGCAAGAGAACTGCTTGGCCTCCTTATGCCCAGATCTTCAGGGCTCATGTTTGTCCCTTACTATTCCCCACAGGGGAAACTCACCTTAAACACCTGCTACCCAGCTTTCTGTGTTATTCTTGTCATCCATTTCCTGGGAACTGGGTCCCGATCTACCTGTTTCACATGGTGTGTTTTTTCACTGACTTCTCTGGCTCTCTGTGACCTTCCAGTATCCTCACTGCAAACCCCTGAAGGCATGCCTCTTATCTGCTCCTAGATCAGACCCTTTGCTCCCTACCTTTTCATTAGCTTCCCAATTATCTGCCTACCTTGAGGTCTCTCCAGCCACTCCCAAACCACTACAGGACATTTTCCTAAAAAATCATGAGACTCTGTCTAACTTGCGAGCAAAAAACTGTTGTTGTTGTTTAGTTGCTAAGTTGTATCCCCCTCTTTGTGACTCCATGGACTTCATCATGCCGGGATCCTTCACCATCTCCCGGAGTCTGCTCAAATTCATGTCCATTGAGTCAGCGATGCTATCTACCCTATTCATGGATCACAGCCTTATTGTGGCCAAGGGGCTTGCATAACTCAGTGAAGTCAGGAGCCATGCTGTAAGGGGCCACCCAAGACAGACAGGTCATACCTGGTGAAGAGTTCTGACAAAATGTGGTCCAATGGAGAAGGAAATGGCAACCCACTCCAGTATTCTTGCCTGGCAACCGCATGAGCAGTATGAAAAGGCAAAAAGATATAACGCCAGAAGATGAGCCCCCCAGGTCGGAAGGTGTCCATTATGCTACTAGGGAAGAGCAGAGGGTAATTACTAATAGCTCCAATAAGAACGAAACAGCTGGGCTGACACAAATATGAAGTAGGAAATAATCCCTGGAGCATAAACCTAGAAACTCACCAGTACAAAGAAGAAAACATGATACATATCAGTTTAGTGAAGTTCACACAACAAACAAAAGCCACTATGATCACTTTTTTACCAGGAAATCTATTCAGAAGCACTGAAAACAGTGCAGTGATGTATGAAACACAATGCTGTTGAGTTGATTCAGAGATGAAGATGAAACTGTTTACATTTATGCAAAATATAGTTTATTCAGGTTAATATTTACACAACAAAAAAGTTTCCAGCCGAGTGACTGAAATCTACAATAAAAAAATGTAGTCACCTTCTGTTTCTGTAACAGCCTGTCATCTAGGTGAATTCTTTCTCCAGATAACATCTACATTATTTGCTTATTTGACGTTACAATTATTAGCTCTCAAGTGTAAACATGTGAGATAAACAGTCACATGGTTAAGAGATCTGAACAATTTAATCCTCTAATGCCAATAGGTTTGTTAAATGTTACAATAAAAAAAATCAAAATCAACTAACAGATAGATATTGATGCAAAAAGCCAATGTTTCTATGTTGGTATATGCCAATCCTTAACTGAATGAGTTTATTTCCTTACAAAAGGTTCATTTTTGATATGTAGAAAGGTGTAGAAAGCTCATCAGCTTAATGAGATAAAGGCTTGTCCAGGAAGGTTTGGGGAGAAAAAATGATAGGAGAGGCATGGGGGAAGGAGTCAGCAAAAGCCTTAAGGGTGACAGAGGGAAAATGATAGTCATAAACTCACATTAGCAGTAAGGACACTAGCTGAGTAGGCAAAAGCTAGTTAATATGTATTTATCTGAGTCACAAGACCCAGGGGTTGGGTTTATATCTAAGTGAGAATGAGAATTTTAAAAGAGCCCAAAGGTCAAGTGGCAAGACCAAAGAAGGATCACAGCCCTTCTGTGGCATTCTCTAATATCCAGAAAACATGTTACATTTCTCCGAATATCTCTACTTCATGAAGTTTAGTAACCAAGTCAATGTTGGTAGTATGACTATGACTGATGAGACTGTTCAAGGAAGTTTTTATAATGATTATGTTGATGGTGTGATTTTGGAGTTAAAAAAGGAAGCACAAATTTCACTTAGTACCCATTGTCCCACACCATTTCTAACGAGAAAGAGTGGGCAAAAGGCAAGTGGACAACATAGCCATCAATATGTGCACTGTGTGGTTCTCAGTGGACCTCTTATAGGCAATTGAATGAAGAAAAGGGTAGCATGTTCTTCCTGGGTGTTCTCAGGTAAGGAATAATTTCACCTCCCACTCATTTCTTACTGTGAGACCTTGAGAGATCAAACTGGGAATCTGACCCTAAGTCATGTTTTTCTTGTTC
Source organism: Neotragus pygmaeus (assembly GCA_006410875.1). Lineage (NCBI taxonomy): Eukaryota > Metazoa > Chordata > Mammalia > Artiodactyla > Bovidae > Neotragus > Neotragus pygmaeus. The sequence continues at coordinate 18,162 of SJYV01051643.1, forward strand.
CTCCGGATTGTGCAGAGGAGGATGGAACTGTGCACCCTCTTATCTTAATACAAGGCAACTTTCCCTCCTTGTCTCTTTTTCGATTCCCTTTGATGGTCAGGATCAGGGAGAAGTATCTTATATGTGAGTGTATACTCAGTTGTTTAGTCGTGTCTGACTCTTTGTGACCCCATGGACTATAGCCCGCCAGGTTCCTCTGTCCTTGGGGGTTCTCCTTGGAGTGGGTTGCCATGCCCTCCTCCAAGGGATCTTCCCAACCCAGGGATCGAACCCAGGTCTCCTGCATNAAAATAGATGGCTTCAGTGATGAATAAACGAGAGCAGAAAATAAAACCCGTAATACATAATGGGCTGTTGGGGCCTTAAAAAAAAAAAAAGGCTCTAGGCTCTGGGACAGCTCAGTGACATAGGCTGTGATACTATAATGAGGGTAATTACAGAACTCTCCATAGAGCAACTTGTCCAGGCCTCTCCTCCTGCCTTCCCATTTATATAGAACAGCTGCATTCAACTAAAGCCAGACAATGGCTTTCTAAACAAAACAGAAGGTAGTCTGGGAAAAAATCCCAGACAGGACTTAAAAGTTGGAAAGAAAGCACAAAGCGTGTGCCAATGCCACACTATGACCCTGGAGAGAGGAAAAAAGAAAGGAGAAGTGAAAAAGAAAGGGGAGGGGAGATTAGATAGGACAGGAGGAGGAAAGGGGAGGGGGAAGAGAGGAGGCCCATCCAACCAAGAGTGAAATAAACTGAGGACTCCATCTCAGAACACAACACACTGATCTGGCAATTGTGGTAGTTGCCTGTTTACGCCAAGATTGTTCTTCCCCACTCAGCTCACTACCCACAAACATACACCCACGAGTGTGGCACACACAGAGTCTATAGTGAGGTCTACTATGGACAGAGGAGTGTTTTAGGCAAGTCGACTTACTCAACTGCAAAAGAAATAAGACTGTGACTTATACTAACCAACATAAATTTTCATTTAAATATTTGGCCAACCAAGGATCGCTGGACATTTGATGAAAATCAAACAGGAAGAAAGACCAGGAAAAAGAAACAAACTTAAGTGATTCTACGGAAAACACAGGAAGAACAGACCCAATCAAACTAAACACACATATACACACACCTCAATTACTATGCGAAGAGTTTTAAAGGGTACATGCATTTAAATAAACAACAAAACAGACTACCATTAAACATGGAAAGGCCAGAGAGCCAACGGGAGGTCCTGGAAACTAAACATGCAGTGGATAAAATAAAAATTTCACTAGAAGGGTTGAGGATCAGATTGGGCATGAATGAAGATTGTATTCTGGAAGATAAAACAGAAGAAATCCCTCCATTCTTAGAGCAAAGGACAGAAACAGAAAATATGAAATAAAAGGTAATACAAGATAGGTAGCTCCAAGAGGTGAACACTGAGATCCCTAAGACAGCAGAGATAATGGGAAATGATAATCAAAGACAAAAACCGTTTGAATGGAATAAAGATTTGAGATTGCACATCAAAGTGAGCGAAAGAAATGAAATTTAAATTAAAAAAGAAAAAAGTCCACAGAGAAAAAGAGATGATTAAAAAACATTCAGAAGGGAAAGCCAGGTTACATACAAAATAATGAGAACTGGAATAGCATATGACTTCTCATTAGCAGAACTGAGAGAAGGTAGTGGAGGCCTTTAAAATTCTGAGGGAAAAGAATTTCAAATTCACAATTTGAAACCCAAACTATGAGTCAAGTATGATGACAAATTATAGACCTCTCCAGACATAAGAAATTTGATATTTACCTCTCAAGCACTGTTTGAAGGTGGTGAACAGAGTATATTATATCTTTAATTAAACTGGGCAGCGGGGAGTGGACTTAATAAGGAAAGGCAAAGAAATCCCAGTGTGTCTGCAGTTGCAGGCACAGAAGACAATCAGTCCAAGTTAGAGCAAGAAGAGAAACAGGTGAAAAGTATCTTCAAAAACAAAATATTTACTGCCATCGCAGAATTTTAAAATGTCCTATGATAAAGGCCTTTAGTGCCATTAAGACAGAAATTAGAAATTTTAAGAAAAACTAAATTATGACATTAACAGTTTATAAGACAATGGTTAAGAAAACAGACTCTCACTTGATCTTGACATTCAAGTAAGACAACTTTTAACTGCCCACAGTTTATTATAAATCTGATAATACTGTTTGTTTCTGAGATCAGTAGGATCATTCATAGTCACAATTCTACTTAGGGGGTTTCTTTTTTTAAGAATGTTCAGTAGTTAAAAATCCTTGGGAATGTTTTTGTTTTGTTTTGTTTTTAGTGTTTATTTTTAAATAAAGACAGACAAAAAGAAAAAAAAGTAGAAAGACATTGAGGGCATAGATTTCCTTAGGTAACAAAACGGTGAGTCAAGGAATGTTGTATAAAAGTGACGGCCCCCAAAAATAAAGAATTAAGAACATTTAAATCTATACAAGAAACTGTCAAAGCAACCATAATTCATAACAAAGACATGACTGGTGGTGTCAGTACTTGAAATTCTTCACCTTTCATGATAGGAAGTAAACAGGTACTGTGTCAGGCAAATAGATATACCAAGAAATGCATTATTTTAAATTCTGATGGTAACCACAGGAATAAACAGTTTAAAAGGACTGTCCAAATTCCATCCCTCTATGGTGCTCGAGAAAATTTTACACGTGCATTTTATTTATAAATTTTTAAAGTAAGGTTAGGAATTTCCCTGGTAGTCCCCTGGTTAAGATCCTGAGTTTGCACTACAGGGTGAGTGAGTTTTATCCTTGGTCAGGGAACAAATTAAGAAACCACCTGTCTCGAGGCACGGTAAAAAAGAACTCCCAAAATAAACGTAAATAAAATAAAATTACATTTTTAAATGGTAGAAATTTTCTAAAATGTTAAGCCTACAGAATCTATAATTTTTGGCTGGACCATAATAACATTCTTAATCATCAATGACTCCAAGATGGTGAGGAATCTCAGAAGTATCTTTCAAAAGAAAGTTTGAATTTTCATACTCTGATCCATTAAGTTTACTGTTAGTATTCTATCATAAAGGAAAATTTACACAAGTGGGAACAACCATAAAGGTTCAGAAAGCTTGGTGCACAACTATGTGAAAACTTCTTGCAATTCCTAAATGTCTATCAATGATAATGGTGAAATAAGCTATGATAGATACATGCTATGAAATGTTATAGAGCAGTTACCTGAGAAGACTGGAATAGTAACAACATGAAAAGATGATCATGATATACTGTGTTGTGAGGAAAGAAAATAGCCAAACAATACATGTAGTATAATCTCATTTTAGTAGATTTTCTTCAACTTCTTTTTATAGATGCATAAGAGTTGCAGAAACATCACACCAAACTATGAATGAAATAGTGATTACCTCTCGAGGAGGGAGAAAGACACTGACCTTTTACTTCTAAGTGCTTGAATTTTTTATGAACCTTTATTACCTTTGTAAAAGGCAGAAAATTCTAAAGAAAAGTTTCAAAATTAATCCCACCCAATTCTTTCCTTACCTTTCCACCCCTCCCTTCCCCCAACACTGATGTATCATAGATCTCAGCCTTCCATGTGGCACAGGGTGGGAATGTGTAAATCCAGAATTTACAATTCTCTCCAAAGCTCACCTCCATGTGTTACACAGAATATACTTGTTGCCATGAATGACTGATGGAAAAAAATGCATCTTAATGTTGCATGTGGTCTTCAGCCTGGTTGGTTAGGGAACGGTGCTGCTAACGAAGCCAAGGTTGCAAATGATATCCACATGTAGGTTCAGTAAGTGTTATAAAGTTAGCCTGAATTTGTATTCATCATTTGTAATCTTTCTGATGACAGGACAAGATGTGGAAAAGTCAACATAAACCCATTTTAACTAGTGACCGACACCTCTTAAAAGGAAAACGCTAACAGTGGGCTCCAGTCTCGACTGTATTCTGAACACACTTGTGTGTACGCATAACCACAGTTCATGTATTTCTCTGCCAGTCAACCACACTAAGGTGTGTCATCAGTGTCTCCCAGAGAGAAAGCGCAGGTCAGCCAGGTATCTGCAGCAACACTGCCTGTCTGCGGGACCAGTGTGATGGTGAGGAGTGTGCACGCAGATCTCAGCTTCTGGTATTTAATTCTCATCTTCAGCCATCACACCAAACACAAATAAAAGTAATGTGGCAGAGTGAAGGTTTCTCAGCCTTACTGTGCTTGAAGAATGATTTTTCATTTACTACTAATTTTCAGAAAAGGCAAAAATAAAAGGAGAAAATCAAAGACTGAAGAAAAACAGAGTAAGGACTTATAATGTGACCACACTGATAAGTTATTATAATTATCTCTAAAACTGGAGAATGTGATTTCGATCTAAAGTAAAACGTCTACTTAAAATGCTCAAATAACTCACACCACAGAGATGTGTCATTTTCTTGGCCTTTATATTTTTTCAAGATATTATAAACCTAGTAGTAATAAGGTTGGGAAAGAATATTCTGCTGTATCTATGGAATATCTCAGTACATTTTATATATTCACCAAGTATAAATTTACCTAACCAGAACTCAAAAAACCAGCTAGTGATTCGTGTCTGACTCTTCGCAACCCCACGGACTATACAGTCCATGGAATTCTCTAGGCCAGAATACTGGAGTGGGTAGCTGGTCCCTTCTTCAGATCTTCCCAACTCAGGGATCGAACCCAGGTCTCCCGCATTGCAGGAGGATTCTTTACCAGCTGAGCCACCAGAGAAGCCCAAGAATACTGGAGTGGGTGGGTAGCCTATCCCTTTTCCAAGGGATCTTTCTGACACAGGAATCGAACTGGCGTCTCCTGCATTACAGGCAGATTCTTTATCAGCTGAGCTACCAGGGAAGCCTAGTGATTCTCAGCAAAGATTCAAATATAGTATCTATTCAAAAGTCAAACAAGCAACCAAAAAAAAGGAAAAGAACAGAATTTTGGAGACAGTGCATGGGGAATAATGGAAGTTAACAACTGCCTGAAGGTAGTGCTGTGGTTCTAAGATGACAGTGGAAATAAATTATGAGGACTTATATAAATAAAGCTTCAAAAAATAAGTCATACTTCCATTTCAGTAGAATGTTATTTATTTAAATATGGCTTACAATACAATTAATTTTATCAATGACACTTCTAAACCTAAGAATCACTACCGAAATAGGATAATCTTATATAACCCATCCCAACTCTCGATCAAGTAATCGCCTCATAAATAAACCCTTTATAATATCTTTCCTAATCAATTTCAACCTTCTCTTAAATCAAATTAACTTAAATGTTACGTTCTTTATATCCTCCATGCTTTTCCCATCTTTCCTAGCACATATATGATTTAAGCAACAAACATTTGCTTCAAGCCTACAACATGAGAAGTGCCTTCTGCATACTTCTGGGACCCTCACAACAACCCTGTGAGGTAGGTATGATCAGCCCCACTTTACAGAGGAGGAAACGCATCCAGAAGAGACTGACTTGCCCAGTAGTGGAGCTGGGATTCAAAGCCAGACCTGCTGCTCTCAAGTGAGTGATGTTTAAGGCACTCTGGAGGGAAAACAAAGACTGCCCACGTAGAAATTGTAACTGTACCCAGAATTGTGGAACAGCTAGAAGGAGGTTCAGTACCATTAATGATTTCTTCTTCCTTGTCCCTTAACCACTGGAAATAGCAATTACACTATATTCTCCTGTATTTTAAAGGTAACAATACACAAAGCAGAGAATTTACCCCTCTATTTTTTTATAGAAAAAAATGACATTACAAGTAAGATTTGCACACATCATTAACTATGAAAAGACACAGTGTACTTGTACTATTCTGGTCCTTCTGGTAACTGGATAGCTACAAAGAAAACATAAGTGTAAATCTACTGGTTACAGTAAATACAGAAGAGTCAATTTTGTGGGGATCATGAAAGTGGGATGCTGCCCAGATAAACTATAAAACCTTTAAATCAAGGTTACTTTAAATCAAGAGAACATATCACAAACCTTTGTGCCTAAATTATAAGGATATATATTCTGGCATCTACATGTAACTTACACACAGATTACAAATGGTACCATAGTAAGTTCCCTATCAATCTTGAAATCTGTGATAACTCTGGAATACTCTTTCCAATGCAAAAACATTTATTGTACTTATTAAAATAAAATCTAAATAATAGTTCATTATAGAGTGTTTAAAACCACAATTAAATACTTTTTAAAATACATTTTTTTATGTTTAATGATCTTTAAGAAAAAACCTTATTTTGAAAAGTTATCATCCTTAGTTTGTCATTTACTGCTCTACTAAAAGCATCAAGATGTCAAAAGTTTTGCAATCTAAATTCTTTCTTAAAGGTTTCTGAGATTCTCATAAACATTTAAAGCTAGCATGAAGATTTTTAATGATAAAATATGATTATATTCTTTGTATCTATAGGAAAATTTTATACACCAATGGCAGAAGTAGTAATATCACATGAAGAGACTAGTTTACCTACAATGTGTCTCGCTTGTCTAATGGAATTAAACATTTTGAATTCTATCATGTGACACTATCCAAATGTGCTCTATACTTTAATAAAGTCTTAATTACAAACCTAACTTTTCCAGTATTAAAACTTACTAAGCTGTTATCAAATGATAAAAAGGTTCAGTGTTAAGGCAAATACTCTCAGTTTATTGTTCAAGGTAAAATACAACAGAAAAAGCCTATTCTGCAGTTTCCTAGGAGGCAAATTTTGTTCTGAAGACCTTCAAATTTTAAAAAGATTATCCCTAGACTTGCATGAGCAGATGTTCTAAAACATCTGATTTTTAAAAGTTACCACTTTTAAAATTACAAACCTGTAAGAACTACCTCATGAATTAGAGTGACACTTTTTTATGCACTATAATAATGTAGTGCTTACAGGGAACTCAAACAGGGACTCTGCAACAATCTAGAAGTGTATGGGGAGGGCGATGGGAGCAAGGTTCAGGGCGGAGGGGACATGGGTGAACCTATGGCTGATTCTTGTTGGTGTTTAACAGAAAACAATAAAATTCTGTAAAGCAATTATCCTTCAATAAAAAAATATATTTAAAAAAAGACCTGGAAGAGGAAAAAAAAAATGCAGTGCTTACTTTAGAATATATATGAAGATATTAAAATATATGCTTTTAAACCAAAAATCTCCAGCTATCACTTGTATTGCTCATGAAAACAGGAACGAATAAATGAATAAATATAAATTTCTTTTCAGTGACCTTCGATGAATATGACTAGAGTTATGAAAAACATGGTCCTTTTATTTTTGCCTTGAGTTCATAAAAAATTTTACAATTATTTTAATTATTAATTGTAAGGTTCCAAACCGTGTTCTTAAGTCTTAAAATCCTTTACAATCTCTGTGATGTATATGGCTATGTATTAACACAGACAATACAGAAAACAGACAGTTGACTCTTCGCAGATGTAAAGAAAGAACTCCTGAAGTACAAAAAGCTAATCCTGAGAAGCTAAATCTAGTAGAGTAAATCCTTAGGATTCCCAGAGAGATTAATAAAAGTTTAAAGAACATGTTTTTACCCACTACAGGTATCCCCTGCTTTTCCAAAGTTCACTTTACACCGCTTCACTTTTATGAAAGACCTACATTAGTACAGGCATACCTCAGAGATGTTGTGGGTTTGATTTTAGACCACAATAAAGCAAACTACACGAACCTCTGGTGTCCCAGTGCTTATGCTCACACACTCTGTGGTCTATTAAGTGTATAAGAGCAGTGTACCTAAAAACACAGTGTACATACCTTAATTAAAAACTGATGCTTTTGGAAAAACGGCATGATAGGGCTTATGCAACACAGGGTTAGAAACAGACTCTCAACTTGTGAAAAACCCCGACAGAAGGAAATCCAAAGAGGATTTCTGCTTTTACAAAAAAGGCAAAAGCATTCAAGTTTTGCAGCAAAGCCAATATAGAAGAGTGGTCTCCCTGAACAACGGAAGTGGTGCCGTCAAGCTCCTTCCTTAGGAACTGCATTCAGCATCTCTGCATCAAGCCATGGCAGCTGTGCACTGCAACTGTGAGCATCCATGCTTTGTCTCGATTTATCTTGTACATCTGTTCCTAAGCTGTGTCCTACTTTAGGATAGTGGGGGGAACCTATAACTACTTATAACCAGCTGAAAACTGGCAAGCTTCCCAGATGCTGTTTTATAAAAATATCCCTGTCAATATCATCGCAGCTTGTTCAATATGTCATTGCTATTAAATCTTGGCCTCCCCCAGCTGGTTCCTACATAATCAAAGGCCACTTGGACTTAAAAGCTTTGGGGATCAGGGGGCAGGAGGCGGAGCAGTCACTTCCTCTGAGAACTAATCTGATTCTCACAACTAAGCCTCAATGTTATTACAAACTGATCTGACAATTACAGCTAAACCATTGTGTTCTGTTGGACAATCTCACTAAACATCTATTAAATTAAGTCATTCTGAGATCGTGATAAGGTGATGATCTTAAGGTCATCAAAAATAAGGTCCTGCACAAACCACAAAATGCCAAACGTCCCTCTTATGCTAAAAGAATGACAGCCCTCAAGTCCTTAAACTCTTGTCCCAATGATCCAGTCCAAAGCCTGTAATACACTCTTTATAAGATCCTCTTTAAGACACCTCAAATTCCGTAAGGCCTACATTCTTTGCTGTGACGAGTAATAAATAAACTTGTTAAACTACAGGCATGTTTCTGGTGGTCTCTGACTGCAAGTATACTTGTCAATACTAATTGCAGAATAAAAACAGACTAAGTCTTCTAGGGTTACAAAATGACTCTAAAACATGGGTATTAATACTCATTTCATTATTCATAAGGAAGGCCACTTTGGTTGATTTTGGTGTAAGATTTCTTCCATTTTGCTTTTAATTTCAAAACCATGCTAAAATGTGTTGAAGAATTCAGATAAAAAGCATTACTGCTAGTCATACTGAGAAGGCATAGAAGAAACCAGTCTAGCTAAGCTGATTAGGAGAATGAGCAGGAGTTTATCAAGAGTCATTTCAAGTGAAGGGTCTGGGTACCTCCAGATTAAAAAGTAGTTTAAAACCAAAGATCCCATGGAAATACACACCACTAATAAAACCAAAGGTATATAAAGAAAAGGTAAAAGAAAATAACTCTTGCTTTTTTTTAAACAACAGTGCTCATCGTAACTACTAGAGAAACCTGGGTAACAGGTTAGCTATGAGAAGAAAATGAAGACTTTAATATGTACTTTCTCATTGAAAGATTTTAAATGTGCGAAAAACTCTCACTTTGCAGCTGAATGTTATTTTCATAAGAATTAATCTACCAACTTAGAACAAACAAGTTTCTGTAATAGAAACAAATCTATTACAAACACTAAAATGAGAATTCTGTCAAAAAATATTTTAATCTATTCATAACTATATGTTTAACACAAAAGTTAAAAACTATTAAGTCTTGAAGAACCTGAGGATAATAATTAAAAAAAAGAAGTTTCTGGACCAAACAAAAAAACAGAAAATATCTTTTAATTTGTCAACTATAAAACTTGCTTTTCAAAAAAAAAAAGCCATATACACCAAAACAAACAAAAAAATCACCCATTACTTACTTTCCAGATAAAACTGGAAGATTATCATCTCTAGGGTTGGGGACAGAGGTGAGTGCATGCAGTTCCCCAGGTGTCTATACTGTGTCCTCCCTGGCCCCAGAAGACATGCCAGGAACTTCAGTCTTGAGGTCTCAAACATGGAAGTCGATGTCTGCAAAGGCACGTCATTCCTTAGGAATGTGCACTGTGTAGGCATTCTGATTAAGAAGAAACACTTTCACCACCACTGCCGTCTATCCGTGTGCTACACACGTTACAATCTGATTCCCCTCGTCAGATTTACTTTTTGCAGGCCATGAAAACTCAGTTACTCGACAAGCAGGACAAGCAATGATTTACACTTATCTGAGGGGATCATGCAGTTAAAAACACAACTTCTATATATCAATAAAAAAATGTTCCAAAGCATGTAATGCCAGTGTAACTTACAGTAGGAAAAGGAAGCCCATGGTCTCCCTTGGTCCACATGGTAACTGAGTCCACAATATTTAGAGAATATTGGTAAATACTCATGTTACATTTTATTTAGTTTTATATCCTTTCACCAACATTTGTACCAGAGTATTAGAAGTAATTCAAGAAGGCTGACTGTTCCACTAAATCCAATCTCCTCTGTAAATCTCTTCTACATTTCTTTTAAATGTGGATTAATCACGCATTGGATTTTAACACATTTATTCAAATGTGACTGTAAAATAATGATGAAGGAAACATCACAATAGTGATTACTATTCTTTTTACAGTCTAGACCTTAACAATAGTGCCAAGCCTTGTCCCTTTCAAGCATCACAGTCCTTGGCGAGCCTCCATCAGGACTAAAATTCTCTTCTAACATAGTGAGTCTGTTAATATCCATCATACCACAGGCTTCAATCTCCTCATGGTGGGATGACAGAAAATTTTCCTTTTTAAAAATATGGTCCAAAATATAAAGGGGAAAACTACACTTAAAACACTTAATTGAAAAGGTTAATTAGAGTAACATTTATGTAACATTTAATGTTTCTGCTAGAATTTAATAAACCAAATAACTTGCCTAGCATATATTCTTGAATGTTTGTTTTAATAAACATTTTATTTTTACCCAGAACACCCTTGGTGATTTACATTTGTATGATACATTAAAACATTAAATCTGTAAAACTAAAAATATCCTCAAAAATTAGATTGACAAGCCACTTGAAAACTATGTAAATCAAATAGTTTCCACAAATCTCTGCAAATAAAATGATGTGATTTGACCATTACAAAAAATATGTAAAATATTAAAAACATCAAACTTTTGGTTGAAGTATTTCAAAACATTCAGGGCCTACTATCCAGCATCAGTGGCTCAGTCATGTGTGACTTTTTGCAACCCATGAACTATAGCCTACCAGACTCCTTGTTCCATGGGATTTTCAAGGCAAGAATACTAGAATGGGTTGCCATTTCCTTCTTCAGGGGATCTTCCCAAACCAGGGATCAAATCAAACTCCCCCATTGCAGACAGACTCTCCTGTCTGAGTCATTAGGGAAGGCGCAAAGTAGGGCCTATAGAGAATATTACAAGTGAGCACTGTACTATACGACCTCAAGAGATAAGCAGGGTTTACATTCACAAATCACGGAACTTCCAATGCTCTTTAACTTCTAATATGTCCTATATCATCATCCTGTTTGCTCACTTTACCAGCTGGGCCGATATCTGCTCTACCTTATGTAAAGATTTAGCTCCTATCCAGCAAATAAACCTTACCCCAGCCAGTCTGTGGTCACCTGCCAAGTTGGATGGGACAGGAACAGAGCATGATCAGGAAGCCCAAACAGATACTGCATTTCTGTGTTTAAGTCTTGTCTATTGTGACCAAAAAAATATGTGGAATATTCCTTCACCAAGACTTCTAACTTACTGCTGGTCACATTACTCATCAATGACCAAAAAATGACATTTTACTAGGGCTATCACTAGCTCACCCAACTTTATTACATTGCTAAATGGAGTCTGAAGTTTAAAATTGTGATCAATTTGGTCATTACGTAAAATACCTGTTCTTTCCCCGGAGAAAAATAAATGCTGTCTTGATGAAGCTGTCTAGACACCAATTACCAGTCTACTGCAATGTGATAAACAGTGAAGACTGAATAACTTCAGTTTATTTTTCAGTTATCCAGCACTCCGAATTGGTTCACCATGGGACCAGGCCAATTTACAAAATGTCTGAAAAAAATAAAAGAACTAGGGAAATGCTGAAAATGAGGCTTAAGTGTAAAGATCATGACTTGTATCCACAGAATAATCAAGCACAGAATCTTGAACAGTGGGTAGTCATTAGACACTCAGTTCATCTAACAGAAACAGAACCTTGAAGTGTTTCCACGTGTTCGTGCTCAGCCGCATCTGACTCTGCGATGCCACAGACTGTACCTCACCAGGCTCCTCTGTCCATGTGATTCTTCTGGAAATAATATTGAAGTGGGAAGATCTCCTCCAGAGGATATTCCCTGACCCAGGGACTGAACCTGAGTCTTCTGTGTCTCCTTCACTGGCAGGCAGATTCTTTACCACCGAGCCCCCTAGGAACCTCTTGAATGTTTCCATGAGACCCTAAAAAACCCAATTCTAAGTGCTGAGGTTTTTATACCTGAAAACATTAGAAAATCATGACAACTGTGTTTAAACAAATGCTTCTATTTACGGATGACCTGCAAATAAAACCTGTACTAGTGAAACACCAATGACAATGGTTGAAAACATCTAACAAGAAAAAGTAAATACACTTCTGAAACAACCATTTTTGTGCTTAGCTAGGCAGAGCTCGGGAAATGGGTTCTGAATTAGCTTTGAGACTTGACAAACAGCACTCACTGAACACTTGTTATGGCACTACTGCTTGTTTTGAATTAACCCATTTAATTCTCACCACTTAGTAAGTCGGCACTATTACTAATCCCCATTACACACACGAGGATACCAAAGCAATGTGACTCACACAGCTGCTAACAGCTAAAACTGCGACCAACATGCAGACTCCAGAGCCTGTGACTGTGGGAATACATAACACTCATTATCAACTAAGTTTTGTTATGTAACAGGAAACTAGTAAATGAAAAATTAGTTAAAATGAAAAACTAATAAAATCAGAAAAAGTAAACAGACATTTTCAAAAGGCTACAGAAACAAATCAAGGAAAGGAAATTAAGAAAGCTGTACACAAGGTGAGATGACAGAAACTACAAATCAACAAAATAAAGAATAGTGCGGAAAAGGAAAAATAATTGAATGAAAATATCTTAGTCTAAACTACTTAATAAAAGGCTTAGGTGGGAAAGAAGCATGAAGGAATCATTAGAATGCTGAAAATACTCTGTACCTTAATCTAAGAGGTAGTTACAGATGAATGTTTAAGTATGTACCAATACCTCATACTGTAAACTTCAGATCTGTATACTTTACACGCATATGTATAATGATTTAAGAGTATAAATACTTTTAAATATCTTTAAAAACATGAGGTGGTTTTGAGGCTCTATTTACTACTTCAAACAATAGGATTAATTAAATGATCTTACCAAAAGTATTTTTAGAGCAAAGTAGCAGTATCTCCTCATGGGACTTACCCTACCCATTTTAACCCTTGATAATGAATGGATCCACATGCTTGACTTTCAGGCTTTTGGGACTAATCCAGGTTAATTATTTTCAAATGGAACCATCCACCTGAAAAAGCAGTGCCTTCTAAAATCTCCCTAACAGCTGGCAAAGCTAAAAAATGGCAAAATTTCAGCAAAGGAAAGCCTAATAGCTCACATAATAGCCCATTATCTTTCTTAAAATAAAATTTAAAAAAAGCTTCCATAATTAACTCCAAATATGAAGTCCTAGGGCTTCCCAGCTGACACTACCGATAAAGAAACAGCCTGCCAATGCAAGAGACATAAGAGATCCAAGCTCAACCCTGGGGTTGAGAAGATTCCCTGGAGGAGGGCATGGCAATCCACTCCAGTATACTTGCCTAGAGAATTCTATGGACAGAGGGGCCTAGAGGGTTGCAAAGCGTCGTTAGGGTTGCAAAGAGTTGGATACTTCTGAAGTGACTTGACTTAGTACACACGATGATGTCCTAATTTTCTCCCTATCTCCTTTATAGAGCTATATACAATAAATCCAATCCTCAGTTCAGTTCAGTCACTCACTCATGTCCGACTCTTTGCGACCCCATGAATCGCAGCACGCCAGGCCTCCCTGTCGATCACCACCTCCTGTAGTTCACTCAGACTCACGTCCATTGAGTCAGTGATGCCATCCAGCCACCTCATCCTCGGTCGTCCCCTTTTCCTCCTGCCCCCAATCCCTCCCAGCATCAGAGTCTTTTCCAGTGAGTCAACTCTT
>SJYV01051647.1:0-39392 GCA_006410875.1 Neotragus pygmaeus
TGGCAAGCCTCTAATTCTATTTCCCGTTTGACATATCATTTTATTTCCATTTTCCCTAAATGTAATATGGGAACTTTCCATAATAAACGGCCCTCTAATTGGCCACTTCTTTGACTGGCATTTTTTATTTTTATTTTATTTTCCAAGGAATCCATCCATCGTCCCCTTCACAAATTGCAAAAATAAACCAAAAATGCCATTGTTGGGCAGAATTTTCTGAATCTGTCTTGAAGCCAAGAGAATTTATTTGACTGTCTGGGGAATATCGACGAGGCAGATCTCTTATTCTCGGGCAGATACCGAAGCTGCTTGAACAAATGGTCCGTGTTAGCTGGAGAAAGACAGCGAATGTAAGCCGTGTGCCTCTGGGCCTTGCGGTTTTTTGCTGAACCACAGGCGGCGCGAGGAGCTGTCAGTCTCTAGTCTTGATTTCAGCCGAGCTCACGGGAAGAGAGCGACTGTTAGTACCACCCCCGGTGCTGTCTGCACACGGAGACCTGGGAGCTGGGGCAGGAAGGCTGAGCCCGCAGCCGCGTGCAGATCAGGGGTTGGGGGGGGGGTTGGTCTGGGCAGCGCCCACGGGGGCCTCATGAAGAGACGCGGTTCTTTCCCCTGGGCACCCCTCCTGGTGAAGGTGGCAAGTGGACGCCTGTCTGAGGAGCAGAAACGACCCAGAGAGGCAGAGGAACATAAAAACCTGACGTCTTCTTTCAGCTATCGTAAAGCTGAAGAATAACATCCTAGAAGAATTAGTTTAGAGACCCAAGGCAGTTAAGGTTACTAGACCAGAAAAATAAGAAAGACAAATTTCTAAGTGGTACCATTTATCAAACTTCAAAAGCAATGTGGGGATGTTATAAAGGAATATTAAGTGCTATTTTTATAATCACAGAGGTGAGAGAATCAGTTAACCGCATATAAGGGTTGCTTCCTCGGTGAATACAGGCATGCCTTCGCCAAGGCGTGCAGATTACAAAATCAGGTTCTGAAAAGTGGAGTGAGGTTTCCTTCTTAGCTATTTAGCAGCTGCAAGGGATAGGAAAAACGATTGCTTCTTCTTCTCCTTTCCTTCTGTTAAAAGAGCCTCTTCACGTTAAAAGAGCCTCTTCATCTTAGAGGGGTTTGTTTTAAGCAGCCAGAGTGTTCATCGGTTTAGGGAGGCAAAGAGAGCACAGCCAGGAGGAGAGAATGCCCATCACGATTCACGTTAAAGGTTCAGGCAGTCGATTATGGCTGACGCTGGGAAGGAATCGTAGGCTCTGACACCTTCACCAAAGAGATGGCAGAGACCGCGTAGAACCGCCAATGCCCCATACCCACTCGCAGGGCTTCCCCGGTGGCTCAGACGGGAAGGAATCCACCTGCAATCCAAGAGATCTGGGTCCGATCCCTGGACCTGGAAGGTCCCCTGGGGAGGGGAATGGCAGCCCACTCCAGGATTCTTGCCTGGAGAATCCCACGGACAGAGGAGCCTGGCGGGCCGCCGTCCACGGGATCACAAAGAGTCAGACACGGCTGAGCGGCTCACACGCTCCCTTTTGCTTTTCTCAACACCTCTGCCAAAGAGACAACGGAAATCAGACGGTGCCACCGACCTTCCATTCACAGTAGTAGGAACAAAATTAGTAGGGATTTTGTGTCAAATTGGACGTGCTAAATTCATTAGTTGTAATACAGGGAGGTAAAATCAAGTACAATTAGAAAGTGGACTAGGTGGACCAGGATGACGCAAACTAGTAAAAGATACACGGAATACCCGGAACCAAACCGCCTTCTGGGACTCTGATGCTTGACAGCACAGAAGGGATACATTTAAGTGACTTAAATGACTAAACGCTTTACCCCGGTCTCCTAAGAAATCTGCTACCCGAGGAAATACAGGTCTCAGGCTGCCTAAACAAAAGTATCTGTGAGATACACACAAGTCACCTTTCACCTCTGCCTTCTGTTGTCTTCAAGAGATTGGCTCACTGAAGAAAAGGCTGTTCTGTCAAAAGCACTGAAAAAAAAAAACCATTTAAGGTGAAAAATAGGAAACCAACATTTTTCCGAGGTTCTTTCTCAGCTCACTGTTTTGAGCAATGATTCTCAAACCTGCCTACAAATTGAGTCATTAGAAATTAATATATAGATAGATAGATACCTGTGAAATTAATATTTATATATATACCTATACCACATCACAAGCAAGATTACAATCTTGGATGGGCCCAGCTATCAGTATAAATATTTCCTGAGTGAAAAGAAAATCACTAAAATCACTGCGTTAAATCATGCTACTAATATAAATACAATCATTATATCTGACTCTAAACAATTCCACGAGTCGCAGGCAAACCTTCACATAAGCACAGCTGTTAACTGGATTGTCATGCCAGGCTTGCTACTTGTGTGCCAGTCAATAAGGTAACTCACGCAGGTACATTGTCTGCCATTTTGTACACTGTAAGAATTAAAATAATTTCTAGTAATTCAGATTAGCTGAAGAGAAGAATTAGATAAGTCATTATTCTAAAGCACATTCCAAAGCACAACCTTGTTAAAATAAAACTCCAACAATACACATAGGAGGCTCCCAAAGAGTCAACTACAACAGTTCTTATAGACCCATAAGCTTGAAACTAAATTTGAGCCCACATGTCAGTCAGTATTTAATAACCACCTACTATGTGTCAGGCATATGTGGAATTTGTCAGTCTATATCCCCATGCAACGGAATGTTCTTAGAATTGCTCACTCATTCCAAGACCCATGGTGCCTATAATGCAGATCACATTTAAAGTTCTGCAAATCTCTATGTGACAGTCCCAGGCACGGTATATGGCAAAACATTCTCAAACACCGTCATCTCTTATTCCTAGTTAATCAACCAAACCAAAAACATTATGTAATTTTGAATGTCTCAGCTGTGCTCAATGCCAATTGAACGCTACTATTGCGATAACCTAGTTTTCTTTCAGTATTTTCTACTTTAACATTTCTGAAGTTGAGATGTAGCAAACTATGCCTCGGGCTTGGGCTTGTTTGCTCTCTCCTGAGTCTCCCCAATCCNGTCTCAGCTGTGCTCAATGCCAATTGAACGCTACTATTGCGATAACCTAGTTTTCTTTCAGTATTTTCTACTTTAACATTTCTGAAGTTGAGATGTAGCAAACTATGCCTCGGGCTTGGGCTTGTTCGCTCTCTCCTGAGTCTCCCCAATCCTACGAAGTGATCATTAGATCAAATTTACATTTTCAAACAGAAGCCTGTAGCCTTCCCTGGTGGTCCAGCAGTGGAGAACCCGCTTGCTGACACAGAGGACACAGGTTCAATCCCTGGTTGGGGAGGATGCCACGCACCGCGGGGCGACTAGGCCTGTGTGCCAGAACTGTGAACCTGAGCGCCCAGAGCCTGTGCTCCGCAGCCACAGGGGCCCCGCTCCCCACAACTAGGAAAGCCTGTGTGCAACAACAAAGAGCCCTCACAGCCAAAAATAATAACTAATTTTATTAATAAGAGTAATACTAAGAATAACAACAATAAATTAAATTATTTTAAAAATAATAAATTATTTATTAATAATAATAAAACGGAAGCTTGTTTAGAACAGAGTGAAGCAGAGGTTTTCCTAACTAATGCAACAGCACAGTGCATATACCAGTCACATAGAGTAAAAAAGGAAGGATGAAGGGCAAAGAACATCAATTTAATAATTCAGTGGCTGGACACAGGTCAAGCCTTGTTGCACGATAGTCCATATTATCAGTTTCCAGCAGGTGGCATCTCACACTTCTAAGTTAGTCCTTAAAGAGCCTGGAGGAAAAGGGGACTCCCGCCCGGGGAGCACGTGGAACCCGCAACGACGCTCGTGTCTCATGAACGGGCTTCTGCCAGCACAGTCACAGAATGGGAATTGCTGCAACTGGCCTCAGCGTGTGGTCACCGGCATTGCCCACAAGCATTTGGTGTTTTTAGCAGGACCAAAGCACAGCGCGCATTTTAATGACAGTACTGCCTGTCTTAGAACTGTCTGCACGACATAATTGTAGAGTAAGGTGGGGATTAGGAGTCTTCAACAAGCACTGTAGGTGGGGGTGACATGTGTATTAAAATAACCAAAACCACTGGCTCTGTTTTTCTACAGATAAGCCTCCCAGCTGTGAGTCACAGTACTGCGAATCTTTCTGGAGAGGCTCCTGCAGCACTTACCTGTGCCTTCTACCGGGATATTCCTTGTGTCTACTTTTGTTTAAAATGTGATGACAACAATGTTTCTACTTGGCACTTTAAGGAATAAAAAGACACACTTTAACATATAATCTTTCTATCCTAGGTGTCTGTTCTTGTCTAATATCTGCTTGAAGAAGAAAGAGAATAACTGCATCTTTTTCTTAATAGTATTTTATTAGACTTCGTAGAATCCTCTTCCCCTCCTTACTTCTTAAATTATTCAATATGACTTTTTGCTCAGCAATCTATTTGCACTTGATATGCAGTTAGTGATGTTAGTGAGCAGGAGGATTACAGAGAGTAAATAAACACCTCATTTGGTTCAATCATCAAGCCTGAAAGTCAGAAACAGAGATCAGCATGCAAAGATTGCATTTTGAACTGCACTGGGTCATCGGTTTGATGGAAGGGGATATGAAACCATGCTTTACGATCATACAATTATCCTTCTTCCTTTTCAAATTTTAGGAGACATCATGAAAGACAGTGTGTAACAAACTGCCAAGTGACCCAAAAAGTAGAAACAACAGCAGGTAATATGAAACAGGGTTTTTGGCAAAAGAACCAATAAAAGGTTAACTTGGTCTTGATGCTACAATGGGGATAAAAAGGGTGCCTCAGGGGGTGCAGTGGTAAAGAATCCACTAGCCAATACAGGAGATGCAGGAAGACATGGGTTTGATCCCTGGGTCGGGAAGATCCTGTGAAGTAGGAAATGGCAACCCACTCCAGTATTCTTGTCTGGGGAATCCCATGGACAGAGGAGTCTGATGGGCTACAGTCTATGGGGTCACAAAGTCGGGCAGGACTGAGCACGCACACACGCACACACACAGGGAGAAAAGTTCCAGTGTAGTGATGGCTAATATCTGGAAGGAGGTCATAACAGAATGTGTCAACTGAATAAATGGGGGGGTTCAATTGAAAGTAGTAGATGAGTCCATGCTGGCAGGATGCTGACTTCAAAAATCTGCAAAGGAGTACCACTTTGAAAGAATAGATTAAAAAATTCTGTCTGAGGGTTTGCTTAGGTTGAAAGGACTTTTCAATAGAAATGTCTAGAGATTATTTGCAAATAGAATTCAAGAGAAATTGAGGCTGGAGCTTGCAGTTTAAGAATCTTCCCTGCAGAGATAATAGCCGAAAACTCAATGACGGGCAGAAACTCTGCCCTGACACAGAGATTCTAACATGATGAAGGAAGTGCCACCTTCTTATCTCCTCAGAGATAAGGAAACTGTGGACAGGCTGTTCTTCTGTATGGAAGACTCAAAATTATATACTGTGCCAATTTTACTAGAAAAGTATTTAATAATGAGCTAAGAAGAAAATGTTCCATCACTGTGTTCATGTCATGTGAGTCTATATGACTTAGAATCACACTTCCGTAAGCACTTACTTATGTAAGTACACACTCATTTCCATAGTACTCCTTAAAAAAAAAAGAGAACCTAATTAAAATATATTTATTTGGATCAACTGTTAAACACTTCCCCCCAAATGCATGATTTCTACTCTCCCTTCTCAACCAACTCCTTTAAAAGAGAAAAGAAGGATCATTTAAAGAGGAAAGAAAGGCTCCTTTACTTTTTTACATTAAAGGATGGCTTGGGTGATTCTGCCTAATTAAATGGCCACTGTCTCATCATTCCTAGATAGTTTGAGCAAAAACAAATATTTAGAGCAGCGACCGACTGAGCTGTCCTCATATGTTAACATTAGTCCTGTCTCAGTTGCTAGTTGGTGAAAAATGTATGTTCTGGGTGATTTAAAGGGGTCATGTCTGTCTTTTGCAGAAATATATTTTTAGGATCATCTGGGGACAAAAGAAGGACGTTACTCTCAAGCAGAAAAAAAAGCCTCAGTTTTTCTTTTTTTTAAAATCCCTAGATGGAGTCCAAAATGACCACTTCGACAAACACAGGATTTGGGTCACTTTCCTCATCCTGTCATAGGCTCTCTCCTCGACTCCACACCCTCAAAAACCTGCTCCTGCATGTGAAGGTCATGCTGCAGGATAAATGAAATGGCTTCACACAGAATTTACCTGGGGGGCTGGGGCCTGGGGAGAGGTAGAGTTGACTTTTGTCTTGGAATAACTTAAAGACCGAACCTTGTAAAACACTGATGGGTCAATTTCCAGCAGTGACCCGATGACTGGAAGTTGTGGGGTGAAGAACAAGTTCAAGAAAACCTTTCACAGCAGCGTCTTAGGGGATGTCTGCTACACACTCGGAGTGCCTGTCCACACCGCTCTCACCATCCGCCCTACCCTCTGCCCCGACACTGTGTCCATAAGTCCTCTCCATCGCATCTCCACTCCTCCCCTGCAAAGTGGTTCATCTGTAGCACCTTTCCAGACCCCATACGTATGTGTTAATATACGATACTTTGTCTTTTTGTCTTACTTCACTCTCAAGCGCTCGATTACACAGGGAGCCCAGTCTGGGGGCCTGTGATGACCTAGAGAGGTGGGATGGAAGGAGGAGTTCAGTTCAGTTCAGTTCAGTCGCTTTGTCATGTCCGACTCTTTGTGACCCCATGAATCGCAGCACGCCAGGCCTCCCTGTCCATCACCAATTCCTGGAGTTCACTCAGACTCACTTCCATTGCGTCAGTGATGCCATCCAGCCATCTCATCCTCGGTTNGAAAATTAGAGATACCAAGGGAACATTTCATGCAAAGATGGGCTCGATAAAGGACAGAAATGGTATGGACCTAACAGAAGCAGCAGATATTAAGAAGAGGTGGCAAGATACACAGAAGAATTATACAAAAAAGATCTTCATGACCTAAATAACCACAATAGTGTGATTACTCACCTAGAGCCAGACCTCCTGGAATGTGAATTCAAGCGGGCCTTAGGAAGCATCACCATGAACAAAGCTAGTGGAGGTGATGGAATTCCAGCTGAGCTATTTCAAATCCTAAAAGATGATGCTGTGAAAGTGCTACACTCAGTATGCCAGCAAATTTGGAAAACTCAGCAGTGGCCACAGGACTGGATAAGGTCAGTTTTCATTCCAATCCCAAAGAAAGGCAATGCAAAGAATGTGCAAACTACTGCACAACTGCACTCATCTCACAGACTAGCAAAGTAATGCTCAAAATTCTCCAAGCTAGGCTTCAACTGCATGTGAACCACGAACTTCCAGATGTTCAAACTGGATTTAGAAAAGGCAGAGGAACCAGAGATCAAATTTCCAACATCCAATGGATGACAGAAAAAGCAAGATAATTCCAGAAAAAACATCTACTTCTACTTTATTGACTATGCCAAAGCCTTTGACTGTGTGGATCACAACAAATTTTGGAAAATTTTTATAGAAATGGGAATACCAGACCATCTGACCTGCCTCATGAGAAATCTGTATGCAGGCCAAGAAGCAACAGTTAGAACCAGACATAGAACAATGGACTGGTTCAAAACTGGGAAAGGAATCAAGATTGCCAGGAGAAATATCAGTAGCCTCAAATATGCAGATGACTCTACCTTTATGTCAGAAAGCTTAAGAACTGAAGAGCCTCTTGATGAAAGTGAAAGAGGAGAGTAAAAAAGCTGACTTAAAACTCAACATTCAAAAAACTATGATCACAGCATCTGGTCCCATCACTTCAAGGCAAAAGATGGGGAAACAATGGAAACTGTGACAAACTTTATTTTGGGGGCTCCAAAATCACTGCAGCCATGAAATCAAAAGACACTTGCTCCTTGGAAGAAAAGCTATGACCAACCTAGATAGCACATTAAAAACTAGCGACATTATTTTGCCATCAAAGGTCCATCTAGTCAGACCTTTGATTTTTCTAGTAGTCATGTATGGATATGAGAGTTGGCCTATAAAGAAACTTGAGCATCAAAGAATTGATGCTTTTGAACTGTGGTGTTGGAGAAGACTCTTCAGAGTCCCCTGGACTGCAAGGAGATCAAACCAGTCAATCCTAAAGGACATCAGTCCTGAATATTCATTGGAAGGACCAATGCTGAAACTGAAACTCCAATACTTTGGCCACCTAATGGGAAGAACTGACTCAGTGGAAAAGACCCTGATGCTGGCAAAGATTGAAGGCAGGAGGAGAAGGCGACAAAAGAAGATGAGATGGTTGGATGGCATCACCAACTCGACAGACATGAATTTGAGCAATCTCCGGGAGTTGGTGACAGACAGGGAAGCCTGGCGTGCTGCAGTCCACGGGGTCGCAAAGAGTTGGACATGACTGAGTGACTGAACTGAACTGAGAAGGTGGCAAGGGTGTAAGATGAAAATTGTGACCAACTGATATTTCCTTTAACAGCACAAATCTATTGTAACCTGAGGAGACTGGTAGAAATAACAATCATTACTAAATCATTTATGAGAAATACAAGAGCCCATCTTATAAATGGGCTTCATGTAATAAAAATACCAAAATGTTTTCTTTAAGCAATACATTTAAAAAATATATTATTTAGCTTTTAACACAACATGATTTGGGGGCTTCCCTGGTGGCGCAGTGGTTAAAAATCTACCTGCTAATGAAGAAGACACAGGTTTGATCCCAACCCTAGGAAGATCCCACATGCCGCATGGCAACCAAGCCCACACGTCACAGTTATGGAGCCAGCGCTCTAGAGCCTGCGAGCTGCAGCTATTGAAGTCGGAGAGCCTATAGCCCCTGCTCCACCCCAATGAGGCTGCTGCAAGGAACCCGCGCGCTGCAATGAAGAGTAACCCTGGCTTGCTGTAACTAGACAAAAGTCTGAACACAGCAACAAAGACCCAGTGCAGCTAAGAATAAATAAGTAAATCTTAAAACAACATGATTCTTAGGTTAAAGCAAATCGTATGACTTCTTTCTGGACAGCCATGAAATAGCTATTTGTACTGATCCAGGGGTTTTAAAAGACCACATTTCGTAAAGTACTTTGAGAATCATTAATTCAAGGTATTTTTGAAAACAAAGTCCACTATTGTTTTCAGAAAACAAGCAGAACAGAGGTTGGGAGTGCTGGACCAGGAGGGGTCAACATTGGGACTGGGTTCCTGGGATATAGGACAGAATGAGAGAAGTAGTGTTAGTAAGAGGAGAGTAGTGGAAGGAGAGAGGAACAGTGTATTTTCTCAGGTTGCACCACTGCTGCTGATTGCTCTAAAAGTAATTTCTCTATAATTCTGCACTTTGTATAAATGTGTATAACTAGGGCTTCCCTCATAGCTCAGTTGGTAAAGAATCCACCTGCAATGCAGGAGATCCTGGTTTGATTCCTTGGTCAGGAAGATCTGCTGGAGAAGGGAAAGGCTACCCACTCCAGTATTCTGGTCTGGAGAATTCCATGGAGTCATGGAGTCACAAAGAGTCAGACACAACTGAGCGACTTTCACTACTTCACTATTTGTATAAAATATATCTATTTCTAAACACTTCATTGTTGTTTTAACTTATATAAACCATATTACAGTGTATCTTAGCTTGTGGAGTGCGGTTTTGGTTTTGCTTTTGTTTTGATTATCAATATATTTAATATCTATCCTGTAGCACAAAATCTACCACCTTCTTCAAAAATAGCTTGGCTATTCTTTGTCCTTTCCTCTTCTGTATAAATTCTAGAATTAATCTGTAAGGCTGCAGATGTGTGCACACGCATACACACACACAACCCCCTTCTCTAGTAATTTTGATTGAAATTACTTTTAACATAGAAATTCATTTGGTAAAAATTAAAATCTGGATATTCACCTTCCCTACCCATGAATATAGATCGCATTCATCAGAGATTTCGGTCATTTTCTATGCCAGTAAAGAGTATTTGATAATTTATAGCTGCCCAAAATATTTTGAAAATCCTTTCTCCTCTTCAGGACTCCTCCACATTCTAAATCTCACTTTCTGAGAATGAATCCAAAAATTATTTCCCTGGAGTCCTTGCTCCTTAGATGTATACATACACCCAATTCCCACTGAGCAGCTATAACAGCAGCAGCTTGGAAGATAGAAATAAAGGCCATGAGACCATATAGTCAGGATCCTTCTCAAGTGGATGTGGATGCACTTGGTTTTTCTTGGAACATGTAGCAAGCCTCCTGGAGGTCTAGCCCCTCTCTTTGGTGCAGTGAGGGTGCCAGTCTAGCAGCAGGCACCAGCAGCTGCTGGGTTTCCACTGGAGCCTCCTGGTACTGTCCTTGGTCCCTTTTCTGGGCATCTGCCTATGCGAGAACCCAGCTTGGTTCCTTTTGGGGAATTCTGTAAGCTACCTAGTGGTTTGTAGCAAATCCCTTTCTGCTTAAACATGTTAAAATAGATTCTGGGGAATTTGCTGATGGTCCAGTGGACAGGACTTTGCACTTTCACTGCTGTGGGCCCAGGTTCCATTCCTGGCTGGGGAACTAAGATCCCATAAGCCACATGGTGTGGCCAAAAAAAAAACCAAAAAAAAAAAAACCCAAAAAAGATTCTGTTGTCTGCAACTACACACTGACCGAGAATTAGGAAGCAGACGTGAGTTGCTGAACATGACAGAGCTGCCTTAGGATGAGATGAGAACTGGGTGGGAGAAGGTCAGATGTTGCAAGTTGGAAAGGGGAAGAGATGAGGGAGGGCCCCACGTGTGTCTTCTCACTCTGGCACCAGGGCTGAAGGCACAGCCACTCCCTGGAGCTCAGTTATCCCAGCAGAGAGCACAATCTATCCGCTGAGGCTGCTGACGACTGGGCAAGAGGTACTGGGAGGTTTGTGAGAGGAGGTACAGAGCAGCAGTCCAGGAAAATGAAGGGAACCCTGGAGATGTATGATGTAGGAGGCATTAAGGGCCTACTTGAAGTTACTTACCATGAACCTCAAGCAGGATAATTCCACATGACAATGTGCTTTCCCCTGACCACTTTTGGTAGCGTGGATGCAGGCACAAAGAAGGCAAAGAACTGCATTTAGTCAGAGATGGGGTCCTGCCAACTGAGTATATACCAGAGCCAGAAAAGGGCAAGGCCATTAAAGGAGAATGTAGAGGAACTGTTCTCATAATTGACCATGGACTTTAAGCAGGATAAAGAAAGAACAGGCATGAAGGAAGTGAAGAGCAGTGAAAGGGGGAAACAGTGGGAGCTGAAGGACTGTTAGCCTCAGGATTCTAAAAGGAAGCAATTGGAAAGACAGGTCACAGAGCAAGATATTTAAAGTGCTGAGGTTACAGAGGGGTGAGTTTTAAAATGGCAAGGTCTAGGACATGATCAAAGAAGTGGTTCACGTAAAATGAAAGAGTAAGAAAGAAAATGAGAGGTGAGCTGTTGGAAAGCTCATCCACTGAAAACACCAAGAATTAAGACAAGAGTAATGTTGAGCAGAAGGACAGCAGGTGATGAGCTAACATCTTCAAGGAACAAAGGGCACGTGACCCAGAGGTTCCAGCCTGATGACAGGATTCAAAGGTGGAGGTTTGGGGGCAAAGTGAGAGGTGAAGAATGGCCTGAAACTGGCACAGAGAAAGAGGACCCAGAATATGTGATGTTAGGGATGGTGCTGGGGAAGCAGCATCCTCAAGAGATGAGCAGGTTTTGATCAGAGCAGGAAGGACTTAACATTCAGTGTGGTTCCCTGACACCCAAAATTCCTGCTACACTGCTAGCGAGGAGAGAAAGGTGGGGAAGCGACCCACAATCTAAGTCTTTCTTAAAGACGTTAGGCCAATTTTCCTGTTTTTTGCCCCATTAGCATCCCCATACACTTTAAGAAGTTAACTGAATCTTTCCTAAGCTTTTCTGCCACATGAGGACGCTGCTCAACTCCCTGCAATGTGGCTTAGGATTTACTTGCCTCAGCTCTGTCCAAGTCACAACTCTTTCATCTGATTTCGAGCTTCCAAAGTGTTATCATCAGCTTATTTTCACTGTCCTGAGTTTATGTCTTTTAATTTTTCATTTATTTTTCTTAATGGGGTTTCAGGAGGGTGTAGATGTCAACATGTTCAACCACCATCTTCACAAAACTACATTGTGCATCTTATTTCCACCAACTTTACTGGAGGAGGAGGGGTCTATTTGTTTGGTTTTAGTTTCTGGTTAATTTTTTTGGCTTCCACCACTACCACCAGCCCAAATTTTCTGAACTTCAAGCCTTCAAGCTAGTTTTCTAAAGAATGCATCCAAGACTGTAAACCTTGCTCTTTGTTCCACCTTCTGCCAAATCACATAGACCCCGCTATGTCTCCTGACTACTGTTGTTCACTTCTAAACCATCTGCAGCACTTCGTGCTCTCTTTAACCCAGGAGCTATTTTAAAGTGTATTAATTTATGTAAGAAAAAAGTGTTCTCACTTTCAGCCAACATGCAAGTAAACAACAAAAAAAGCAACAAACAGCCACTGTCCACCTCAGGAATTTCCTGGTGGTGAACTCAAGGACTCCACAGGCCACATCAGATCTCTTTCCCCTTCCCTTTTCTTCCCTTTGGACCAATTCCACTTGCTTTTTTTCTCCCTCTAAACTGACACCACTCAAACTACCTGTAGAGGTCTCTTTCCTGAAGACCACTGAGAAACAGGGCAAGCCTTTTATCAACGTATGCCCCCAGATATCTGCTCAAGGCAGCTCTCTCAAAGAGTGGTCCACACTAAAGGTCTGGGCATCACCATGGATATCCACAATCAGACTTTGCTGTAGAGCATAAACTAACACAACATTGTAAATCAATTATATTCCAATAAGAAGTTTTTATAAAATCAATCTCTGAGAGTTAGGCCAGAAAATTACTCATTTGACACCAGGTTATTCAGACACATGGAAAAATTTAAGAAGCACTAATTGCAAGGCAGAAACATGTAGATACAAAAGCAACTTTTAAAAAATGTATGGCTCCTTCCGTGAACATTTAAGGATTTACTTTCAGTTCACTTCACTTTAGTCGCTCAGTCATGTCCGACTCTTTGTGACCCCATGAATTGCAGCAAGCCAGGCCTCCCTGTCCATCACCAACTCCCAGAGTTCACTCAAACTCATTTCTGTCAAGTCGGTGATGCCATCCAGCCATCTCATCCTCTGTCATCCCCTTCTCCTCCTGCTCCCTATCCTTCCCAGCATCAGAGTCTTTTCCAATGAGTCAACTCTTCACATGAGGTGGCCAAAGTACTGCAGTTTCAGCTTTAGCATCATTCCTTCCAAAGAAATCCCAGGGTTGATCTTTAGAATGGACCGGTTGGATCTCCTTGCAGTCCAAGGGACTCTCAGGAGTCTTCTCCAACATCACACTTCAAAAGCATCAATTCTTCGGTGCTCAGCCTTCTTCACAGTCCAACTCTCACATCCATACATGACCACTGGAAAAACCATAACCTTGACTAGCCGGACCTTTGTTGGCAAAGTAATGTCTCTGCTTTTGAATATACTCTCTAGGTTGGCCATAACTTTCTTTCCAAGGAGTAAGCGTCTTCTAATTTCATGGCTGCAGTCACTTTCTGCAGTGATTTTGGAGCCCAAAAAATAAAGTCTGACAGTTTCCCCATCTATTTCCCATGAAGTGATGGGACTGGATGCCATGATCTTCGTTNGCTCAGCCTTCTTCATAGTTCAACTCTCACATCCATACATGACCACAGGAAAAACCATAGCCTTGACTAGACGGACCTTTGTTGGCAAAGTAATGTCTCTGCTTTTCAATATGCTATCTAGGTTGATCATAACTTTTTTCCAAGGAGTAAGCGTCTTTTAATTTCATGGCTGTAATCACCATCTGCAATCACCATCTGGAGCCCCCCAAAAATAAAGTCTGACACTGTTTCCACTGTTTCCCCATCTATTTCCCATGAAGTGATGGGACCAGATGCCATGATCTTCGTTTTCTGAATGTTGAGCTTTAAGCCAACTTTTTCGCTTTCCTCTTTCACTTTCATCAAGAGGCTTTTTAGCTCCTCTTCACTTTCTGCCATAAGGGGTAGGCTCAAAGAGGGGGGATATGTGTACAATGATGGCTGATTTGCATTGCTGTAAGGCAGAAACCAACACAACACTCTAAAGCATAATTTTTCCTCCTATTAAAAAAAAACTAGAAAAAATTCGTTATCTTTAAAATACTAGCAAATTCTCAGATACAATGGTAATATTAATAAAACAATGTTTATGGTAAAAAAAAAAAAACCTTTTAGAGTTTCACTGACTTAAACTGGGCAAAAGGAAGAAGATGGAGGTGTTGTGGCAGAGAGTTAGGAAGAGGGAGGAACTGGGAGTCTCAGAACAATAATTTCACAGATCGTTTTGGGAAGAGCTCAGCTTGAACCGAAGTTAAAGGGAAGTGAGTCTGTGCCCCCGTGGCACTTCTTCCCTCCTTTTATCATCTGTCCAGATCAGGAGTTTGTAAACGGATGTCCTGCACCAGACACATTTTAAAGGTTTACCCTTTACAGATCGTGGTGCTGTCCTTAATCTACAGTTTAGATGATTCTATCATAATTTCTGCAAATCTGACAAAAGCTGAGGAGGTTTTTCAGAAAGCCATTGGAAACCGTGAACAGCGTAAACCCCCGAGGCACCAGGGGCGAACTCTGTGATCTTGCTGCCAATACGCTATATTGACTCTGTTTGGACGATCTTATGGGAGGAGACACACTTTATTTTTCCATAGAAGAAAGTAAACACTGGCGCTTGAATAGGCTGCACGCAGGAGTTCAATGCCTGCACTGTACTTCCACCACATATTAATGCGCGATTCCACTCTCCGAGCAGCCGGGACTGCCGGCAGAGATTTCTTCCTGTACGGTCAAGCATCCCCTACCTGGGGCACCAGGATCTTGTTCAGCACTCGAGTCCAGAAACAGCAAATTCAATCTAGCCGCGGCAGGCCGGGGGCGAACTGGAACGGCAGCTCCAGACCAGGACTCCAAACCACGAGTCCCTGGAAATGAAGCCTGAACTTGGACAAACGACACTAACCTCAGGCCAAAAAATCTCACCCAGTTTTCTAAAACTCTCCAGTGCACAGTGAATACAGATAGCCATTAACAATCACTACTCTTTTTGTTGAAAGCGGATCAAACTTGGTCGGTTGCTCAGTTCTGTCTGACTCTTTGCGACCCCATGAACTCCATGCAGCATGCCAGACCTCCCTGTCCTCCACTCTCTCAAGTTCATGTCCCTTGGGTGGTCATGCTATCCAGCCATCTCATCCTCTGCCATCCTTTTCTCCGTTTGCCTTCAGTCTTTTCCCAGCATCAGGGTCTTCTCCAGGGAGTAATCTCATCTGAATCCTTTGGTCATACTTGAGCCATCTGATGAGAAGACCTGATGCCAAGTGTTTAATGGTGGGTACCACGATAAAGAAGGTGGCGTGCTCTTCTCTGGACCCTCAGTCCATGAGCTATTTTGATCGTCGACTAGACTGAAAAATGTAGCCGCGGCTTTTGGGGGTCTTGTGCGCTAGCAGTTTGCATCTCCTTGGCCCCCGTGTCTTGTCCATTACTAGCAGGCAGGGGAGTGGTTTTTCTCTTTGCCTGGGTGCCATGTGAGAAGCACGCAGACGTAGCTTGAGATGTCTTATTGGGAAAAAAGTCCTATCTAAGCTTGGAGGAATGCATTTGAATAAAGATGGTAGTAAAGATGGCATTGATGGCGAAGATGATGAAACCTATTTGTTGAGTGTTTAAACTGTGCCAAGAACCACGCTGAGCTTTGGAATATATTATTCTAATTAATTGAACATTTTGAAAGTTGATCTTCCATGCTTTTTTCTTCCCTCTATTAACGCAACACCCAACTTCCGAAGCCAAAGAGGGTACCATATCAAGTCCTCATCTGTTCTCTCTCACACACACCTTAAATGAATAATTTACCTTCACTCAACTGGTGGACGCAAGTTACAACCAGTGGCAGCGCTAATTAATTTGCAGAATCATCAGGCCAATGAAAGAATTAGCAAAGTTACAATGGTAACTATTTCCCACTCAACAAGCAAGGTCATGAATTACCCACTCATGTCTTTGTTAGCTACTCTGTGGAAGCTTGCCAGGGAGTGATAAACTTCATAAATCATCTTTTATTTTGACATTTAATATTCTTGACTGCTTGTTTAAGTGAATAATATTGCCTGAAGTTAAGAGATAGAGTATGCCATCACTGAATAAATTCTTGCTTAATCTTTTAGAGTTGTTGCTATATTTTCAATTCATGATTATTGTTTGTTTCTATTCCATTCACATTCTTGATTAATAATATTTACATTTATCACGTTTAATTTATGCTTGCCACTGTGTGCTTCATACACGCTTCTCTCTGGACCCCACAGGATCCCTCTCCTGTGGGTATTAACAGATGACAAAGAAGGAGATTTAATCACTTGCTAGGATTCGTCCAGCAACCAAGAGAGCTGGGATGGGAACTCAGGCTCTCCCTGCCCTGCTGGCTCCGGTCCGGATCTGGAGGCCCCTCACCTGCCTCGCTCAGCTACTCCATCAGCCTAAGGTGATTCTATACACATATTAGGTCAGTGTGTCTGAGATTTCATATTTTCCTTTTCCTAAGCATAAGAACTCGGAGTTGTGAAAAGGAAGAGAGGAAAGAAAGGAACAGGCCAGGCATCACACGGCCAAGGAAGCGCAAGCTTCACGAGTCCATGACCAGCGCCACTGGCATCAGCTCCGTTTCATCAACATGAACCTGCCCTCCTTCCCTCCCCGGTTCCAGCAGTGGACGGGGGGTTCGGGAGCTCCAGGCTGCCCTACATGCCACCCCCTCATTCTTACCTCAGCCTGAGAGACTCACTGTTTATCTTTAAGTATGACAGGTTCAAGCAAGGCATCATTTTGTAGGGGGTGGGTGGAGGAGAGACAGTGGGGAAACCAGCCCTTTATTTATAAGAGACAAAAGCAGTTTTAAAACTCCTGGTGTTGAGAATGATACAGCAGCCCATCTGGGGGCCTCCTCATTCCAAAGAAATGCTCTTGTGATGGTGGCAAAGCTCTCGCACATTTTCCAACCACCCAAAAGGCTTCACAGAAGGGAGCTCAAGCCAGCCTTTCTTCCTGCGTGCATTCGTTTTGATAAGCTCGTGTTGTTCCCCTTGCAAGGTGAGATTTCTAGAATGCCATAGTGAAGCTGCTATAAAGTGCTCCTCCTTCCTGGATCCCAGCCTTGTCATGGTCAAGGGCCTCACATGACTCAATGAAGCTATGAGCTAAGCCGTGCAGAGCCACCCCAGATGGACGGGTCACAGTGGAGAGTTCTGACAAAATGTGGTCCCCTAGAGGAGAGGATGGCAATCCACTACAGTATTCTTGCCTCGAGAATCCCATGAACAGTATGAGAATACTACAAAGTGCAATCTGCTCCATAAACGCCAGGTCATCTCCCTGCACTGGTGAATCTCTCTGCCACATTAACTCAGCGTGTATGCTCACCATTCAGGAATAATATTTTATATCCATGAACCAGTGCAATTACAACTTTATGCCATGAGTGGAAGACACTGCTTTGGAAGTGCTCTTTCCTAGGCTTACAATGAAATGTTAATGAATTCTGAAATTGCACACACCATGTATTTAAATTCTGACACCTGTCTGACAATATGCCATATTTTGTATGTACTAAAGTGATGTTTTGAACTCATCATCATTAGGTTAGATACTTGGAATTATTCTTTTTATTTTGCAGAGTGAGGAATGGTTGGCAGTATTTACCTAAACTTCCTTACTCACTTGTGATGAACAGACGGCATTAGCAAGACGGGCTTTCGAGGTAATGCTCATTTACCGTGTCAGTGTGATAGATTCAATCAATTGCTTCATGGGAAGGTTGACCCAAGGACTTGTTCCCATTGGTATATGGCTCTAACTCCCTAAGCTAAACTGGGTACAGGGGTATCAGTGGCACTAGAGGTAAAGAGCCCGCCTGCCAATGCTGGAGATGTAAGAGATGCAGGTTTGATCCCTGGGTTGGGAAGATCCCTGAAGAAGGAAACAGCAGTCCACTCCAGTATCCTTGCCTGGAGAATCCCATGGACACAGGACGCTGGCAGGCTATGGTCCATGGGGCTGCAAAGAGTTGAACACGACTGAAGCGACTTAGCATGCACACTCTTGCTTTTTCTTGTCTGGACTTTTAGAAATGAGCAGTCACCTTACTCTATCACATGCTTTTTAAATTTATTTATTTTAATTGGAGGCTAATTACTTTACAACATTGTAGTGGTTTTTGCCATACATTGCCATGAATCAGCCATGGGTGTACATGTGTTCCCTATCCTGAACCCCCCTCCCACCTCCCTCCCCATCCCATCCCTCAGGGTCATCCCAGTGCACAAGCCCTGAGCACCCTATCTCATGCATCGAACCTGGACTGGCGATCCATTTCACATATGGCAATATGCATGTTTCAATGCTACTCTCTCAGATCATCCCACCCTCGCCCTCTCCCACAGAGCCCAAAAGACTGTTCTTTACATCTGTGTCTCTTTCGCTGTCTCTCATACAGGGTTATCATTACCATCTTTCTAAATTCCATATGTATGTGTGTGTTAGTATACTGTATTGGTGTTTTCCTTTCTGACTTAACTTCACTCTGTATAATAGGCTCCAGTTTCATCCACCTCATTAGAACTGATTCAAATGTATTCTTTTTAATGGCTGAGTAATACTCTATTGTGTCTATGTACCACGGCTTTCTTATCCATTCGTCTGCCAATGGACATCTAGGTTGCTTCCATGTCCTGGCTATTGCAAACAGTGCTGTGATGAACATTGGGGTACACATATCACATGCTTTAAACTAAGACATTTTGTACCTGTGTTCTTAAACACAGATCAGTTTTGCTAAAGGCAGAAACTAATCAGTCATCTATAGCAGAATACCACTCTCTCAGCTGCCGCCACAGTAAGAAAAAGACCACCTATGAGAAGCACCCACCACAGTGCTCTGGGAACTCACCCTCTTTCTGTCTCCTCTCTGCAGGCCTGGAAAGGGTCACGCAAGGCCGAGGTCTGCCGCAGTCGATCCTCTGTATTGCCGGCCACTCACAATGCTGGCATGGTCCTCCAGACGGGAAGACCCCAGAAAAAGGCAAACAGTTCCTCTGAAGGATGCAAACAGCTGTGAGTATTTCTATAGCTGCATGCGTTAATTCTCACTCATATGTTTCATGAAAAAGGCAGTCCCAATGAGACAGAGCCTCTCTTCCACAGAACCCACTTGTGGGGTAACTAGATGGGTAGGACTTGAAGTCGCTACCGTTAGTGGACATCGGTGAGACGGGAGAGGGAGGTGAATGAAACTGGAGATTAGGAAGTAACAAAAGAGGAGGAACGGGAGCCAGGCTCCTGTGACTTGTGATCACCCTTCGGTGCAGCAGAATCCGCAACGGTGGGGGAAGAAACCCGGTGGAAATGTGAGAGTGACCCGTCTGGACTCCACGCTGAGTAATTTCCCGCGGAACAAAAAGAGGGGAAGGTTTATTTTACTATGAAATGATGCACTCCACTTGGCTGGCTTGCCGGCACAGCAATAGAAAAGCTGCAGAAATCCCACTTGCTTTGGGAATCAGATACGGGGGGCACTTCCGAAGCAGCAAAGGCATCCGGGTCCAGTGGCCTTTCAGAAACCACCTCCGAGTGGTACAAAGGGGTCCGGCCCAGGGAGCTCAGAGCCAAGTTATTAACACGTTTCCCTCAAAGCCTCACCCTCGATCACTTTGCTGAAGCCACATTAAGAAGGCAAACAGACTTGTGAGTAGAATCTGCTTCCTGAATAGTAGTGAGAGGCAAGACATCAATTCTCCATTAGTGAGATTTAAGGGCTCCAAGAAGAAGACTGCGCTTCGCCAGGGACTCAGCTGTAAAGAACCCATCTGCCAATGGAGGAGACGTGGGTTCAATCCCTGGGTCAGGCAGATCCCCTGGAGGAGAGCATGGCAACCCACTCCAGCATTCTTGCCTGGGAAATCCCAGGGACAGAGGAGCCTGGCGGGCTACAGTCCCTGGGGTCGCAGGGTCAGACACGGCTGAGTGACCGAGCAGGGGAAAGATTCCGCACCTTCAGTGTATTTCCTCTAAGTCAGCAGTTTCAGGGTCTAAGCTCCCATCCCCTGATGACTTGCTGCTTGGAGAGAAATCAACCCTTCATTCTCTCTAGAAGCGTCAGTGTGAACAGCAGCACGCACTGCGACTAGGCCTTCGGTTCCATTACTTGACAAGACTGTCTTCCAACATGAAAGCAGGCTGAATGCGGCCCCGTGAGAAACTGTGATCCCAGAAGTGCTGCCAAGATGGAGAGCAGGACGCATCAAAGCAGAAACAAGGCTCTCACTGGAGAACCTGCCGTGGGGTTGCCGTCCGCAGCTGCTGGAAGAGGGAGCGGGTGGGGAAGGGCCAGCTTTATGCTCGTGGTGGGACTCCGCGCATCTCACTCTGACTCCCTTCACGTTTCACGGCCTCAGCGGTCATCTTTCTATCAGATGCTTGCACATTTCACGGCCTCAGCGGTCATCTTTCTATCAGATGCTTGCTCGGCGTCCTCCCCTGGCCCTGATCACAAGCTAGCTGTGAACGTGTTGTTTGGCCACCCCACCCTCTCCCAGTTGCATTTCTTGACCACAGCCCAGGACATGCCTGGAGGGACGGGGCATCTGAAAAATGTCTGGAATTCTCTGCGGGCCACAAGCAGTGTGAAGACTCCATGCCGTTGGAAATGAGGAGACTTACAGGGTGCAAACTAAATATGAGGCTCATAAGAGAGTCCGGGCACGTGGGACCCAGAGACCTATGTGGTGCCTTTTTTTTTTAATCTTGAAGCTTCAGTGCTCAGTCTTAAGAGGGCTCAGTCTTGACAGTGAGGACTGCTGGGGCTGGGTCTAAAAATGGGGTGTGTGTGTGAGTGTGTGTGTGTCTTTGTGTTAGTCACTCAGTCATGTCTGACTCTTAGCAATCCCACGGACTGTAGCCTGCCAGGCTCCTCTGCCCATGGGATTTTCCAGGCAAGAATACTGGAGTGGGTCACCATTCCCCTCTCCAGGGGATCTTCCTAACCCAGAGATTGAACCCAGGTCTCTCGAATTGCAGGGAGAGTCTTTACCATCCCAGCCATCAGGAGTAGCCTCAAACAACTCCTGAATAGACTCGTGTTTACAGCTCCTTCTTTACTGAGCAGTGAGGAACAGCCTTCTCCCTATACTAGGGTAAGAGACACAGGAAGATGTACTGAGTGGACAAAGAAAAGGGATAAAGTTTTATTAACCAAAGATGGAAGTTGACTGATTTTCACTGGTTGTTGTAGTGACATTGTTATTTCAGAGACGTGGATTTTAGAATAAAGGCTTTGAATCACTTTCTTAGTGGTCAGAGTGGGTTTTCTATGAATCATCCATACTCTGATTATAAAGGGAACTGAGCAAAAGTTTATTCTTTGCAAGTCCATTGTCTGGGGCTGGAAACAAAGAATGAGACTTTGTAAATGCGATGCTAAAGATACCATTGAGGGGTCAAGCCAGTGACCTTGGCCTCATTAGCACGGTGGTGCTTTAACCAACTGAGTTGACTGGCTTCCTGCAAAGAAGAAGGAAATTAAATTCACGGCTACATTCCTTTCTTCAGCGTTAATAAAAGTCTGTGCACGCTGGAATGAGGGATTCCAGCATTTCCTCTACCGACGGTGTGATACTGGGCCGAGTCCCAACAGCTCTGGTTCTGTTTCAGTACCAGCAATACACTGATAGAACTTCTTAGTGTCTCCTGAGATGTAGAGAGGCAGAGAAGAATGGAGGGAGAAAAGGGAACCGATCTTAAAACTGATACCTTACATTTTTAGGAGGATATATTAGGTAAATTCCATTTCTAACACCATCGTTTTAACTGTTATCACCTGCGATTCGCCCAATTGGTAAACGTTCTGAAATATTTCTGTAAAACTGAAAATATCCCCGAATTCCTGAAACTCACAGGAATGAAAACAAATTGGTTAGCAAATTTCCCACTTAAAAATATTGAAGGGAAAATTGCAAAAAAAGGATGGTTTGAGTTTGTTTTCTTCTTCAGTTGTGTAGCAAATAGTTCCCCCAGTGAAACCCTGGAATTTCCTCCAGTCTGTTCCCCATTACCTCTGTGGGAAAATTGTGAAAAATCAATCTGTTTTCTGCATAACCGTATTACATCCCATTATTTGAGGAATGCCAAATGCAAACCCCAACGACCGACAATATCAATCTTTTCCTTCTCTTTTCCAACTTTAATTTCAGCAGTAGTTATGAAAAAGAAAGGAAAGACATGCAGAATATCATTACAGCCCAGGCAACTACAGATTTTAATAAGAGTTTATATAAAGCAGGAGGGTGTGTCCTCTCCCCAGTTTATTCTGCCCTTGACCTTGGGAATCATATGAGCTTCCCGCAACCCTGATATGTTTCAGAAGCCAGTGAAGAACGGAGACTGTGGCGGGCAGAATCGAGAGCCTTCCTTCTAATTGACAATACAGATTTAGATGATGCCAAGCCAAGGCTGGAATTTTTGGAAAGAAAATTAAAAAGATTCCAGAGAATGTTTTGTGTCCAATTTTGATGATATTTGGCGTGATTCCATAAAATAGGGTTAAGAATTAATCATGCCTTTTTTTTTAACATCTCTGTATGCTTATTTCATATATCAATATATCATATGCATATCATATATCAATGCATTTCAAATAGATCACCTTTGAGCAAAGCAAAAATCAAGATTTCTTTTTAATTTAAACAGAGGTCATTAAAAGCTTTCTAACACAGCCTACCAGCGTGGAAAGTGACTTCTCTTTGGAAGAAACTTTTATTGCAACAGTGGAGCTCTTTTTTTTTTTTCCTGGTAGTTTTTTTTTTTTTTTTNAGATCACCTTTGAGCAAAGCAAAAATCAAGATTTCTTTTTAATTTAAACAGAGGTCATTAAAAGCTTTCTAACACAGCCTACCAGCGTGGAAAGTGACTTCTCTTTGGAAGAAACTTTTATTGCAACAGTGGAGCTCTTTTTTTTTTTTCCTGGTAGTTTTTTTTTTTTTTTTAGATAAAGATTTAGAAGAAAATCTAATTTTTACAAATTTTATGTAACTGATTCAGTATCACTTATTTACACATATTTCATTTAGTTGTATCTTACATTTTTCTAGGAAAACAGAAAAGCTGAAAATACAAGCATGTTTAGGAAGCACAGGACAAGAAGAAAAGCAAAAGGATTTCCCTTTCCTCAATCATGCTACATCCATCTCACCCCTTTTCCCCCTGACGTTTTGCCTAATTATTTTCTCTATCGGCATCCCTCATCCCATTCTTAACTGTTTCTACAAAAAAAGAGCCGAAGCTTGTTGGGACTACTGTGATGTTCCACATCAGCCTGGAATCCTTTCATCCATTCTTTGACAGTGTGCATGTGGGAAGATGGCTTTAACTTCCAAAAGAGTGAAAAGGGCTTGGTGGTTGACTCTCAGAGGCAAGAAGTCTATATTCAGACGTGGTGCTGCTTCCTTCTATATTGAGACAATGACTGTGAGGTTCTTGTGAGATGGGCATACAAAAATTTCTTCAAAACATAGGTCTTTACACCACTGGTGGTGCTAGCGGTGAAGAGCCTGCTGGCCAACGCAGGAGATAAGAGACATGGGCTTGATTACTGGGTCGGGATGAGCCCCTGGAGGAGTGCGTGGCCACCCACTCCAGTATTCATGCCTGGGGAATCCCATGGACGGAGGAACCTGGCGGACTGCAGTCCATAGGCTCGCAAAGAGTTGGACACGACTAAAGCAACCGGGCACACACACAGCACACACGACTCCTAGTGATGGGAAGCCGGGTGGTGCTGAACTGGGTGTCGGGATGCCTGGGTCTGCATCCGAGATCACTTGCAAGCTCGTCACACCCTCGGACGACTCACTGTCACTCTCTGACAGCTTTCACTTATTTCTATAAAATGGAGGTGACAATCAGACTTCCCAAAGAGTGTCATCATGAGCATCAGAAGGGATCATGCGTTTGTAAGAACTTAGCGTTTGGCCACATGGAAAGAGTTCAATAAATATTTGATGAAAAATAATTACACTCTTGCACCAAGAGTGGTTTAGGAGAGTTATAAGGCTGAGTCTTGACTTCCTTCCACTAATGCCCTGAATTCCAGTGTCAGGAGAGGAATGTATTAGAGGAAGCCATTCAGAATAGAACACAAAGTCCACTATTGACCATCAACCATTTACAAAATTTTGTTGTGATAATAACCATGGGAAGCAAGACCTCGACTCAATGACTATGCAAGACCCTGAGATTCTGTGCAAAGTAAGACTGTCCGCACTCTATGTCATTAGAGAAAAAACACCATTTTCTTTCCATTAAAGAGAATTCCTTCAGATAACACCAGAAAGGTCTTCAGCAAGATGGATGTCAATAACTAGATTGGGGAAAAAAATGCCTTTGCTTTGCCTCTTCAGGCCTTCCCACCCCACAACCTGAAGAAGAACAGAGACCTTTCCAGCTGTGGTGGGGATGGTGGTTTTGGTGGTTGACGGGTGGAATCTGAGACCTGTCATAAGACTCCCTCGTCAGGCGGCCGTGGGAGGCATCGCCCCACTCCCAAGAAGCGCACGGGCTTTCTAAATAATCTTTCCACCAGCCTGAGGCCTGAGCACAAAGGGAGCTTTTCTTCACCTCGTCTAAGGGAGTCACTGTTCTTGGGTTGGAGTGTTGGACCAGATTAGCCAGCAGGATCTCCAGGTGCCAAACCATGCAGAAGCATAATGAATGGGCAACAGGAGAAAGCTTGACTCTCTATTTCTATAAACACCCTTTCTTTCTGGCATCCTCGCCTACAAATCACACTGCATGTGAGTGTCTCTGCTGAGCCCTAACTGTGGAATGTGTGGCGTCCACGCGTGGCTCGCGGGGTGTCCTCTGCATCGCGCTTCGCCACGAGGTGAAGCCTTTGACTCCTTCGCTTTCCTCCTGTTTCGTTTTTCTTTCCTGTGCAGCGCTGCCCCGTCACGTTTTTTCTTCCCCCCTCTCCCTCTCCTTCCCTTTTCCCCCTCTAGATCGTGTAAAACTGTAAAAATAAAACAAAAGAAAAACACGTTTGCCTCTGTTTTCAAGTAGGAAGGAGACTGGCCTCAAGACAGGGAGACTCCCTTACGGCCAGGACGACTGACAAATTCTTGCGGCTTTCTCCAAAAGTCAAACCTAAATCGAACCAGCAGCCAGGCTGAGCCCTGGCAATCCTGCTTTGCCTGGAAATGAGCGCAATCATATCCTAATAGCTATTTGGATAATTGTTCATGTGAGCGATCTGCCAACTAATGCTGGAAACAAGTCCTTATTACAAATATAGCGTGGAGTCTAATCTGGAATATATTAAAATGTTATTTCTGTAGCTGCC
Source organism: Neotragus pygmaeus (assembly GCA_006410875.1). NCBI lineage: Eukaryota > Metazoa > Chordata > Mammalia > Artiodactyla > Bovidae > Neotragus > Neotragus pygmaeus. The sequence continues at coordinate 25,534 of SJYV01051647.1, forward strand.
TACTTCCAAACTGAAATAATAACGAAACCATTTATCACATTTGTTTTTAAGGAGGAGAACTTCTATAGCACAATAGCAATATATAAATATGGGAATATACAGTTACATTTGAAATTACATTTGAAATTACAAATATTTTGTCTAAACTTGATATTTTACTCAAGAGTCCTATCTTCTGAATATCAGTCTAAAGGAGAATTCTATTTAATTGTTCTTAATGCATGACTGTAATTTAAATGATTACATATGATCAATGATTCATTCTGACCTCTCTGCTGGAAATAAACTAAAAGATTGCATGGGTTCCAGATACTTGTGGATGCAGATGCCTGATCCAGTCAATGAGAAGGAGATAAATAAGCTGCTTCTCAAAAATCTAAAACTGGAAGGCAAATCGGAAGTGAAATCCCCCCAAATTTAAATGAGTCCCTCATTGGGAGGTTGCAGGCTGTGAGCTTAGCTGCTGCCGTGGGCCTCTGTAGCTGTTCCCGTAAGTTCGAGCAGGAAGCTTCATGCTTCTATAACAAGACATTTGACGCAGAGAGAGAACAGAGGCTTTGCATCTGAAGGCCTGGGTTTGAATTCTAACTTGCTTCTTAGAAACTGGAGAATCATGGGTGACGCACACCCTTTTTCTGAGGCTCCACGTCCTCGTCACTGAAATAGTCATTGCAAAACGACCTCAGGAGATAGTTACGACGATTAAACAAAAAGCCGTAGGCACAGTGAGATGGGCAACCTGGGCACCTGATGGCCGACGGGGTTGCCTTGTAGAGGGGCACCATAGGCGGTGCTGAGCATGGGCTGTGGCCCCGTGATGCCTGGTCTCGTCCACCGCAGCCGGGGAACTTCCTGGCGATGTGGTCGTGGACAAGCCACTGATTACTCCTGCTCAGTATCCCTTCCTGTCAAATGGGGAAAGTCATATCACCGACCTCAAAGGGCTGCTGGTAGACCAAGTGAGTGAACCGCGTATGCTCTTGGCACAATACGCACTCAATAAAGCTGCTACTATTACCGTCAGCTTTGCCATCACTCCACTCGGGACAGAGCAGCTAGCTCCTGGACGCCGTCCCCGCCTCCCTCTCCAGCCCGTCATCTTTCTTGCTGCCGTTTGTCCTTTACTTTCACTGCCCCCCCCGTCCCGTCCGATTTCTTACTAGGAATACAGAGCGTACGCCCATTTGCAGGGGTTAAACAAACTTCCAGTTTCTGGGGATCTACCCTGTGTGAGGCAGAAAGAAGGGAAACAGGAAGTGCGTGTAAGTACAGTGGCGGCCAGGAGAAGCGGATCTGTTTCCAGGAGATATTTAAGCCTGTCTCCATTTGCCAATGTTAATCAGTTCCATAAGCGGATCCAGTTTACCCTTAATAACAGCTATCGGGACGATGCCCCTGGTAAGGCACTGTTCTAGGTGCGATAACAACAAATGGTGATGGTGACCATAAGAAAGATTTCAGAAGCGAAGAGGCGATGCATAGAAGTTAAGAGGAAGAAGTGGTTATTTCCCCTGGTTTTTGGAATAACCAGGGAGATAAGGTACTCCTGATTCCTGTCATTTTAGGAGGACAAATGATAAATAAGCAGCAGCTGATAAAACGAGGAGGAAAGACACGACATTGGTAAACAGAGCCAGGAAGAAAAGGAACCCCACGGCTCGATGCTGGTGAAGAAACGGCGTCTGTTCTACAGCCTGCAAGTACCGGAAATGACTTTAGTGATTTCCCCTCTCTAAGCCACAGCTCCTCTTGACAGGATGAAAGTAAATGGTATCCATCGCCATCTGTGGATGCTGCTACTGTTCCAGGATAACGGCAGAACCACAGAGTCAGATGCTCTGCAGAGAGCTCTGAGAAAGCACCGAGAGTTTGGGGCCCGTGTCAAGAATCTTGGAGAAGGCAACTCTGGAGCCCGTGGTTCCTGGTCTTCAGTGACCCCTGCATGCATGAATGACGCCATCAGAACTCCCGACACCCTGGGACGCCTCAGAGAAGCGGTGAGGCGTCCGTGTCCCTGTCAGCTGCACAGTCGGCCATCCTGCCCTTCGGCCTCCAGGGGGGCACTTCTCAGGTTCAGCCACAGCCAGCCACAGCCTCTTGCTGGCTCTTCCGGTCACGCACCCACACAAAAGTCAAGTGAAAGTTGCTCAGTCGTGTCCAACTCTTTGCGACCCCATGTACTGTACCGTCCATGGGATTCTCCAGGCAGAATACAGGAGTGGGAACCTTTCCCTTCTGCCGGGGATCTTCCCAACCCAGGTCTCCTGCCTTGCAGGAAGATTCTTTACCAGCTGAGCCACCAGGGAAGCCCGAGAATACTGGAGTGGGTAGCCTATCCCTTCTCCAGCAGATCTTCCCGAATCCAGGAATCGAACCAGGATCTCCAGCATTGCAGGCGGATTCTTTACCAACTGAGCTATCAGGGAAGCCCATAACTCACCCTGGTCCAGCTCATTTATCCCAGACTCTAAAAATCCTAGCCTGAAGATGTGCTCCTGGTACCTGTTAACTTTTCTTAAAAACAAAACAAAGCCACACACAAAGTTGTTAAAAATCCCTTTGAGTGAGTCGGGCTACTCAAGCAGGAATATAAAGCTAAGCATCTGGATCCATAAGGGAGGAGAAAGAAAAAAACGCTGCCATTTCTATTCATTCAAGCAAAAGAGAAACAAATGTAATTTCATATTTCAAAAGCAAATCTGGTCACACTTTGAAAAATCTACCAAAACGTATCTGACAACCCACATAAACTTCCAATCCGATCCTGGGGCCTATGTTTCTTTTCTGGAAACTGAGCATAGTTTCTGCCCATTGACATCAGGAGGGGGAAGCTGAGTCCAGGTACCGAACCACTAGCCAGTCACCCTACTGAATGTCAGGGTTCCACTCGACGACATTTGACGTGTAAAATTCACATCAACCCCACACTACACAGTGGCATAAACCAGTTTAGTAAATCATTTCTCCTCGGACTTTTCTTTTTAGTCCCAACTTTTCTTTTCAGCGCTCTCAGCGTTTGCTGCTGCTGTTATTTACTCGCTAAATCGTGTCCAAGTCTTTGTGACCCTGTTCAACTCAAGGCAGCACGCCAGGCTCCTCTGTCCTCCACTGTCTCCCAGAGTTTGCTCAAATCCATGCCCATTGAGTCAGTGATGCCATCCAACCATGTCGTCCCGTTCTCCTCCCACCTTCAATCTTTCCCAGCATCAGGGTCTTTCCCAATGAGTCAGCTCTTTACATCCGGTGGCCAAAGTATTGGAGTTTCAACTTCAGCATAATGAACGAGGTAAAATTTATTCAAATAACATGCATGCATAACTTCTATGAGAACAAACTCAAACACTTGCCCAATTTCTGAGAGTGTGGATTTAACTCAATTGAATGAATGTGTTTTAAACACTTTCTGTGCATAAGTCACTGAGCAAGGATCATGTTCAGTTCAGTTCAGTTCAGTCGCTCAGTCATGTCCAACACTGTGACCCTATGAGTCGCAGCACACAAGGCCTCCCTGTCCATCACCGACTCCCGGAGCTTACTCAAACTCACATCCATCAAGTCAGTGATGCCATCCAGCCATCTCATCCTCTGTCGTCCCTTTCTTCTCCTGTCCCCAATCCCTCCCAGCATCAGGGTCTTTTCCAATGAGTCAACTGTTCGCATGAGGTGGCCAAAGTATTGGAGTTTCAGCTTCAGCATCAGTCCTTCCAATGAACACCCAGGGCTGATCTCCTTTAGGATGGACTGGCTGGATCTCCTTGCAGTCCAAGGGGCTCTCAAGTGTCTTCTCCAACAACACAGTTCAAAAACATCAATTCTTCAACACTCAGCCTTCCTCACAGCCCATCTCTCACATCCATACATGACCACTGGAAAAACCACAGCCGAGATGAACCAGGCTTGGCCCCTGTCCTTGGTCCCTCATTGTGCAGATGGCGACAGATACAGATTTTGAACTACTACTTGGGCTCAGCCTCATGGCTGGTCAGCCCCGCATTTTAACTCAGGTGCTCGCAGTTGTCCCAATTCCTACTTCAGGGGGCCTCAACTTCTCCCCCAGGACCTCCCTGTGCACTGATGGATGCCTGTGAACTTTATCTGTCAGTGTAACTCACGTGCAAACCAAAGTGTGCAAAGCAAATGGCGACTCTTAACAATGGGAGATAAAGACAGTCCATGCGGTCGCAGTCAGACATGACTGAAGTGACTTAGCATGTATGCACACATGCATAATAAAGATAAGCAAAGAGATATGAATAAAAGGATTATGCTCTAGTTGGAAAGTCTCTCCAGAGGCTCCCTAAGCAGCTCTAAAAACCTCATGGTTCCCACCTGCAGCGTCAGTGGCCTGTACACTTTCCTGTACTAACCCTGAGCAGTACACCCGCTTTGGTTAGAGAGCGCAAGTGACGATGCAGGCAGCATTTGTCTCATCTCAAGAATTCTGGATGTCATGTTCATGGAAGTTTAGATAGTTTGATGAGATACTCAGGAACTTAATGAGACTTTCTCCCCATTAGCAGATTAATTTGTATCCCTCCTTTCTTTAAACTCTCCAAGTCCCCAAATTAGCAATAGTCTCAAAAGAAGGAGAGAAAGGAAGGAAGAAAGAAAAAGAGGAAACCATGAATGAACAAAGGAAAGGGGAGAGGAAGGAGAAAGGGAGAAAGGAAAAGGGAACGAACATTGCTTTTACTTTATATTTCTTCTTCACGTGGTGAGTCACTCAGCCGTGCCCGACTCTTTCCAGGCCCGTGGACCGAAGCCCACCAGGCCCTCCTGTCCACGGGATTCTCCAGGAAAGAATATTGGAGCAGGCTGCCATTTCCTACTCCACTCTTCTTCACAGATTTCAGTTTATTTTTGTGTGAAATCTGAGCCTAGATCTTCACCAGAACACTAAAGCAAGTTCTTTATTAAGTGAAGTGATCATCTAAAAAGTAGTTGCTGATTATTCAAATCCTAAATAATTCAAAATGTAACATAGCCTATCTATCTTGAATATACATGTGTCTTTACCTACAACACCAGGAAGATTGTCCTCTTCCCTTCCTTTGAGTTGGTGCAGTCCACTTATGTTCACTCTAAGCAGGTGTGTGGCAGCCTGTTCGTGCGTGGATACAGCAGAAGCCAGGACGAGAAGCTATGGCCGGGGTTCCAGACTCTGCGGCGTCGGGCAAGGTGGGCGTCCCCGCTGCCAGCTAACTGGCCTGGTGCCGCTTTGCAGCATCTGGGGTCTCACTCCTGGAGGCTCTGCTTCCGACGCCCATTGATTTCACAGCCCAATCACTCCTTTCGGGAGGAATACACAGCACACGTGTCCCTGCCATTGCGAACTATGAACCCATGCCTGTTTTCAGAACCCTTCGTTGGGAGGCTCCTGGCTTTCATTAGCATCTGCTCACATCCTGATTCTCTTCAGGCATGTGCCATCCTGCCTCTCTCTTTCATGGTAGAATTTGTGTCTAAAAAGGATGCTGCGTGCCCCTCACCTCCCTACCCCAACTCCGTGATCTGAAGTGATGCCTTGCACTTAGCAATGGTAATAGTTACAGAACGGATGAATAAAGCAACCAATGAAGGAATTCCCTGGTGGCCCAGAGGCTGAGAATTTGCCTTCCAATGCAGGGAAAGTGGGTTCAGTCTCTTTTGGGGATCTAAGATGCCTCGGGGCAACTAAGCTCACAGCGGGAACTACTGAGCCGGTGCTCTAGAATCCATTTGCTGCAACTAGAAAAAGCCCATGCGATGCAACGAACACCCAGCATGTCCAAAACAAAAGCAACCACTGAGTAAGCAAGTCAGTAACATCTTGAATAGGAAAACTGGGGATCTGGAGTTTTCTATGAAAGCCCGGTGTCACTGGGCTACGACCACGTAGCAGCCTCGCCCCCACTGACATCCTTACTGTCCACACCCCCCCGGTGAGGTGCTGTCTCCCAATATAAGCACGCTCTGGGTTCCACAGACACGCAGAGGCGGCCTTACTTCAACCCTCTGCCTTCGCGCCTCCTGCCGGTGTCAACCTCTTCTCCCCATGATTTATGCCTCTTTTTATTGTTCTGCCTGGAGCCCTGCAGACCCTCAGTTCAAACTCCCCAATCTCAGCAAACCCTTGGGTGACGGGACGGAAATCAGAGTTGGTGGAAAGGCCTGTGCTGATAATATGGGAAAGGAAATGGCTTACCCGTCTCTATGGAAACGTGCACACTTTCCAGTTGCTGCCACCTAAATGAAAGTTGTGTTCTTAATTCAGGGATCTCAAATTCAAGCAAGTCAAGCAGAGTTCTCAGGGTCGGCGCATTGAAAGAGAAATTGCTAAAATCATGAGTTTGTGGTGCGTGATTGTCATAGGAGAGAGAATAGGAGGGAGTGGAATTTGATATTTTATTTCTTGTCTATTTCTCCTTCTCACCCTCCAATCATGTCACTCAGCAATAATGCCCTCTGGATGGTATCTGCAAATAACCAGGAAGTACTGTCTTCCTACAAGTATGAAATTATTGATTATGACTGCTTTCAGGTTTAGTTAATCCCTTTACAAATTATTAGAAAACTTCATCAAACACAACATTGAGAACTGAGGCATTCAGGATGTAATATATACTTCACCAAAGATACAGCCAGATACAAAGGATTTTTGTCTCAATGACCATGCCTTAAATCCTCAAGAAAGGTTCTGGAAGGATGGCTTATTTAAAATAAATCAATATTTATTCCCTACTGGTGCACTTTGAAGGAGGTTGACGATGGTATCATGTAGACTGTTAGCTTCCAGCTCCCCATCTTTCTAGGGGAGGCTCATTCTTCCCTTTGACATTTAAAGGATACATTCTGCAGCTGCCTACGTGAGCTCTGTTTTCAGACCTTGATGAAACCTTCTTGCAATTCCCTTGACCCCTGGTGATTCGGAACAAAGCCGTTCCTCACTTTCATCTAGTAAAGCTTGGACAGCCTGCTCCAAGTTTTCTTCCCCTCAGCTACTGAGGCATTAGTGATAACAGGAAAGCGACATGAAGCCAGTTCGGGGGACGTCTGCCTTCATTTCAATGTATGTAGTTCTGGGCGAGTATTAACCATGGACCAGAATGAAACAAAACTCGTTAAGCTGAGGATCTCCCAAACAATTTTCTGAATCACCTTCTCCTTGGGTGTGGTCTCTTGAAACTGTTTTCTAAACCACGGCTAATAAAATAAAGGGTTTGCAGAAGCAACTGCCTTGACTCAGGCACAAGTCAGGCCAGACCCCGACCACCTCCGCGCCTCCAGCGTGGCTCAGACGTTACGTGGCCGTGTTGACCCCAGGCTGGCTGTGTCACTCACCCCGGCACTGTGGCCCAGTGGCACTGATTGTCCCACCTGACCAGTCATGGGTGTTGGCACAAGAGATGTCAGCCCATGTTAGTATGTGGACAGATGCCCACTGACATTAGCTCAAGACCTTGTAAAGCCATTTTTGCTTAAGACTTACAATGTTTTTAACTTGAGTTTTCTGAGATCAACTGTCCTGACTGAAACTCATTTAATGTCCACACTCATCAGCAGCTAGATTTGAACCTAGGAAAAAATGATAAATGGTATAGAAAATGGTAAAGCACCCATATTTTGTGGCTCTTAAACCAGGTGGGCCAATTATGCCCTCTCCCCAAATCCAGTATTCCCCCTGCCATTTTTATAAGGCCTGTAATGCTAAGAAAAGCTTCTATATTTTAAAAAGGGCTACATTGTAAATGGTTATAGACGCACCAACATCGTACCTTGATTTTTCCTGTTTCAGAAAAATGTGTTGATCCTGGCCTTAAACTATAAAGAGTTTGCTTTTTTGCTGTTCTAAGTCAATTGGTTTGCCTTTTGTCCTAGACTTTATTTTTAAGATGAGAATTAGTGGTATTACATGTAATAAATTTTATTCTTCAAAAGTTTCAGGTTGACAAATATTGCAGTTAATTTCAAGGAACTGAATTATACATAATCTGAAAAATCTACACCATGAGAACCACCGACTTACCAAAAAAACAAACAAAAGCTCTGAGTATGAACCTTTAAACATACGGGAGAAATAACGTGTCTTATATTATCTTTCTGTATAAAGCAATCTGGTACTAGTATCAAAGCACTGGCATTTCGTGCTAAAGTTTTCTTATTAATTTCTCTGCATTCTCTATATGCTGCATCCACACGTCTGTTTTGCATTTCAGGATGTAGCATACTTGATGAGTTCTACTCTTTTAGTATTTTTGGCCATGGAAACAATAGCTTTAAAATGGTTTCTACAGAGGTGAATTGTCCCTGGCTTCAGGATATAGGTGTTTGAAAATTTCTAATGCAACAATGAAGCAAGACCAAAGACCCAATAACAAACAGCTGAGTGGATAAATAACCCCTGTGTTTTCAGTCCATGCTTATTTAAACTGGTGGATGGAAAAAAAAAGCCTCTCTATTTATATCTGGAACTTAATGAAGTGAAATTATCACAGCCGACAGGCGCTGGTGTTGTAATTCAGAGACAGGTCTTGGCTTACAGGGATTTGCAAGCTGTTTTTATTCCAATTTTTAATTTTTTTTTTTAGTGAAACTTAATCCCCTAATCAGTTCCAATTTACATATTTGCTAGTCTTTTTTTTTTTTTTTTCCATCTCAGTTCTTAAAGGAGTGGTGTTGGAGGCATGGAGCAATTATTTGATTAAATAATTATTGATCCTAACATGCCCTGTGCCCTGGTCTATTCTGAGCAAGTAGATCAGGGGCCAAAAAACCAGACAAACTTCTAAGCATAGACCTGGGCACTTCTGTAGCCATTCAAAGCCATTTCCTTTCATGCCTGCATGCACAGGCGTGTGTATGTATATCGGTGTGTGTGCGTTTTTCACTTGATTGGCCCTGTGAAACTTTGTTCACACTGGCTCCCCTTTCCAAGCTCAGGGGATTAATATTCTGCTAAATGAAGTGTTGCAAAATTTGAATTTTATTTTGGGGCTGAATGGAATACCAAATGTTGATGCTTATAGTCATGGTAGAATTGGGTTCCACCATGGAATATCTTCATTCTCTGAATGAGTAAGCATGTGAGTGAAATTATCTTCCTGGTGTGAAATTACCAACCCCTTAGTTTATATTTTTTCCCCTTTGATTTTCATTTAAAATTGGGAATTTCTAAAAGGTCAATATCCTTCTTTTTCAGGGTTCTTTTCTTTTCATTATTTAGAGGTCATAGCCATTACTGGGAAAATCAGAAGCAGAGGCTGAAAGAAAGTGAAGAAAAGTATGCAATAAGTAAGTATTAAGCGGTCATTTTCAACAGGTTTTCAGAAGAATTATTAATTATCTTGAATCCCTGAGGATATTCATGAATCTCAAATAGGTTCATTTAAAACAATCGGGAATGTATAAATAATTTTGAGGAAAACATTCTTTTCTAATTGGACCACCAGCTTATATGACTAGCAATCTGAAGAGCTGAAGTTTAATAATGAGGAAGTAGCAGTATTGTAATCACAAAATTCATCATAGATTTTTTATCTTGTTCTGTTCAGCTTTTACTGAGTTGTTCTGGTCAGTATTTATGAGGATCTACTAACGGCAGCCAGTGTACTAAATTCTCTGGGAAATGAAACATGAAAAGTTATCAGATATGAACACCACCCCCAAAAAGCATGTCCTATTAGAAGATTGCACATACAAAAATCTAAAGAAATCTGATACCATTATATCTCAGTTTTTTACTACTTTTCAGTGGAAGTCACTGAAGTTTTTTTTTCCTTTTAACAATAATATATCAAGTTAAAGATTATCTTCTATATGATAATTCTTTACAAAATATATTGGTATACTGACTAGAAAGAGATAGAAGATGGTCAAACCAGTTAGTACGCTGCTATAATATTTAAGCAAGAGAAAGAAATCTGAAGAAAATAAAATACGCAGTGGAAACAAGAAGAAAACAAAAATAACAGCAAGAGATAAATAAAGACGTCAGAGCTTGATTGATAGAAAACAATTGGTGAGAAATGTGCGGAAGAACTCTTGCGCTCAGGCAGGCTTGGTTTCCCCTCCTGGCCTTTGACAGAAGAGCAGACAGGAGTCGGGGGTGACTTTCCTTTCCCTTGCTCATCCGCGTTTTTAAGCCTGACCATTCAACCTCCGTTTAAACCCAGTACAGGCCTTCCCTGGAGCTCAGTGGTAAAGAATCTGCCTGCCAAGGCAGGAGACATGGGTCCAGGAACATCCCACATGCTGCAGCGCAACTAAAGCCCGTGAGACGCAACTACTGACACCCACGTGCCTAGACAGTGTGCCCCACAGCAAGAGAGGACCGCTCCCCACCCCCCGCCACAGCTAGAGAAAGCCCGCACGCAGCAAACACCCCACACAGCCAGAAAAAATCAGTAAGTCTTAAAACAAAAACAAAAACCTAGCGCAGTTGTTTCTCAATTATCTATTTTACCTTTCTCATCCTCTATCTCCTTATGTAAAAGGAAAAGGGAAAAATTACTGTATATATCACATATGTGGATTAAACGAGATGATAAATTTCGAACTGCTTGACACAATGTCCAGAATATAGTTGATACCCAAGACAGTGATTGGTTATGATGATCATTTTAGTTGCTTAGACTGAGGGTAATCAATGACCCTTAAATACCATATCCCATAAAGATATTCAGAGATTTTGTTTTTAAACATTTTGATTTGTAAGAAAACTCTAAGTCAGAAGGGTTAACCTTCAAAACAGGTTTCTTACAAATTTCCATAAGAAAGTTTCAAACATTTGATATGAATTATATACTATTTTCTAAATTGTTTTCCCTGGATGCTAATTCAATTAAAACCAAAAAGTATTTCTTGATCATTTGCTGTATGCCCAGAAGCATGGGCAGGCACCATGGGAGATATAAAAATATTTTTTTAAGCTCTCTCCTGTGGTTAAGAATATTATGGTTTAGTTAGAAAGATAAAAATTATGCCTATGAAACAAGGAAGAAATGTTAAGAGAGATTATAAGCAAACAGTTGGAATACTGCTTCAAACCAGGGTTTCTAAGAGATGAAGTAGTAGTTCTGGCTGATCAACAGAATCTTTGGTTTGCAAAGGTGAAACTGATTTCTTAAGGAAGGAGGAACTGATTCTTGAATTAAGGATGGATCTGGGCTTCCTGGGGAGAGATAGAGAGCAACTTTTAACCTGGAGAAAATGCGGAGGAAAGGAGTGAGGACCGTGGGCAGACAGCATAAACACCTATTTGATCCCCTTGTTGTTGCTGCTGTTGTTTTCCAATTAGGGATCAAAGGATCGTCCTTGACAGAGGAAGCAGAGTCCTAACTGCTCAACTGCCAGGTAATTCCCAAGACATGCCTGATCATGGAAGAAGAGAGATGTCGGAACGCGGTGAGAACACACATTGGATAAGCCAAGTGAAATTGACCGACATCTTCAAGAGGAGGCTGGGATGTCTAGATTTTACCCGCAGATTAGGAAGGGCAACAAACTTGGAAGCAGGTAAAAATTCACTTTTTTTTAAAGTTTCTAAGGGCAGGGAATTCAAACGTGGACCAAGCAGTAACAGAGAGCTAATCATCACAATAGGTAACTTGGCAGATAGTGAACAACTGCCAAAATATTACCAGTTATCACGTACAGATGCAGATGCGGGCCTAGGAGGGTATGGGTAGGCTGTTCATACAAGAAAAAAACCCAAGAGAGACAGTGGGCAGTCAGAACAGGAGGTGAGCAAAGGTGCTTTTCTGTAGAGTCGTGTATTTTTCTCCTTCAAATGTAAATCTGTCTACATGGCTTTCAAGCACCTTTGTTATCTGGTTCACTCTCTATAATCAGGCATATTCATGTTACACCCTCTTGAAAATCTGGCCCATCTCAAAGTTCTACAAGCAAACCATGGCTTCTCCTGTTTCTGTATCTTGATGTCCTTATTTGTGTCAATTTTGAACAATTTCTACACTGATTGTTTGCTGCTGTTGTTCAGTCATGTCTAACTCTTTGCAGCTCCATGGACTGCAGCACGCCAGGCTTCCCTGTCCTTCACCATCTCCCAGAGTTTGCTCAGACTCCTGTCCATTGAGTCGATGATGCCATCCAACAGTATCAGCCTCTGTCAGCCCCTTCTCCTCCTGCCATCAATCTTTCTCAGCATCAGGGTCATTTCTAATGAGTCAGCCCTTCGCATCAGATGGCCAAAGTATTAGAGTGTGAGCTTCCGCATCGGTCCTGCCAGTGAATACTCAGCGTTGATTTTCTTTAGGGTTGACTAGTTTGGGCTTCTTCTCCAGCACCAAAATCTGAAAGCAATGCTTCAGTGCTCAGTATTTTTTAGGGTCCACTGCTCACATCCATACGTGACCACTGGAAAAACCATAGCTTGGACTACACGGACCTTTGTTGGCAAAGCGATGTCTCTGCTTTTTAATACATTGATAGGAATGTCAAATAAAATACAAGTTGCTCAGTTATGTCTGAGTTTCAGATAGTAGTAGAGTTAGTCACTCAGTCACGTCCAGCTCTTTGCAACCCCATGGGCTGTAGCCCACCAGGCTCCTTGCTGCATGTAATTCTTCAGGCAAGAATACTGGAGTAAGTTTCCATTCCCTTCTCCAGGGGGTCTTCCTGANCGTAAAGTACTCTGGTTTTGGGGTAGATGCTCGGGAACAGGGGGTTTCCTGAGGCTTGATCACGCCTTTCCGTATGCGGAAGCCTCCCTCCTCATGACCTTTGCCATGGGCGGAGTTCCTCACGCTGGCTCCCGGCAATCCACCTCCCACTTTCTGCCAGAATATACATGTACATATTGTGTATATAACTGAAGCAGAAAACATTTTCATACTTACCCTTTAAGCAATAAATTATTTCATGGCACCTGTTGGTAGTTTATTTGAAGATGAACACGCTGAACAGGAATATGCTAGAGGAGACGTGTGACTGCTAAGTTTTCTCAGGGAACCACACTCAGCTAGAAAATCTCTGAAAATGCTCAGAGCCCCCCTATACCACACAGAGCTTCCTCTGTGAGAGGCCCTATGCCATTTTACTCCAGGAATATACGTTCTTCTCTTGCTAGCTAAAAGGAAAGAATGTCTTGTCTAAAGGGCTAGGTGTATCATGGGTGACTAAATAATTAGGGATAATTGATCTGCTGAACTTATTAATCAGGAAAATGTATTTGGCATCAAATATTATGGCTAATTTATGTATTCCACTTATAACAATAGTTAATAGAATCAACAAACAAAAGAGTCCTTGGAGACCCAGGTTTAAAAGTCACTAAGGGATAAAAAGTTTTGGCATCCAACCTCACACAGGCAGCAGTGAGGACAGTGCCTTTGAGAACAACAACAACAAAAAAGCAACAATTGCATTAGACACACCAAGATGGTACAGGATAATAGAAGTCAAGTGATATAATATTTGATGTTTTCCTTGCAGTAGCAGTAAGACAATGCAATTGGCATAAGAAGCCTTTTGTCACTTTCATAAGTATCTCGTGGGTATTATGAAAAATATGACGGTAGAAAGGAAAAAAGAATGACATAGAGATTACCATCACAAATTATTTTATGAAAGTAATGTCAGAGATATTCCAACTCAAGCATAAGTACATAAGTAAATTTGTAAAAACTATTGTGATTTACCATTAACATGCAATCTATCTTTAATTATCCTCATATAGATATTTTATAGTAATTTTTCATGACAGAATTTATGTAATTTTAATGTTTTTGATAATAAGTACCATGAGTTTGGAAACTTCTATTATAATAAAAACGTTGCTCTAAGTTTTTATATATCTTTATACATGTGATTGCTTATGTACACAAGACCGAAGGAAGCATTCTTAGTTTTAGGTAGTAAAG
>SJYV01051648.1:0-82873 GCA_006410875.1 Neotragus pygmaeus
CATGATACCCTGTGTTCTGCTCATACCTTTGTAAATAGTCACTGTGTTAAATCCTCCTTGAATATCCTAGAGTGTGCCATTCCTCTTCTCGTGGGACTTCAACTGATAAAAGACTGTTACAGCTATTCAGAAAGAAGCCACCGTTCTTGACAAAGCAATGATTGCTTTCTAAAAACCCTCTCCATAAAGGTTGTGAGTCTAGAATCCTACTTAATCTGTTCCACCACATATCCCAGTGCATCCTTATCTGCCTGTTGCCTCAGTCGGATCATAGCTTCTTCCTTCCCGGGCTCCACTCTTCACTTTTATCTGTTTCTGTATTATTCCCTGCTTTTGGACTTTCAGAATTATTTCTTTTAGATAGAGCTTCACGCGTGAGGTTAGAGAATATGAATTTTGTATTTTCAATGGATATTGTGGTCTGAGAGTGGAGGAAAGAAATGTATCCTTAAAAAGCTAAATGGCCTGTTACTCTAGAACTCTCAAAACGTTGGTATCCTCCTGACCTCCGAGACAGCAGTCTGGTAGCTAGCACTTCTTAAACTTATGTGGCCAGGGAACCTTTGTTATCTAAGCACATAGTGGGCTCTTCAGGTCACAGTTTGGAAAACCTTGCTCTTTAATCCATCTTTTTCTTCCTCCATAAATATTTATTGCACAAATATTGACAAAACTGGTCATAACTCTCAGAGAAGGGACACGGAAGACGGGACCCGTCACCCTTTGCTTTTAATCCATCAGTGCNTTCTCTAGTTGCGGCTCGCAGGGGCTACTCTCCATTTGCGGTGTGTAGACTTATGACTGCAGGGCCTCCTCTTGTTGCGGCTCGCAGGCTCTAGGCACACAGACTTCAGTAGCTGTGGGCAGGGGCTTAATTGCTCCACAGCATGTGGGATCTTCCCGGACCAGGGATTGAACCCATGTCCCCAGCATTGACAGGTAGATTCCCACCCACTGCTCCACCAGGGAAGTCCCAGAATAGATATATTTTTATTCTTGCTGTAGTTTGTTTAAAATAGTGAGAGTGTTGAGATATGCCTTACTTTCAGGTGTCCCACATTCCAGTGAGATTTTATGAAATAAATCAGATTTAACTTCTTTGATATTTCTGTTATGCAGATGGACATATCACCCTTTTACAAAGTCCTTACCTAAAGGAAGAAAAGAACACACTATAGAAACCTAGCTTGCTACTCTTGCACATGTGGGTAACCTGCAGGACTGCTTCTGCTATCGGAATATTTCAACCGCAAGCATCAGGGGCCACAGCATCTTAGCATCTCGGGTCAGAAATCACACTGTTATTTTTTGGGAAGGAGGGGAAAGGCAAGGTGAGGGGAAGAGGGCTTTTTTTTTTTTTCCCTCATTTTAGTGAAAAGATAGAGAAAACTAAACAATGTTATCAAGATCACCCTTCTAATATATATTTTTATCATTAAACAATGGCATTTGAAGCTTTTCTGTTCTATTGGAATTTGAGTATGACAGTTTTTGCATTTCCCAAAGAGTCCATTGGGCTTCCCTGGTGGCGCAGATGGTAAAGAATTTGCCTGAAATGCAGGAGACCTGTATTCACTCCCTGGGTTGGGAAGATCCCCTGGAGAAGGAAATGGCAACCCACTCCAGTATTCTTGCCTAGAGAATTCCATGGACAGAGGAGCCTGGCTGGCTACAGTCCATGGGGTCGCAAATTATCGGACACGACTGAGTGACTAACACTTCAAAGAGTTCATTGTCCCCATCCAGTCCCCTCTTGTACAAAACATGTCTGTCAGTGTGGGCAATGCCCTGTTGCTCCCACTCTTTTTAGACTTTAAATAAATGACTCAGGCAATAAGTCATTTTTTCCATGGATGGTCTGTGTTGCCTGGAAGACTGGGAGTTCTTGCCAGGTTATGGCTGAACCTACCTGAGTTATTTGGGAAACACTAAGGCCACAATAATCTGCGTCTTTAGACTATAACATGGAAATTTATATTACCATATGTAAAATAGATAGCCAATGGGAATTTGCTGTATGGCTCAGGAAACTCAAACAGGGGCTCTGTATCAACCTAGAGGAGTGGGATGGACAGGGAAATGGGAGGGAGCTTCAAAAGGGAGGGGATATATGTATACCTATGGCTGATTCATGTTGAGGTTTGACAGAAAACAGCAAAATTCTGCAAAGCAATTATCCTTCAATAAAAAATTAATTAATTTTAAAAAATTGTGTGAAATTGTTTGGAATCAGGGAGTCCAGATCTGGAAGTTGTACATATAAATAGAACCTGGAGAGCAGTATGATAAAGGAAAATGGTTGGGTTAAAGTGAAAAAAAACAGTTTTATGGATTTCCTCTGTGAGAACAAATACTTAAGAGTGTCAGAGGCTCAATACAAAATACTGGATGTTTCATGAAAGTTCGAATTCATGAATAAATCTTTTGCATGTATTTCAATTCTGAAGGCAGTTTTTTTGGAGAAGCTAAATTTTTTATTGCCTATTAATGGATGGAATTAAATTTCAAGTACCTTTTAGATTCTCAAAATTTGCATTTATGCCAGAAAGTTCACTTTGGCTGATGGTTTTACATACTAGCATTGCATATCAAGGGCAAGGTCACAGGTTAGCTTTGCAAATTCTCGGCGTCAACCTACCATATGCTTCCTACACCTTTCTATGTTTCACAGTATATTTTAGTTGGTTGCTTTCTTTCCTTCTCTGGTTATCAGTTTTTAACATAGCTGACAGCGAGCACTTGATCTTGTCGCCTGCACATCTTGTCTGTGCTCAGTCAGGGTCTTGGCCTAGTGCATGCTTTCTGCAAAAGCACTGTGTGCATCATGAGTAGACACAGCTGGGCAGGAGATGGCAGAGTCGCCAGTCTCCAGATTCTTCCTCTTGAGACAAGCGCCAGATGTCTTCCCTTCACTTGTGTGTTTGCTGTCCTCCCTTCTCTCCACATGGCTTTCCGCCCTGGGAGACTGACTTCTGTGGGTTCAGCTAAAGGAAAACCTGGGGTACGGTTGGAGGGGATCACTGCCCTTCTCAAAGCAGTTTTCTCTACATGACATTCATAACTGACCTGTACCTTCTCCCTCCCCTCACCCATGCTGGCCTGGGCAGCAGCCCCCCACCCATTTGCATGGCCCCAACATACGTCCTGTCCACTATGGTGTATCCATGATACCCTGTGTTCTGCTCATACCTTTGTAAATAGTCACTGTGTTAAATCCTCCTTGAATATCCTAATTAGAGTGTGCCATTCCTCTTCTTGTGGGACTTCAACTGATAAAAGACTGTTACAGCTATTCGAAAAGAAGCCGCCGTTCTTGACAAGGCAATGATTGCTTTCTAATAACCTTCTCCATAATGGTCGTGAGTCTAGAATCCTACCTAATCTATTCCACCACATATCCCAGTGCATCCTTATCTGCCTGTTGCCTCAGTTGGATCATAGCTTCTTCCTTCCCAGGCTCCACTCTTCACTTTTATCTGTTTCTGTATTATTCCCTGCTTTTGGACTTTTAGAATTATTTCTTTTAGATAGAGCTTCATGCGTGAGGTTAGAGAATATGAATTTTGTATTTTCAATGGATATTGTGGTCTGGGAGTGGAGGAAAGAAATGTATCTTTAAAAAGCTAAATGGCCTGTTACTCTAGAACTCTCAAAACGTTGGTATCCTCCTGACCTCCGAGACAGCAGTCTGGTAGCTAGCACTTCTTAAACTTATGTGGCCAGGGAACCTTTGTTATCTAAGCACATAGTGGGCTCTTCAGGTCACAGTTTGGAAAACCTTGCTCTTTAATCCATCTTTTTCTTCCTCCATAAATATTTATTGCACAAATATTGACAAAACTGGTCATAACTCTCAGAGAAGGGACACGGAAGACGGGACCCGTCACCCTTTGCTTTTAATCCATCAGTGCCTGTTGTGTCAGAATCTTGCAAGCTGTGTGTGGCGGGGTGGGCGGTGACCCGCACTTCCTGCGAGATTTAGTTTGAGGGACTGATTGATGGTGCTTGGATTTCTAATCAGAGGTCTTCTCCGAGCCCTTAAGCCCAGATGATTTGTGATGTAGTTTCTCCTCTGGGCTTTCTGTGTTGATTCCTGAACCAGCTGGGGGTGGAAGAGAAGTGGGAGAGAAGGTAGAGAAGAGTGATTATCAGGTGCTTGCAACGTGCTGGGTAAATTTAGTTCATCTGCTTTCTTTAAGGAGATCACAGTCTAGTGGGAAGAAAAAGATGTTAGAATAATTAAGGCAGTATAATAGAGCATAACATAAAACTGTGAAGATCGTGTACCCTGGTTTCTCTAAAAACATGTATATTTATTTATTTGGCTCTGCTGGGTCTTACTTGCAGTATACAGTATATTTAGTTGTGCCATGCAGATTTAGTTCTGGCATGAGGGATCTAGTTCCCTGACCAGGGATCAAACCTGAGCCCCCTGCGTTGGGAGCATGGAGTTTTAGCCACTGGAACACCAGCAAAGTCCCTACCCTAGCTTTTTTAGTGGCATCTCATTGTTCTACTTTGGTAAGCCCTATAATTGTCAGCATTTGACTTCATATTTTACTATAGAGTAAGTTTAAGGCCAGGAAATATCCACCTACCTGCATATTTTACATATAAAAATATAGATTTTTGTAAGTAGCCATCATCTACTAGGTGTTACTAAGAAGGTGAGAGAGTGTGGAGGAGGAGAGTGAGCAGATAAGTTAGAGAAATCTTTTAATCTAATGCTTCATATCCCTTTTTCTACCGATGAACAAATAGAAAGACTGGCTCATTTGGTTTCACAATCTTCCTTTGTCTTGGCATCCAATTAGAGAAAATGGATTTTAAAAATCCAACAGCAACTTCCAAGAAGATGGAGGAGACATATTTTTCCCTATTCTTCCTGCTAAGTACAATTAGAAACACAGAACATTATATATAAAACAACCATAAGAATACTCTGAGAAGTGAAGAGAAGAAGACAACCAAGCCAAGGAACTTGGAATCCAAAGAATGACATGGTGGTGAGTTCCTCATTTTTGTTTTGGCTTGTGGGGATTTTTGTTTTTCTGTAATTGAAGTATAGTTCATAATGTTGCATATCAGATGTACAGCGAAGGGATTTGGTCATGCATATGTATATATTCTTTATCTATTACAATTTATTACAGTATATTTAATATAGTTCCCTGTGCTATACAGCAGATCCTTGTTGTTTATTTTATATATAGTAATGTGCATCTGTTAATCTCATATTCTGAATCTATCCTTCCCCTCTTTCCCTTTTGGTAACCATAAATTTGTTTCCTATGTCTATGAGTCTGTTGCTGTTTTGTAAATAAGTTCATTTGTACTGTTTTTTAGATTTCACCTATAAGTGATATAATATTTGTCTGTCTCTGTCTGACTTATTTCAATTAGTATGATTTCTTGATCCATCTGTGTTGCTGCAGATGGCATTCTCATTCTATTTATGGTTGAGTCATATTCCTCTGTATATAGATTTACCACATATTCCTTATCAACTCACCTGTGAACAGTTGTTTTACTTCCATGTCTTGGCTAAAAATCGCTGTGAACATTGGGGTGCATGCATCTTTTGATTTAGAGCTTTTGTCTTTCTTGGATATATAACCAGGAGTAGGATTGCTGGGGGAGTTCTCTGGTAGCTCAGCTGATAAAGAATCCACCTGCAATGCAGAAGACTCCAGTTCAATTCCTGAGTCGGGAAGATCCTTTGGAGGAGGACATGGCAACCCACTCCAGTATTCTTGCCTGGAGAATTCCCATGGACAGAGGAGCCTGGTGGGCTATATAGTCCATGGGGTTGCAAAGAGTTGGACATGACTGAGTGACTAAGCACAGCATAGCATGGGATTGCTGGATCATATGGTAACTATTTTTTAATTTTATTAAGGAACCTCCATACTGTTTTTCATAGTGACTGCAGCAATTTACATTCCCACCAATAGTGCAAGAGGAGTCCCTTTTCTCCACACCCTCTCCAGCATTTATTACTTGTGGACTTTTTGATGATGGCCATTCTGGTGTGAGGTAATAACTCATTATAGTTTTGATATGTATTTCTTTAATAACTAATGATGTTGAGCATCTTTTCATGTGCTCCTTGACCATCTGTTTGTCTGCTTTGGAGAAATGTCTCTGTAGGTCTTTTCCCCATTTTTTGATTGGGTTGTTTGGTTTTTTGGTTATTGAGTTTTGTTCTCTGTTTGTATGTTTCAGAAATTAGTTAAGCTCTTGTTGGTTGCATGGTTTAATCAAGCAGTAATGTTGGTTTTATTAGCTGTTTATATGTTTTGGAAATTAAGCTCTTGGTGGTTGCATGGTTTAACCAACCAATAATAAAATTTGCAACCATATTGCATGGTTGCAAATATTTTATCCCACTCCATAAGTTATCTTTTCATTTTGTTTATGATTTTCTTTGTTGAGCAAAGGCCTGAAGTTTGATTAGGTTCCATTTGTTTAGTTTTGCTTTTATTTCTATTGCCTTGGGAGACTGAAATAAGAAAACATTGGTATGATTTATGTCTGAAAATGTTTTGCCTATGTTCTCTTCCAGAAGTTTTTTGATGTAATGTCTTATATTTATGTCTTTAAGCTGTTTTGAGTTTATTTTTGTGTATGGTGTGAGGGTGTATTCTAACTTCATTATTGCGGCTCTTAGCTTTTGTAATACCACTTACTAAGGGACTATCTTTTTCCCACTTTATATTCTTGCCTCTTTTTTTGAAGATTAATTGAACTTAGGTGTGTGGATTTATTTCTGGACTGTCTACTCTGTTCCATAGATTTGCTTTGTTCTTTTTCCTCAAGATTGCTTTTGCAATTCTGGGCCTTTTGTGGTTCCAAATAAATTTTAGAATTATTTGTTTCAGTTCTATGAAAAAAATGTCATGGGTAATTTGATAGGGATCACATTAAATCTGTAGAGCTCTTTGGATAGTATGGCCATTGTAACTACATATATTAATTCTTACAGTCCAAGAGCATGATTATTTTTCCATTTTCTTGATTCATAGTCGATTTCCTTTATCACTGTTTTACAGTTCTCAGTGTATGAGTCTTTTACATCCTTGGTTGGATTTGTTCCTAGATATTTGTTTAATGGGATTTTAATGGGAGTGTTTTTTTTTTTTTCCTCTCTCTCTCTGGTAGTTCATATCACTGTAAAAAATACAACCAATTTCTGCATATTAATCTTGAATCTGCTATCTTGCTGAATTCATTTATCAGTTCTAATAGTTTTCATGTAGAGTCTTTAGAGTTTTCTATATAGAGCATCATATCATCTGTATGCTATGATAATTTTACCTCTTCCAATTTTTATATCTTTAATTTCTTTTTTTTGTCTGATGTTTCTGTCTTGTTTTGCTTTATTCTTGCCTTATATATGTCAGCTTGGAGCTGAAGAAGATGAAAACCCAGAAATGCCAGTGTATACAGACAAAAAGCCCCAACAAAAGCCAGCTCTCTCTAGCCAAAGGACCAGGAAAGGGGCAGCCCAGCAAAACAGAAAGTGTGTAGACGGCAGCCTCTACTCCAGCCGGACATCATAGGGAAAACTATGGTATTCTCCAGACCCATGCCTGGAAAGACTGAGTGGCAAGCCTTGACTTCCACCATCACGAGGCTGTAACAAGTGCACCCCAGCTTCACTGCCTGCCAGCAGGGTGCTGGCTTTTCATCTACCTAGCAGCAATGAGGATGTGAGAAGAGGTGGCCTAGTGGAGGCTCAGGACTTTCATGTTGACAGTAACAAGGCTACCTCCCCATGGCGGTGTCAGTGGAGACCACGTGGAGAGCTATGACAATGCCCTCCCTCTGCCGAGCCAGGAGGGTATCAGTGCAGGCCTAGTGGGGGGTCAGCCCCGCTGCCCCTGCTCTGCAGCAACAAGGAGCCCCTCCCACCTCGGTGTTGGTGGAAACCAAGTGAAGAATGACACCCTCTCCCTGGTGGGGCACTGTCCTCAAATCAAGGAGAACAAAAGGTTTCAGCAAGGTCTGGAATCTCACAACAGAATACCTCAGATGTCCAAGTTTCAGTGGAATATCACTCAACAGACCAATATCCCTTGTCAATTTAGATAAATAAAACATACCACCATTGGGAAAGCTAAGAAAAGTATACAGTGAGTTCTCTGTATTTGTCTTACAACCATATGTGAATCTATAAGCATCTCAAAATTAAGTTTTAAAAGAGTAGCAAAGGAGTGAGATAAAGAGAGTTGTAGGTTCTACCTAATATTAGTAGAGTTCCAAAAATATTGCACAGATGATTGCAAACCCAAATTATTTTGCTTCGGTAGATTTCTGAACATCTCACAATACTCTCTAACATGACTGAAGAACCCTTAAAATGCCACAATTTTACGGCTAGGAAGTAGTGCTGTGAGTATCTCAGAACTAACATCAAATGCAAACATAACGTTATTGTTCTTCTTTGTTATGTTATCCATAGATATTTTAGTATGATATGAGCAAATATTGTTAATCTGTTATGAAGTAAAGAATAATTTTTTGAAAATGTGCAGGTTTAGAATAAACTTAAGAGTCAACATTAATGACCCAAAGCATAGTGACCCTACCTGGGGCTTGTTCATTCACTCTCCAACCTTGGCACCCTGCACCCCTTCCTGTCTACCCAACTGTAACCATAGTCCTCGCAGGGCACAGAATTCCATGAGGCAATGTGACCTGGGCATTCTCAGTGTGCCATTACTCTATCCTGGAGGAAATGATATGAAATTGGTGATTAATAATGATGCTTCATCCCAACTGCTCTAATTTCTGTCATACCTTTGCAACTCTACCCTGGTTTAAGAGGTTATAAGGAAGAGTTCAGTCTTCCGAGGTGGCACAGAGGTAAAGAATCCGCCTCCCAGTGCAGGATACACAAGAGATGCAGTTAGATCTCTAGGCTGGGGACATCCCCTGGAGTAGGAAATCACAACACACTCTAGTATTCTTGCCTGGATAATTCCATGGTGAAATGAAGCCTGGTAGGCTATAGTTCATGGGGTCCCAAAGAGTTGGACACCATTGAACACACATAAAATGAGCAAGGAAGAGATCATTGGAAATATCCATTAAAGTCAGTTACGTTGGAAATCAGCATTACCCTCATCTTTAACATCTTACAGATGCCTTCCAAAGTGCTGGAGCCAAGTTAGATGAATTTTATAATGAGCAAAGAAAAGTGAGACCAAAAGGGAAGGATTTTTAGGAAATAAAAGGTCAGAGGTGGAGAGGAATTTTTGTTTTTCAAGAAGATAAGAAGGTTTTTGAAAAGAATTTTGGGAGAAAATTGTAAGATTGTACATGGTTTGAAAGCAGTGAAGACGAGAAATTATGATCTATCAACTTGGAGAGGAAGATGGAAGATTTAAGCAGAGTTATTGGTGGCAGGAAATTTGGAAACAGAATGTAGTGAACTGTGAAACTTAGTCACTCAGTTGTGTCCGACTCTTTGTGACCCCATGGACTGTAGCCTTCCAGGCTGCTCTGTCCATGGAATTCTCCAGGCCAGAATACTGGAGTGGGTAGCCTATCCCTTCTGCAGGGGATCTTGCTGACCCAGGAATCAAACCAGGGTCTCCNACTCAGTTGTGTCCGACTCTTTGTGACCCCATGGACTGTAGCCTTCCAGGCTGCTCTGTCCATGGAATTCTCCAGGCCAGAATACTGGAGTGGGTAGCCTATCCCTTCTGCAGGGGATCTTGCTGACCCAGGAATCAAACCAGGGTCTCCTGCATTGCAGGCAGGTTCTTCAACAGCTGAGCTACTAGGGAAGCACCAGTGAGGTGTGGTGACATCCAAATATAACAGTCAAAGATCACATCTAACAGTCTATCTTCAGAGGTGAAAAGTCAGAGAATGGTTAGCCACAAATACAATATAGTGGGAGAAACACTGCAGAGAATATTACCGTCAAGCTGAAGGTCCGCTGGGCAGAGAACCGATTCCATCATGCTCTCTACAGAGAAAACTGTTGCAAATTAATACACATGTAAATATTATATAAAATATAGAAACTAGTATATTCAATTATTACAATGTAATATTATATAAAATATACAAAATGTTAAGTACTTTAAAATACTTTGGTAGATGGAGTTTGTTCTTCCCTTTGGCTCTTAGTTATAAGGCATTCTTTTTTACATGTAAATCTTTTATGCTACAGCTTAAAGGTATGGATCTATTCAGTTAAGTTCAGTCACTCAGTCATGTCCGACTCTTTGCGACCCCATGAATCGCAGCACGCCAGGCCTCCCTGTCCATCACCAACTCCCGGAGTTCACTCAGACTCACNCACAGCTGAAGCCTTAAGACCAATGAGAGTAGCTGCAGTGTCTTACCTCCAGTGCTTTTTATACTGCCTACCACATAGAAGGACTCATCTCAGTAAGTGTGGAGTGATGGATTAAAACATGACAGCAGTCATTTACTTTTAAAAGTTCATTTGGACAAAAATTAAAATGTAATACAGCAAACTTTCCTGTATCCCTGGAATTTGTGCCCCGGGGGGGAAAAAAAGAGGCTAGAATTAAAGGAGTCAAATGTGGCTAAATAAACATAGTGAATAGTTTTCCTAGAAATAACTTTTTGAAAAGTAATATGGAATTATATGAAAGGCAGCAAGCATGTAATACTCGAATAAAACATTTTTCTTGAAAAACTTACACATAAGAAATTAAATGTGTGAGTTAGAAATTTTAACATTAACAGAATGCTTTTAGAAACATTACCAAGAATACAATTTGTAGCCAAACCTTTTTTGGTTCCTACTAGTAATGCGGAGATCAGCCCTGGGATTTCTTTGGAAGGAATGATGCTAAAGCTGGAGATCAGCCCTGGGATTTCTTTGGAAGGAATGATGCTAAAGCTGAAACTCCAGTACTTTGGCCACCTCATGTGAAGAGTTGACTCATTGGAAAAGACTCTGATGCTGGGAGGGACTGGGGTCAGGAGGAAAAGGGGACGACCGAGGATGAGATGGCTGGATGGCATCACTGACTCGATGAACGTGAGTCTGAGTGAACTCTGGGAGTTGGTGATGGACAGGGAGGCCTGGCGTGCTGTGATTCATGGGGTCGCAAAGAGTCGGACACGACTGAGTGACTGAACTGAACTGAACTGAGTAATGCTTTTTTACCACTTAAGTATAGACAAAGCCTAAATTCAGACTTCTTTTCTTTCAGTTACCTTGCATGTAATGTATGTTACAAAAACTACAGGGAATTAGGTTTATTTAAGTTCTTTCAGTTATAAAATAAGAATTTTCCACAATGCAGTCAATAGTGGGGAAGAATAGAATAAAAGTTTCCCTTCTGTTTGTTTATAAGTGACATTAACTTGAAATACATAACTGACTTTTGAGACTATTGTTCAAAACCTAAATTTTTCTGCCTTTTCCTACCAGTTACCCAAAAGAAGCACAGCAGGACAAAGGTAAATTTAAATTTAATACTGTAAAAATCAGTGTTCAAGATAAAGTTCCATGTGTGTTTTATATATATGTTTATAGTATAGCATTAATTTTATATGAAAGTATTCACCTAGAAGCACAGTGATAGCTTAAAGAAAACACAAAATATTTCAGTGAAAATATATTTATATTTTTATGGATATATATGTTGCAAACTTAAGGTAAATCAACACAGGATAAAATAAACACAAAAAGTTTAAATACAAACCCTATATAGTTTATTTCTGGTGAAACATTAAATACTTTTCTACTATATTAGAAAATACACTAATTCCTACCAACACTAGAGATTTGTCACTTAAATATATATTATTCTATTTTAGGGAAAAATGTTTCACATTTTCATAAAATACAGATAGACTGCAATAAAGTGCTTTTTCTTAGAATATACAGATCCTGAGAAAAAACAAAAATATTTTAAAATATTGTTTGTCTTGAAATCATATTGTTTTTCATTCTTACATTCATAAACTAAACTTCTTAGGCATTCGCCTCCAGTGACCTAAAAAAGCTCTTCCTTCAAGGAAACTGGCTTGGTAGTTCTTGGTCTAGCACACTCGTGTGAGATTACGTGTAAAGTCAAGGAACATCTTGAACATACTCTGTCTCAGTGGTGTTAGAACAAGCGAAGAGACGTGACCTAGAGAAACTTCACAAATGGTAATGCCTGATGACAAGACAGCTGAAACCAGAGGCCTTTCTTGTGCTGAAACGGCTTTCTCACTGGCCTGAATACAACGTGCTTTTCCACTGCACACCCAAGTTTGACTGAAGTGAACACTGAATAAGGTCAGTGAACACTCTCTCACAGAAACAGTAGATAATACAGGGTCTTTAGACATCAAAAATAGCAGCATCAATATCACACAAGTTATATTTATATTTTTGGTTGAAATCTTAATACACATGAGGCCTTAAAACAGTAACAAGGTGGGGGAGAGGGCAGGGAAACACCCAAATACATGTGAATTAAAGAAAATAACTGATAGGCAATATTTGGTAAATGATGAGAATAGTAATATTTAAAGACTGCTTTCCATTATCTACTTTGTTGAAACACTTAAGTATCTACGTCCATGATTTAAACCTGTACAAAAGACTTGGGAATTCTTTTAGACTCTGTACATCATTCAGCACACAACTGCAAAAATGTTTGACAACTTCGACACTTCCAACAGGATGAAGTTACACAGAAATCTATACCAAACTCTGAGATTATTGCTTTCAGTGTAGAATAATTTTTCTCTTCTTTACAAGAAGGCTCAATGGTTATGATTTCTGGAATATCTTTTTCAAATTCTCAAAAATTAGGATAAAAATTTGAAGTTAAAATGATTAAATGCAAAGTAGAGATTTCCTATTCACTTAAATTATAGATAAGAATGATAGAAAACCCCTGTAAGATAACAGCGAAAAAAGTGAAAAAAGCTCTTGCCTAAGAGTCTCCTCTCATTATTTGGTCATGGTTGTTATCTCAGGTTGAAACAGCATCTCTAGTATTGCTGTCTTTGAGCATTTTGTTTCTGGAAAAAAGACTTTCCAAATTCATATGTACTGATCATAACAGCACAAGCAGGAGCAATTTTAATTAAACGAGGAATCAGTCCTAAAAAGGGAACAGAAAAATTTTACCTTACATTTAAAAATGTAATTTATTTGGTTTCATTCTGACAGTTATCAAATTAAGTGAAGTAACATATAAAACACTGTCCCATAACTGGTGTCAAAGAACAAGCCAAACTGTTCACTCCTCACTTTGATTCCAAATTACTTCAAAAGCAACTGAGATTTAAAATTTTTAAACTTGCAGCAAAGATATTTAGGAGGAAATAGTAAATGAGGAATATTTTCAAAATTTTTCTGCTGAAAGGCAATTAATTTAAAAGGAAAAAGCAAACATTTTAGTCAACAGTTTGGTAAAGGAAATATTTTTACCTGTAAATAATCCAGAAAATCCATTCTTAGCAACAATGGTCTTCATTATAGTCCAGGTTGACATTTGCAAAGGCATAGAAACTAAATGTTAAAGAAACGATGCTATTATAAATTACCACTTAATTTATAATATAAATACACATAAAAGAATGTTTATGGGCTTTGGGATATATCATTTCATTATAATGAGAACGGATCTGTTTACATAAAGAACTATTTTAAATTTTTAATAGTTGGATTCATTAAAAAGAAATTATAAAGGCACTTTTAAGGTACAAAGGACCAGATGCAATCAAGGAGGAATATACAGAAAGCCTCTCCTGAACTGATGTTTAAGCTTGGTGGTGTGTATCCTTTATACTTTTTTTCCATATCTTAAAAATCTTTCATAATGAAAAATTTTAAAGATGTACAGGAATTTTCATGGGGTCCCCCAAGTAAAGCCATGATAACCATTTTTCATTGTACTTTTAGTGTATACATTAAAAAAACTCTTTTCCCCAAAGAGAAGCTTTAAGGAAAATAGCTCATTCTCCCTAGGGAGGTTCCACCTTACTAGAATCTTTCTGAATAGATGTGCTAGTCTTGAAATAAATCAGTCCTATCTCCTCTGAAGGGAAGAGTTTTCCTGTAACTAACAGTAACATCTCACTTATTTGCAACTACTCAAGTGTCTGGAACATAGTAAAGAAACAGATTTATATATCTTTTGAAAACAGCAAAAATAGATGTTACTCAGATTCAAACATAAACCTCATGAATGTGCTGTACATACACAAAGTTCACTCACCTTCGTTGTACACAATGATTCTAAGCAGCTGGCTTAGCCGCCAGACTGCAGACGCTAAAGGTGAAAAAAATCTGCTAAAAGGTGGGCATCCTACCACTTCAGCACTGTGACAGCTGAAGATTTCAGTCTTGCCCAGCCCAGTGTGTGATAAGCCAACACTCCTAAGTGTCTCACTAGCTTCTGAGAGCTGTGTTATGAAACTACAGTAATCAGTGTGTACAGTGATGACAACTCTGAGTCATTAGGGTTAAAGTACATTTTATTACGTATGCCTAGGGAAAAAGGGAAAATTAGGGAAAGGGATCATTCAGTAACAACTCTGTAGAATCTGCAACTTAATGAAAAGGGGCTCATTATCTCGAAATTTCTTCTATATAATATCAGATTCTCTATGAAGATAAATGAGGCCTTGTCATTTAAGAAGTTAAACTATCTATATTAACAGTGTAAGTAAAACTACAGTGATGAGAGCAACCAAACAGAAAGGATACATTTTAAAACCAAGAACAAAGTATTTATGACTGAAATTTAACCCTCTAAAAACAGCCAGTGACAAAAGCTTTATACTGCAAGTCAACAACTTATACTCCTTTCTTAAATGTTTTCAATTTTGGAAACAACTAGTAAAGAAAGGAGGCTAAGTAGCTGGGTGTTTCTAATCTTATGGAGCTCAAGTTCCAAACTGATCTCTATTTTAATAGTAGGGTGAGATGAATGTAAAAGAAGACAAACTGGAGGGAAGCCATGCCAGAGCCCTGCCTAAAAATCCAACGCCTAAGAGCTCTTTCTACAGGGGAAAAGCAACTTCATACACTGTAAGGAAACACTGTGTGATTATTAATATTTCAAGCACAGACAACAATAAACACTCCTCTACTGACCATCCAAATGATCAAATCCTAAAAATGTTATGTTTCAGAAACAAAGCCCTATTTCCAGTGGGCTTGCTACACTTTCTATAATAAAGATAGAATGAATCTAGTAGAAGCAACTAATAGTACTTTTTTTTAATAAATGTGTACGATTGTTAAGTTCTTTATTGAGGTTGTTCAGTGTTGCTTCTGTTTTATGTTTTGGTTTTTTGGCCAGGAGGCATGTGGGATCTTAGCTCCCCAACCAGGAATCAAACCTGCACCTTCTGCATTAAAGGGGAAGTCCCCAGGACAATTTTATTCTAGAAGAAATTACAGGTTATAAAGAAGTAGATGGGATAACAGGCAGGGGGGAGAAACACATCAAAAGGGAAGCTAAAAAATAGAAAAGAAAAAAAAAGAATATGTATATGCATACTAATATAGTCTTTAAAATTTCTTAAATTTTTTGCTTAGGTTTAGAGGTTTTTCTAAGTACTCCATTCTAACAGTACATTAGTTTGAATTAAGTAGAGAGCAGGGCAACCAAGGGGCAGGGGGAATCTTGTTTTCCCTATCTTAGATATTCCTAACTATCTAGAAAGAAAATATTTTTCATAGCATCTTAGACACATTTTAAATTAATTAAACTTACTTTTCTGGCTTTCATATATCCAAAGTTGTGTCTGCTTTTGTGTTTTTACCACATCAAATGGCAAAGTTACAACAGCTGCAAACTAACAAAAAATAAAATTGATTAATTTAAATTTAAATTTTTCCCAAAGTAGTTTATACTCTAATTAGCATATTACTTAATAAACATAGTAATAAAATTATAACTGAAACGTAAAGTGAAACCAGGGACGTTTAAGAGAAGCTCCTATTGAAGAGAACAGATAAAGGCTTATGTATTCCTCCCAAAAAGAACAGTCCCCCTACATTCCTGAGGTCACACTACACTAGTTGGCAGTCAGAATTCCAACCAGACCCTCTGACTGTAAAACCAGTGTATTCACAATTTCTGATGCTCCTGTGTGTTCTATTATTCCTTTACTACAGATGAAGGCATAATATGTATTTTAAAGCAGAAATTACTTAGTAATTAGCATTTAACATTTTCCAAATGTTTTTTTAATTGTTTAAAAAACTAAAGAAAATGGACTTTTGAACTTTTAGTGCTACATATGTTTTCTTTATGGGTTTCAATGTATTTATCAAATGTAGTTCACAAATCATTTTTAAAAACACATTTCATGCAAATCAAAACCACAATGAGGTGCCATCTCATGCCAGTCAGAATGGATGCTATCAAAAAGTCTACAAGCAATAAATGCTGGAGCGGTGCGGAGAAAAGGGATCCTCTTACATTGTTGATGGGAATGCAAACTAGTACAGCCATTTTGGAGAACAGTGTGGAGATTCCTTAAAAAACTGGAAATAGAACTGCCATACGACCCAACAATCCCACTGCTGGGCATACAAACTGGGGAAACCAGAATTGAAAGAGACACGTGTACCCCAATGTTCATCGCAGCACTGTTTACAATAGCCAGGACATGGAAGCAACCTAGATGTCCATCAGCAGAGGAATGGATAAGAAAGCTGTGGTACACACACACAGTGGAATATTACTCAGCCATTAAAAAGAACGCATTTGAATCAGTTCTCATGAGATGGATGAAACTGGAGCCTATTATACAGAGTGAAGTAAGTCAGAAAAACACCAATACAGTGTACTAACACATATATATGGAATTTAGAAAGATAGTAATAATGACCCTGCATGCGAGACAGCAAAAGAGACACAGATGTAAAGAACAGACTTTTGGACTCTGTGGGAGAAAGCGAGGGTGGGATGATCTGAAAGAATAGCATTGAAACGTATATTATCATATGTGAAACAGATCACCAGTCCAGGTTCGATGCATGAGACAGGGTGCTCAGGGATGGTGCACTGGGACGACCCTGAGGGATGGGATTGGAAGAGGGGTTCAGGATGTGGAACACATGTACACCCATGGCTGATTCATGTCAGTGTATGGCAAAACCCACTACAATATTGTAAAGTAATTAGCCTCCAATTAAAATTATTAAAAATTTCAAATTAATTAATTTAACAGTTATTTCCATAATGCCTTAATTAAGCAAGAAAGGTTTTCTGAAAGAACAAGTTCCCTTAAGAATGTCTTATGCAAAGTAAAATCTAGTCTCTATTTTCTGTTTCCCAACTTACATTTGGCCAATATGCTCATAAAATGACCTTTAAAGTCATCTATTTTTATTTCACCCATCAATGTAAAGAGATTTAAGTTCTTGAAACCAGTTTCAAAGATCTCAGGTAACATATCAATTATCGTTACTCCACAATCTAACACATATAGTTGTCCTTTAGTATCTGGGGTGTATTGGCTGCAGATACTGAAACCTGGGGAGTATCTGTCCCTTATATAAAACGGCACAGCACAGTTGGTCCTCTGTCTGTAGTTCCACATCTGTGGATTCAACAGCCAAGAATCGAATTGGTTCAATCTACAGAACCCCTGGATAGGGAGGGCTGATGGGAGTATCAAAGGCAGCAATAATGCAGTATGAGCCTGACACTCTGCAGAATAACAGGTTTAGGCTGTTCAGTTTTCTCACAGAAAGCCTGGACATTATCCCACTGAAGTGCTTTTCCTGTTGCAGACACATTTTTATTTGTTTAATAGTTAAAAGGCAGTAATGTTTTCTAAATTATTTAAGGTTTTAAAAATATATTTTCTGTGTTAGGTAAGAAATAGTAAAACAACATTCTTTCATTACTGGAAAGCTGAGACAACACCCTACAGCCATTCTGCTTTTTCTCTTTTTTTACATAATGCACTAAGTACAGAATTGGTCCTACAATTGTTATGGATCACTAAACATAAATGGTACTTGTTTTTCATCATTCATGGTGGATAAAGATATAAATAAAATTTGTAAGTTACTTTTAATCACCTCACAAATAGAAATAATGAAAAGATTTTGCTGGTATTCTAACTTCTTAAATTGATACAAAGAATTGCTTTTTGCCTCAGTATATTTATACCCCACTAGGGTTAATCTGCACAGAAGGCAATGGCACCTCACTCCAGTACTCTTGCCTGGAAAATCCCATGGATGGAGGAGCCTGGTAGGCTGCAGTCCATGGGGTCGCTAAGAGTTGGACACGACTGAGCGACTTCACTTTCACTTTTCACTTTCATGCATTGGAGAAGGAAATGGCAACCCACTCCAGTGTTCTTGCCTGGAGAATCCCAGGGACGGGGGAGCCTGATGGGCTGCCGTCTATGGGGTCGCACAGAGTCAGACATGACTGAAGCGACTCAGCAGCAGCAGCAGCAGGGTTAATCTGACATATACCAGACCCAGGAATCTTCATGTCTCAATTTTGAATATAATCTCAAGGTCTTCTGTAGCCTAGGTTTTCTGACAGTGAGTCCAGTATTTTTCTGCCAGTCTCCATGACTTCACTGTGCTCCTTCACTCGCTCTACCTGGTTCCAATATGTCCACACATCACTGTGTCATCACAATTCATTCTCTAAGTATGTGAGGATAAGAAAGGTCTCTGTGTCCAGGATCATGGTGATAAGAATCTGCATAAAGACCCATTACATGAGTTTTCATTATGTGGAAGAGTGGCCAAAGGTGAACTCCCTACTACCCCAGAATGGTCACTGGGTACTTCAGTTCAGTCGCTTAGTCGTGTCTGACTCTTTCAACCTCACAAATCACAGCACGCCAGGCCTCCCTGTCCATCACCAACTCCCAGAGCTCACTCAAACTCATGTCCATGGAGTCTGAGTTGATGGAGTCGGTGATGCCATCCAGCCATCTCATCCTCTGTCGTCCCCTTCTCTGGCCCCCAATCCCTCCCAGCATCAGGGATGTCAACTAACAAGATCTACTGGTATTTAATGACCAGACTGCCGAATACTTTGTGTAATAAAGTACTATCTAAACTCATTATCATAACTAATGTCCTAACAAATTCAAAAGTTTCAGAAAGATATAATGTACCTGTAATGTAATAAAGACAGATATAAAATGCATTTTAAAATATTTAATGGCTAGTGCTGATAATGTATCTTCAAAATAGGGTAGTAAATACTTAGCACTTTGACGATGCACTACTTTAAAGCTGTTCTGTCTCAACAGACATGAAATGCTACATAATATTTTGTTCTGTTTCAGTAAGACAATTATCACTATTTTGGAATATAACAACAATAGAATAAACTTACAGAACCAGACAATGCCCCTGAGGTAAAGTTGATCATAAATGTTGGTTCATATAAGCCAGATTTTGCACACAACCACTTCTTTAAGACTTCATAGTTATACCAGTACATTGCTACAAAAACAGAATAGAATGAACACATTTAGAAATGAAATGTGGACTTCACGGAAAATATTTGAAGAATATTATATATTAAAGGAAAAGAGAATTCTAGTATTGACACACCTTGCCTGCTGCTTAGACAAATACAAGGTGAAATTTATAAAAATAGTAACCAAGTTCTCAGTAATATTCTAGGAGTCTTATAAACAAAACTATGCATCAGTAAAAAGTAGGACTTTAATCTCAAAACCCAACAAAAACACGAGAGGAAAGGAGAGAGTCACATCTCATGAACACTGATGTAAAACTCCAAAAGAAGAAAAACTGAAGTATTTCATGAACTATCACACACTATGACTAAATTAGGTTATCTGATAAACACACTGGTGGTAAACGTAAGAAATGCTTTAGATACAATGTACCACATTAACAGAATCGTAGAATCATCTAAAAATGATGGAAAAGCATTCAAAGAAATTTCTTAGAAACCTAGGAATAAATGGCAGCTGCTTCAACTGGATAAAGGATATTCATCATGAACTTAAAAATGAAATAGTTATAATTTACACATTATTGTCTACATAGAAAAAAGGTAGGCAGACAAATTAGAATTTATAACAGTTTTAGAAGAAGCTAAATATAAGCTAACAGACAAAATTCAACTCACATTGCAACATCCACAAACACCTGGAAAAAAAATTTTTAATAAATTTTTTAAAATAGGCACTAAAAGCGGCAGATTCTAGTACATACCCAGCAAGAGACTTTAAAAATGTTTACAGCATTGTTTATTTGTTTATTCATGTATAAACAAGAGTGAAAAAAACAGAGCTGCACATATAAAATAAAACTTAAGGAATATTTCCAAGTAAAATAAATTTTATACCTCAAAAATAGGCAAAACTGAATACCATTGTTTAGCAATATTACATATGTGGTAAAACTACTTTTTAAAATGAAATAAATGATAAAAATTCAGGTAAGAGGTTACCACTAAGGATGTGACAGTGGAGATGGACATATGTGGTATCATGATTTAAAAACTGCAGTGTTCCAATTCATATACAGAGGTGGTGATGTCACAGGTGTTTATTAGTGCACTTGGTAATTTATATCCTTACTACTTTTTATGTGTAAAACATCAAAACAAAAAATGAGAAAGTATTGGTCTAGGAATCCATGGTGTTTCTAAAAAGCATAGCTGAACACAAAAGTTGAAGGAAAATACTAATGGAAAGGGAAAGATACAGGACTGTGAACAGGAGTCCAAGCAAAGGATTAAATCAAAGGGAGAAAGAATGTGGAATACAACGGTTCTCAATAATTCTTTCTTCCAGGTTTTAAATGGAAACATCAGATTCACAAGAGAAGTACTACTGAAGTATGCACATTCTATAAGCTGTTAATTTTGTATTTCTTCATGATTTTCTCCCTCTTCATAATTCAATGATTAGCACAATCTTGAATCTGATTTATAATAGTCCCTATAAGACACTCACTCAAGTCAGGGAGATTTTTAATAACTGAAAAAAGTAGGAGTCAATATAATTCACAGGTGGTCTTAAATGTTATGATATTTTGATTCACAGTAGTTTACATATCTTACTAATTATGACTTTTTTACAATAATTTTAAAGGTAGCTTGCATTACCTAAATATGAGTAGTCACCAACTGATATTTAAAAAGAAAGAAAACACAAAGAGAAAAGAAAACCAGGCTTGAAACAGAAACTGACCATTAAATAAATACTCATCAAGATCTGAGAAAGCCACACTGAATGAGGCGTGTGTGATCACCTAAGACAGTAATTTACCTTTAGCCTTAAAGAGTCTAGAATTTCCTTCATTTAAAAGTGGCATATACAAAGCTACTTAAAATGTAGCAGATAAATCCTACCTGAGAATGGTACATCTCTAAGAATGGTAGGAGCCCAGCCCCTCCAGAGGGAAATCCAACCATCTTCAGATACTTTCTTGCTGACAAATCGATGCAGTTCCTCGTAAGAAAATTTCTTAGATTGCATCTTGGTTCTGATCAGTTCCAGTGGACTTATTACAGTCACTGCCCCAACTGGTACAAAACAAGCGAATACAACAAAAGCAAGCCATGTATTATGAAAACATGCATGCAGAAATGGGTATTTCATGCATCTTTATATTTTAAAACTTTATTCTGAAATGTCTGCAAACTGTGTCTAGTATCTCATGATGGCAACACACTGGCTCAGATTTTTCCTTGATAAAGGTATTTCACATACCTTACTCTTTCAAGAGCAGGTCCACAGCCATTATACATCAACCAAGACTATTACAAGCCTCACTTCCACTACACAGAGAAAAATGTCCTGATTAAACTCTGAATCTCAAAGTGCTTACAGAAAATGATGAAAGACTCTGGCACTAATTAGACTCTGTGTTATTATCCTAAAATCTAGAATCTAAGGTCTGCAATCTCAAATCTAAAACCTCTGTCCAAGAATTAATGGGATAGGTTGATCCCGTCCAGTTCTGATGGCAGTCACCACACAATATGACCTCTAGAGCATAGGTGTTGACATATGAGGACAAACTATGATGCAAAATAAACCGTCACCAATACTCTACTTGAAATTCTCCATGAATGAAAACATTTTAAAGCAAGCTTTAAGTAGAAATCAGAATGAAAATATTGTGAATTTATTACTTACGTCTAGCCACAATTCCAGCAACAATTGGTATGCGGCTTTCATTTTCTCCTAATTTAGATCTCAGAAGAGCAGTTAATTGATCATAGCAGGTAAAATAAATAACTGTGGCAGGAACTGCCATCACTCTGTTAGAACAAACAAAAAGATTGGTACAACACTATCAAAAGGCGAAAACATATTCTTACGTTATTATGAAGCACAAGATACAGTCACAAGATACAGGGCATAGGTGCTCAGTCATATCAGACTTTCTGAGACCCCATGGACTGCAGCCTGCCACGCTCCTCAGTCCATGGCATTACCCAGGCAAGTATACCAGAGTGGGTTGACATTTCCTTCTCCAGGGGCTCTTCCTGACCCAGGTATCAAACCCACATCTCTTGTGTCTCCTGCACTGGCAGGTGGATTCTTTACCAACTGCACCACCTGGGAAGTACAAAATGGATATCCTTCTCTTTTACAGAAGTTGAAAACCACAACAAGTCAGCTATGAGATCAATTTTTCTTTAAGAATTAGCAGTGTTTAACTTAGACAACAAAAAGATGTAAAGTAGGTTTCTGCTCTCCAGAGATTTGTAATGTGGTAGAAAAGGTAAGTTTAGAGCACCCAGTCAGGTCATAGATATGAAAAGAGAAATAAGTCGTCTTGACTTAGTCTGTGTCTGGTCTTCATTACCAACTACATACATTACGGTAATATGAAAATCACTAAAGTAAAAAAATCTTGTAAAAATTCCTTGTAAAAAATATATAAAATTATGAAATACTTTTGAACTGTGGACCATGTCATACCTGCTTAAAGTTGAAAATAATCTCACCAGAATTATACATACTCAAAGCAATGACATTCTTTCAATGACATTCTTTCAAATGGAAATATCAAGAGGGAGTTATTAAACACAAAGTCGAAGGTACTATCATGTCATAAAGATTTAACACAACAAGAAACCGGTCTCTGTTAGTCTAACCAAAAGGACTATCACAGACCACACGTGGGAACGCCTAATACTCGACAGTGAAGTGAGGTGATGAGAACTTAGGAACAGGACTGACTGCTGCTCCTGGATCTATCACCAGCCTTACAACCTTATGCACTGTTTAGAGTATGTGTTTCAAAACTGACTAATGTGCTCCATAACAAGATAAATCAGAAAGAAGTGAGGCAGAGAAAGGCAAGGTATTAATTGGAATTTTTACATTCAACCTTAATAGCTTGCTGCCATCTATGGGGTCGCACAGAGTCAGACACGACTAAAGCAACTTAGCAGCAGCTCCAGCTTGTCATATGAATTCATGTAATAGCTAGTTAGTACATAATTTAATTATCTGGAAAAGAAGTATACATAGCACAATACCTCTCATTATTTTAGTAAAATAAAAACTCAAGTGAACACTAATTTCTTGATTTCTGAACATGGAAAAATAAAGTATGCTTGTGTCCCAAATCCAGTATTTTCAGGAGGGCCTATTTGTCAACTTGACCTTGGGTCATCTNGTTCACCTATGAGCATTAATTCTAAAATTGCTTCATCACTGAGATATGGGAAAGAGGACATTATTTCTTAAGAAATCATCACAGTTTCATGGCATCATGAACTTCACTCTCATTTCTTTATCTCTTCCCATGATGTCCTCCAACATCTGGAGTAACACTTAGATGCTTGTTGGTGCCAAGCCACCTAATCTAACATGGTTTCATTTGGCCTGGTCTCTAAACAATAAGCTGACTCAAAAGAGACAGCGCCCTGTCACCTCTCTAGGCACAGACTTATACTGACTTGGTGTTCAGCTGCCAAGTCCTGTCCGACTCTTTAAGACCCCATGAACTGTAGCACACCAGGCTCCTCTGTCCTCTACTACCTCCCAGAATTTGCTCAAATTCATATCCATTGAGTTGGTGATGCTGTTAATAACTAACCGTCTCATCCTCTGCTGCCCTCTTCTTTTGCCTTCAATCTTTCCCATCATCAGATTCTTTGTGGTGTGTTTATACTGTAGCTAAAAAACCACAATGGAATATATAATACATGCCCATATAATGCATAAAATGGAATACTATATGGGCATGTAAACATATAGTGGAATATTAGTCAGTCTTAAAAATAAACTAGATCCTGATACATGCTACAATGTGGATGAAGCTTGGAAATGTTATAGGATTGAAATAAACCAGAAACAAGGAAAATATTGTATAATTCCACTCATACATGGTACATATAGGAGCCAAATTCAGAGACAGAAAACAGAATAATGAGTGCTAAGGGCAGACTGGAGGGGAGAATAAAGTTACTGTTTAATGGGTACAGAGTTTCAACTTGGGATGATCCAGTTCTGGAGCTGGATGGTAGTGACCGTTATAAGACAATGTGATGGGGTTATTAACGCCACTGAATTATATAATTAAAGTGGTTAACATGGTGAATCTTATGCATATTTCACAACTAAAAAACCCCATAGAACTCAATGGATGCACATGAATCATAACCCAACTCCCTTCATTTGCAAACTACACCCAAAATGATATACTAGACCCCTAGAAATGAATATATAAAAGAGATGAATATTTCCTACAATAATAACAAGTACACTGTTCAAAGAATTCACAGCAATGGGATCAGAGAGACCAACTGAATATCTGTCCCCATCTCCCAGAAATACAGCAAACAGTAGCTTAGTGTTTTACATTGAGGAGGGATTCAATAAAATATTTTTCATTCTGATAAAAAAAACAGAAATGACTTTAAGAAAAGTAATTTTAACCACATAATTACTTTCTACTCTCGTTGTCTTTTCCTATTTCTTGTCATCACATAGGTTAGGCTTTCCAAACCTGTCATTCCCTGCCTGAGCCAAGACAAGGCATGAAGTATCCCAGAACCACGGCAAAGACGAACAGCCAATAAACAGAAATTCGAAAGAGAGTGAAGGGAGGAAAAAACATCTTGTATAAACAGACAGCAACAAACCAGGGAGGGTGCATCTTTCTAGAATGGATGCTGGCCCTGTCAAAAATCAGCTAACAGCTTGTTTTACAGTCTCATTTTAACAATGGTTTTGCCTCACTGACAGTCATATTTTCGGGTGCCCTCATTAGTGTTTTAAGACTTCACTTTCCAGGCAAAGTGACACATGAAGCAAATTCAGAGGATAGGTTTTGGTGAAATCCTACTTGCATCTAAATTGTCCCCTGCCCCCAACCCAGTAATCTAAAACAAGAAATGTACCAAACCAAATTGAAGCGCTTCAAACTGTACTTTTCCTTATATATCTGATGCTCCAATCACTTGGCAGAAGTCTTTCAGATTTTTAACATAAAACACATTATTTCTATTACTAGCAAAATATGAAAAGCCCCTAATGATTTCTTACATCTCCCATTTGCTCAAGTTTCATTCTGTAATCATCAAGAATGAAGGCTGAGCCACACTTTATCACTGACACAGCAAAGCAAGAGTGGCTATATTTTGGCAAGGTGTCTTATCACAGGTTCCTTCCTATATGTCACATTTTTCTGATAGTCATGCTAGTAATGTATTTGGGACTGATTTACTGAAAAGTTCACTGGCATTTACTCTTCATTCAATAATTTTTATTAATACACTCTGCAATAAGGCATAAATGAAAATGTGAAAGAAAGCACTGTTCATGTTTCAAGTTAATCAGTGTGGCTCAGACACTAAACAATCTGCCTGAAATGCAGGAGACCTGGGTTCAATCCCTGGGTCAGAAAAATCCCCTGGAGAAGGGAATGGCTACCCACTCCAGTATTCTTGCCTGGAAAATTCCATGGAGAGAGGAGCCTGGCAGCCTACAGTACATGGGGTCGCAAAGAGTTGGACATGAAAAGTGACTAATACATTCACTTTTTCACTTTCACAGAGAAACACGAGACTAATTCTGGATGTATTTTTAAATAAAAGAAATTTAAGTGTAAATTCAAGCTCAAAATTATTCCTGTCAGCTGCACTTTGCTGATGTGAAGTAATAAAGTTACAATCAAATTTAACTGAAAAATAAACAGAAGATTGTGAGGTATGAGTTATCGGTATATTTGACCCTGGGCTCTCTTTTCTGGAAGTCAGCAAACTAATTTTTAAAAAATATTTGCTAGAAAAGAGTTAACAAAAATGCAATAAGATTGAATCTGTTACCTAAATACTTATGGTATAAATAATATATCTTGTCAGTCAGTTCAGTTGCTCAGTCGTGTCTGACTCTTTGCAACCTCACAAACTGCAGCACGCCAGGCCTCCCTGTCCATCATCAACTCCCAAAGTCCACCCAAACCCATGGCCATCGAGTCGGTGATGCCATCCAATCATCTCATCCTCTGTCATCCCCTTCTCCTCCTGCCCTCAATCTTTCCCAGCATCAGGGTCTTTTCAAATGAGTCAGCTCTTCGCATCAGGTGGCCAAAGTATTAGAGTTTCACCTTCAACATCAGTCCTTCCAATGAACACCCAGGACTGATCTCCTTTAGAATGGACTGGTTTGGATCTCCTTGCAATCCAAGGGACTCTCAAGAGTCTTCTCCAACAAAACAGTTCGAAAGCATCAATTCTTCAGCGCTCAGCTTTCTTCACAGTCCAACTGTCATATCCATACATGACCATTGGAAAAACCATGGCCTTGACTAGATGGACCTTTGTTGATAAAGTAATGTCTCTGCTTTTCAATATGTTGTCTAGGTTGGTCATAACTTTCCTTCCAAGGAGTAAGCGTCTTTTAATTTCATGGCTCCAGTCACCATCTGCAGTGATTTTGGAGCCCCCCAAAATAAAGTCTGACACTGTTTCCACTGTTTCCCCATCTATCTGCCATGAAGTGATGGGACCGGATGCCATGATCTTCATTTTCTGAATGTTGAGTTTTAAGTCAACTTTTTCACTCTCCTCTTTCACTTTCATCAAGAGGCTCTTTAGTTCCTCTTCACTTTCTGCCACAAGGGTGATGTCATCTGCATATCTGAGGTTATTGATATTNTTTGAGCCTCCGAAAATAAAGTCTGCCGCTGTTTCTCCATCTATTTGCCATGTAGTGATGGGACCAGATGCCATGATCTTCGTTTTCTGAATGTTGAGCTTTAAGCCAACCTTTTCACTCTCCTCTTTCACTTTCATCAAGAGGCTTTTGAGTTCCTCTTCACTTTCTGCCATAAGGGTGGTGTCATCTGCATATCTGAGGTTATTGATAGTTCTCCCAGCAATCTTGATTCCAGCTTGTGCTTCTTGCAGCCCAGGATTTCTCATGATGTACTCTGCATATAAGTTAAATAAGAAGAGTGACAATATACAGCCTTGACATACTCCTTTTCCTATGTGGAACCAGTCTGTTGTTCCATGTCCAGTTCTAACTGTTGCTTCCTGACCTGCATATAGGTTTCTCAAGAGGCAGGTCAGGTGGTCTGGTATTCCCATCTCTTGAAGAATTTTCCACAGTTTATTGTGATCCACACAGTCAAAGGCTTTGGCATAGTCAATAAAGC
Source organism: Neotragus pygmaeus (assembly GCA_006410875.1). Taxonomy (NCBI): domain Eukaryota; kingdom Metazoa; phylum Chordata; class Mammalia; order Artiodactyla; family Bovidae; genus Neotragus; species Neotragus pygmaeus. The sequence continues at coordinate 27,605 of SJYV01051648.1, forward strand.
AGAAATAGACGCCAAAGCTTTTGACTGTATGGATCACAACAAACTCTGGAAAATTCTGAAAGATATGGAAATACCAGACCACCTCAACTGCGTCCTGAGAAATCTGTATGCAGGTCAAGAAGCAACAGAATCGGACATGGAACAATGGACTGGTTCAAAATTGGGAAAGGAGTACATTAAAGCTGCATATCATCACCATGCTTATTTAACTTATATTCAGAGTACATGAGCAATGCCAGGCTGGATGAAGCATAAGCTGGAATCAAGATTGCCAGGAGAAATATCAATAACCTCAGAAATGTAGATGACACTATCCTTGTGGCAGAAAGCAAAGAGGAACTAAAGAGCCTCTTGATGAAAGTGAAAGAGGAGAGTGAAAAAGCTGGCTTAAAACTCAACTTTCAAAAAACTAAGATCGTGGCATCTGGTCCCATCACTTCATGGCAAATAGATGGGGCAACAGTGGAAACAGTGAGACTTTAGTTTCCTGGGTTCCAAAACCGCTGCAGATGGTGACTGCAGCTATGAAATGAAAAGATGCTTGCTCCTTGGAAGAAAAGTCATGACCGATCTAGATAGCATATTAAAAAGCAGAGACATTACTTTGCCAACCAATCTCCATATAGTCAAAACTATGGTTTTTCGGTAGTTGTCTGTGGATATGAGAATTGGACCATAAAGAAAGCTGAGTGCTCAAGAACTGATGCTTTTGAACTGTGGTGTTGGAGAAGACTCCTGAGAGTCTCTTGGACTGCAAGGAGATCAATCCAGTCCATCCTAAAGGAAATCAATCCTGAATATTCACTGGAAGGACTGAAGCTGAAGCTCCAATACTTTGACCACCTGATGCAAAGAACTGGCTCATTGGAAAAGACTGATGGTGGGGAAGATGGAAAGCCAGAGGAGAAGGGGATTACAGAGGATGAGATGGCTGAATGGCATCACCAACTCAATGGACATGAGTTTGAGCAAGCTCCAGGAGTAGGTGATGGACAGGGAAGCCTGGCATGGTGCAGTCCATGAGGTTGCAAAGAGTCGGACATGACTGAGTGACTGAACTGACTAACCGAATCAGAACAAAATGGTACTGTCAAGAAATAGACACAGATCAACAGAACAGAATAGAGAGCTCAGAAATGAACCCATAACTATATAAGCAATTAATCTATGATAAAAGGGACAAGAATACACTGTGTGGGCAAGACTGCCCCTTTAATAAACAGTGTTGGGAAAACTGGACAGTTCAGTTCAGTTCCTCAGTCATGTCTGACTCTTTGCGACCCCTTGAATCGCAGCACGCCAGGCCTCCCTGTTCATCACCAACTCCCAGAGTTCACTCAGACTCATGTTCATCCAGTCCGTGATGCCATCCAGCCATCTCATCCTCTGTCGTCCCCTTCTCCTGCCCCCAATCCTTCCCAGCATNTTGTACAGTTCTTCCATGTATTCTTGCCACCTCTTCTTAATATCTTCTGCTTCTATTAGGTCCAGACCAGCTACATGTAGAAGGATCAAATTGAACTACTCTCTCATACTATGTACAAAAATAAATTCAAAATAGATTAAAGGCTTATATCTAAGACACAAAACCAAAAAACATACAGAAGAAAGCACAGGTAGTAAACTAGAGCGCCACAACAAGAGAAGTCATGGCAATGAGACGCCTGAGCACCATAGTTGCAAAGCAGCCCCCGTGCAACCAGAGAAAGCCCTCGTGCAGCAACAGAGACCCTGCACCCACACAAACAAACGTTAAATTTCAAAACCATTTTATATGGAAAGACAAAGGAACTTTAGAAATAGCTAAAACAACTTTCAAAAAGAAAAATAGCAATAAAGTAGAAGGTATCTACTGATTTCAGGACTTATTCTACAGCTACACTAATTAAGACCGTGTGGTACTGATATAGGTAATAGATAAATGTTACAGGATAAACAACCTAGAAATAGATCCATACAATATGCCCGAATGATTTCTGACAAAGTGCAAAAGCATCTTAATGGAGGAATGATATCTTTTCAACAAACACAATTGGACAACCACAGGGTAAAATAAACAAAAAAGAACAAACTTCAACCTCAAATCTACAGATTATATAAGAATGACTCAAAATGGATCAAGGACTTTAAAAATAGGAGAAAATCTTCAGATCTAAGATTAAATAAAGAGCTCTTAGATTTGACAACAAAAGCATGATCTATAAAGTAAAAAGTAACTGGACTTCATCAAAATTAAAAACTTTTACTCCATGAGAGACCTTGCTTAAGAGGATAAAGGAGGAAAGTAGAGAGTGGGAAAAAATATTTAGTAATTTAGTAACTACATATTCAACAAATGACTAGTATCTAGATAATACAAGGAGTACTCAAAACTTAACAATAAAAATATAAACACTTCAATTAGAAAATGGGCAAATGACATGAAGAGTCATTTCACTGAAAAGGATAAACTGATGGCTAATAAACATATGAACAGATTTTCAACATCAGTAGCCACTACAGAAAATGTAAAACCACAATAAGGTATTACCATACACTTATCAGAACTGCTAAAATGAAAACAGTAACAACACCAAATGCTAGTGAGGATGTATAGAAGTTAGAACAGTCATACACTGTCGCTAGGAATGTAAAATAATACTATCAGTCTAGTAAACAGGTTGGCAGCTTCTTAAACCATAAATAGGCAACTACCATATGACCCAAAAACTCATGGATATTTTTACTCCTGAGAAATGAAAACTTACAATGATATTATGATTAAGAAAATATATACATTTTGGTCTTAATCCATGGTTCCTGGCACATAGTTCCAGAATTCCTGTAATTTCCTAATTGACATAGAGCAAAGGTATAAAAACGGTATGAACTTAGTAATTTAGTAACTACATATTCAACAAAGGACTAGTATCTAAATAATACAAGTACTCAAAACCTAACAGTAAAAATATAAACAGTTCAATTAGAAAATGGGCAAATGACATGCAGAGTCATTTCACTGAAGAAGCAGAAAATATGAAGAAGAGGTGGCAAGAATACACAGAAGAATTACACAAAAAACACCTTAATGACCTGGATAACCACAATGGTGTGGTCACTCACCTAGAGCCAGACATACTGGAGTGTGAAGCCAAGTGGGCCTTAGGAGGCATTACTATAAACAAAGCTAGTGGAGGTGAAGGATTTCCAGCTGAGCTACTTCAAATCCTAAAAGATGATTCTGTTCAAGTGCTGCATTCAATATGCCAGCAAATTCAGAAAACTCAGCAGTGGCCATAGGACTGCAAAAGTCAGTTTTCATTCCAATCCCATTAAAGAACAATGCCAAAGAATGTTCCAACTACCACACAACTGAGCTCATTTTACATGCTAGCAAGGTAATACTCAAAATTCTTCAAGCTAGGCTTCAACAGTATGTGAACCAAGAGCTTCCAGATGTACAAGCTGAATTTAAAAAGGCAGAGGAAGCAGAGATCAAACTGCCAGCATCCTTTGAATCATAGAAAAAGCAAGGGAATTTCTGAAAAAAACATCTACTTCTGCTTTATTGACTATGCCAAAGCCTTTGACTGTGTGGATCACAACAAACTGTGGAAAATTCTTCAAGAGATGGGAACACCAGACCACCTGATCTGCTTCTTGAGAAATCTGGAGGTCAAGAAGCAACAGTTAGAACCGAACATGGAATAACAGACTGGTTCCAAATCGGGAAAGGAGTATATCCACACTGTGTATAGTCACCTTGCTTATTTAACTTATATGCAGAGTACATCATGAGAAGTGTCAGCCTGGATGAAGCACAAGCTAGGATCAAAACTGCCAGAAGAAATATCAATAACCTCAGATATGCAGATGACACCACCCTTATGACAGAAAGCAAAGAACTAAAGAGCCTCTTGATGAAAGTGAAAGAGGAGATTGGAAAAGTTGGCTTAAAACTCAACATTCAGAAAACTAAGATCATGGCATCTGGTCCCATCACTTCATGGCAAATAGATGGGAAAACAGTGGAAAAAGTGACAGACTTCATTTTTGGGGCTCCAAAATCACTGCAGATGATGACTGCAGCCATGAAATTAAAAGACGCTTGCTCCTTGGAAGAAAAGCTATGACAAACCTAGACAGGATATTAAAAAGCAGAAACATCACTTTGCTGACAAAGGTCAGTATACTCAAAGCTATAGTTTTTCCACAGTCATCTACAGATGTCGGAGCTGGACCATAAAGAAGCCTAAGTGCCGAAGAACTGATGCTTTTGAGCTGTGGTGCTGGAGAAGATTCTTGAGAGTCCTTTGGACAGCAAGGAGATTAAACCAGTCAATCCTAAAGGAAGTCACCTCAATATTCATTGAAAGGACTGATGCTGAAGCTCTAATAGTTCAGCCACCTGATGCAAGGAGCCAACTCACTGGAAAAGACCATGATGCTGGAAAAGATTGAGGGCAAGAGAAGGTGGCAATAGAGGATTAGATAGTTGGATGGCATCATCGACTCAAAGGACATGAGTTTGAGCAAATTCAGGGAGATGGTGAAGGACAGGGGAGCCTGGTGTTCTACAGTACATGAGGTTGCAAAGTCAGACATGACTGAGTAACTGAACAACAACGAATGATGCCTCCATTAAAATCTCTGAAGAAAGGCATTCGGATGCTTCCAGGCTGGTGAGCACAGGGAGGTGCTGGGAGAGTGACAGGCCTGCAGAGGACACAGAAGCTCCATGCCTCCCCTAAGTCCTGCCCTGTGCACCTCTTCTATCTAGCTGTTCCTGAGTTGTGTCCCTTCACAATAAACTAGTAATCTCTTAAGTAAATTTCCTTCCTGAGTTCTGCAAGCTGTTCTAGCAAATTACTGAACCCAAGGAAAGGACTGTGGGAACTTCCGTCTTTTGACTTGCAGCCAGTCAGTCAGAAGCATGGGTGACAACCTGGCCTTGAGAGTGGCGTCTGAAATGGGGATAGTCCCGTGGGGGCTGACAACTAACTCCAGGTAGATGGTGTCAGAATTGCGTTAAACTGCAGAACACCACCGGTCTGAACTAGAGGACGGCTTGGTAGGGGGAAAAATACCACTAATCTGCTCAGAAGAATTCTGAGTGTTCAGAGAGAAAAACAGTGAGTAGTTTTTTCTTGTACGTTGACACCAAAACCTGTGAATGAACGTATGCAGCAGTCTTATTCAGAGCCCAAAACTGGAAACCTCTTGAAACAAACTATGGTATATCCATACCATGTAATACTAGTGAGTAATAAAAAGGAGCAAACTATTGTTACAATTCCATTGATAGGACATTCTTAAGATGACAGAATTATGTAAACGGAGAACAGGCTAGTGGTTGGTAGGAGTTAAGAAGTGGGTGTGACTACAGAAGGGAAACAGGAAGGATTCCTGGGTGATAGAATTGTTCTGTATCTTCACTATATCAATGTCAACATCCTGATGGTCATATTGTACTCATCCTGTTACATGTTAGCAACTGGGAGAGGGTACACAGGGTCTGTCTCTGAATATTTTTCTTAAAATTATGTATGATCTACCAGCATTTCAAAATTTTAAAAGTCTACTCCTTTTCTCCCCATATATAAGAAAGCATAAACAGATGAACATAAAAGTTAACAATGAATTAAAAGTAAAAAAAGTCCTTCCCCTCTCCTGCTTCACTGTCTACCTTATAGCTGTGTGCTAACTACATGATGGACTTTTTACTCTCTTGCAACTGTTGAATCTTTCATATAGAAGAATAAACATAAGAATAAAAAACATGCTGTGATTATAAATAATGTAATCTCTTTACCAATGTTCCCTGGAAACGTCCTGGCTTCTTATACCATGCTTTGTTGCCTTCCTCTTCACAGACACACAGATGATCCATAAGTCCGTTACTATATAGAAAACATTTTCCTAACAAAGAAGATTACAATGGTCAACAATTATTTCACACAAGTGTATTATTTTTACAGATGATCAAAATAAAAATACCAGGAGCAGGATGAACAAGACACAATTTCGTCTTCACCTTTTAGGATGAAACAAACAATCTGATTGTTTAATGACAGCACTGGGCTCTAAACTCACAGTGGTGAGAAGCAATTGAATAAGTTACTGGATTCTGTTTGCAGGTCTATAGTCAAAAAATGTACACAGAAAAAAATTCTCTTCAGTTATCTGAGGGAATGGAGAGGAAAGATAAGAGGAAAACCTCTTTTGAAAAGACGGTATGGGTGTGCGTCTTCTGTATCTGATCAGAAGAAAACTCTGTGGTATGTAAGGGAAATTCTGACCAAAATACATTATGAAACAATGCATATCTGAATCTTAACAGAGCTCATTACAAGGAAAAACTTGCTGGCTAAACTTATTGTGGTAATCATTTTTCAATATAGACATACATGAAATAATTATACTGTACTCCTAAAACTAATGCTATGTTCTGTATCAATTACATCTCAACTGAAAAAGTAGATTATGAAAAAATATGTTTTTCATAATCTCAACCCATGCAAATAAAGCTATGCTTTGTCCCTCTCTCTGTATTTTTACTGCTTAATCTAGACACTGGCCAGCTCCCTCCTAATTGACTACAACTTTTTCTAATAATGATTCCTTCCCATTGTTGGATTCATTCTTGCTCCCATAATTGTCTTCCCCACTTAACCATATATAATTCTGTCAGTTTCATAATACACTGGTCTGCCCTTAATATACAGGAAACTACTCTGCTCTTCATCCTTTCCTACAATCCACCTCTTCTTTCATCCACCTGAATATCTGTTGTTCATTCTGTCTCCCTGATACACATTCAACAGAGTGGAATTTATGTATGAGCTTTTTTACAGTCTGTTTTCTGCCATTTAAACACGTTTGAAATGACATTATCTTTATAAAAATGGCAAAATATGGGTCAAGGAATTGTTATTTTGCCTATCTAATAAAAACATATAACTACTCTTCTCAAAGTCCACATAAGCTCTAATGTCCAGCAATTAACCAAGCTGCTAGATACAATATTGAATTTCCTATTACTATTCAAGCAACAATTAGATGTCTATTGGAGGAATACTGTAGGATGGGCACAGCTCTTGGACTAAAGTAGGAAGCTAGATTCAAGGTCCCTTATGAGTAAAATTCTGTTCTTACTTGTGAGGCATATACTGAAATACAAAATTGTCCTCTCCGTTTGTTAGTATGTTCATGAAAGTGTTATACGTGTTACATATATGCACACATATACACACAGCCTGTTGACCCTTGAACAACATGAGTCTGAACTGTAAGGGTCTACTTATACAGATTGTTTTCAATAGTAAATACCACAGTGTTACACTATCTGCAGTTGGCTGAATCCAAGGATGAGGAACTGCAAAAACAGAGGAATTATGGACACTGAGGGCCAACTGTAAATTAGGGGCAGATTTTCAGCTACACCAATGGTGGGCAACATTAACCTCCTCATTCTTCAAGGGTCAACTGTACTTGTTTTCTGCCTAGACTTCATCAGGTATAACTAAGAAATGAGGAAAATGTTTCCGCATGAGGATAAAGGCATCAGTTTTCAAAAATTGGCAAAAAGAGAATATATATATTTTTTTTAATGAATGCAGTGACATTTAAAAACCTAACATAACATTTTCAGGATAAGCTGAACACATACCTTTGGGGAATGGGTTGTTTTGGGCTTGGAGTCGAATTTTAACAACATCAAAGGGTGTCACTGTGAAGATACATAAAATTTCAATTAACAAGTGATATCTGTAATTTGCATAGACGTTTGTCCAAGGAAAATATGCCACATGATACTTATATAATGGTTAAAACTATTTAAGTGTTAACATTCTAATTTTTTGCACCTGAATTTTGTTTAAAGAGGACCAATGAGAAAATGTAGTTACTTCTTTCACAGGTACTAAACTCTCATTTTGGAGAAGGCAACGGCACCCTACTCTAATACTCTTGCCTGGAAGATACCATGGATGGAGAAGCCTGGTAGGCTACAGTCCATGGGGTTGCAGAGTCGAACACGACTAAAGCGACTTAGCAGCAGCAGCAAACTCTCACTTATACTATTTCTACAGCTATAATTCTATTAACATTAAAGCTAAAATATTAGTATTTGTAAGAAAATATGTTATCTAAGATAAAAGTGAATGTTCCAAAAGACCACTTAAATATCTGAAGATAACTATGTATAAGTTATCAATAATCAAATAATGTCTCCCTATATTAAAGTGTCCCTCTGTTAAATTCACCTGTATCAAATGAAAACCACAGGTATTGAAAATTTGAGTAAGCTAGCCATAACTCATTCTTGCTACCATATTTTGTTACTCTATATGGGAACAGTGCAGCAAAGGAAAATGGGCTTGATCTGAAGTAAAATACTATATTCTAAAGCAATCAGTTTACATTTGTTCTAACCATCTTGGGCTTCCTGGTGGCTCAGACAGTAATGAATCTGCCTGCAATGTAGGAGACCTGGGTTCAACGCCCGGCTCAGGAAGATCCCATGTAAAAGAAAATGCGACCCACTCCAATATTCCTGCCTGGAGAACTCTGTGGACAGAGAAGCCTAGTGGACTACACGCCATGGGATTGCAAAGAGTCAGACACAACTGAGAGACGAACACCTGCTATCTTATTTAAATAAACTAGCCAACTCATTCAAATGTTAAACTGCCACCTACTGTGTCATTTGGCTGTGTCTATAAGAAATTCATTTAAAGACAGAGAAATGTAGTTCAGAAAATTTAAGCCATTCACTAAAAGCAAAGTAAATGATAATCTGAATTTGTTGGTACTGTAAGTTACCCAACTTCTGTGTTTTTCATTATGCTAATATTTAACCCCATATTTTTACTATTTTAAAAAGGATAATAGTCATAAAAGGTGGATATTGACAGAGACCTCAAAGAACTTCAGATCTAAGCCCCTAAATTTAGAGAGGAAAAATTAAGTTCAAAGAGAATAAAGACAATCCCAAAGCACATTCATCCTGAGAACGGCAAAGCAAAGACTAAAATGCTAGTCTCTCGATTCTCTGTCCAGGGCTCTTTCCTGTTATCATGATGAAGCATGAATGATAATATTATCAGTATTTCAGAGTAAAACTCAAGTGGGATCAATAATTCATTCAGATACATAATCTACATCCTAACATTATTTTACCCATCAGTGATGTCAGGATAGCTCCAGTGCAAGAGGCGAACATTTGCTGAAGCGGTGTCACTGTTGTAACTGGTGGTCCCTCTGATTCAGGATCCATATCTTTAGCTAACAGCAGCAAAATCTGTTAAAGAAAAGCAAGATGTAAAATTAAAATGTAACAGAAGGTGCCCTCAAAACTAACTGCTTAAAGTTAAATAAACTATAAAAACTAAAACCAGTATTACTATCAAAGCACACGTTGACCAGCAGAAGTATACACGTAAGTTCTACACGCAAAGGTACAACACAATTGTCATTAATACAACATGTTCTCGGATGTTCCAAAAGTGGTAATGTACTTCAGCTAAGCTATGTCAGCAGCATCACATTTGCAAGACAAATCAATAGAGCATTAAGAAAACAGACTCTGGCCATGGAACAGAATGAAAGCAATTGACCAATAAGACTCAAAATCAGAATTCGGTCTCATAAGAACCACTCAGATACTTGAATCTAGTACAGTTATCAGCAAATACAGCACTGTTTTTATTGCACTGCAAACACTGCTACAAAAGTACAAAATAAATCAAAAGCATAACCTTCATAAAAAGCATTATTTTAGAAATAAGATAGTGAGAAAAGCAACATATACTCTTTCTGAAAAACTCAACACAAGAGTATAAAAATCACTTATAAACTTATTAAAAAAATAACCACGGGCAACATACAGTATCATCTTTCCAAAGGTCTATGTACACAAAAACGCAAATATGGAGGCAGATTACATCTAACCAAATATGTACAAACATTCAAGTATTTATACATGCATCTTTTTTGAAAGACAAAATAGAGTAACACCATTCATAGCTTTTAGTAGCCAACTACTACTAAGATAGATGTGTTAATAAAGATAGATGTGTTAATAAATACAAATTGACATTACCATTTTTAATGCTTACATGGTTTTCAATTATATTTATTTAGCCTCTTAGATATTCAGGTTATTGCCAATTTATTAATTCTTTAATTTCATAAACTCTCATATAAATATCTTTATACATACATCTTATTGTAGTGTCTTTACAATTACTATAGGAGAAAAAGTAAGATTGCTGGGCTAAACTAAAAACCTGAGAAAATTACCAGTGCTTTCCAGAGAGACTGGACCAATTTATATTTCTGTGGTAATATATGAGTTACTGTTAGCCCATAAATTCACCAACACTCTCTCATACTACATATCATTTATTTTTTCTGTCCCATTTGAAAGTAGACTGCATACATCATATCCCCTTCATCCTAAACACCTCAGAATACTTTCATATAATTGAGGTCCAATTACCAAATTTAGGAAACTTAATGCTGACAGTATTCTAAAGTTCATTTTCCAATTCTGTCAATTATCCCAATTACAACCTTTATAAAAATGAATGCTTCTATTGTTTCTTTAGGCTTTTATTATATACCTACCTGATTTAAGTCTTTTCCTCAACTCTATGTTCCAATATTTTATTGTTTGTAACATCAGTATCTGAAAATCTGTATTGAAAAAACAAAGAAACTATCTTATCTTTTCACACAGGAAACGGATAGCAAACCTAAAGGAAAGGAGTATATAAAAAAACTTTAAAACATAAATCAACTAATATTTATTAACTATTATGAAATATTTTATTAAGTACTTTGCAGAATATGAAGAGCACTCCAGAAATATTATCATTAGAGTTATGAAAGTATTATCACACAAAAATCTTCATATTATCCCAGCAAATATACTCTACTTGAAAAGCAGACAATTCTAAACCTGAACATATTGAACCATCTTAGTATCAACAGGAGTTGAACAACCATATTTTGTGACCCTTGGGAGAAATTCAGACTAAAGTAACATGGTAAACGTGTATGTTGCCACAATACAGGAGAAGGCAACACTCTGGTCTACAGGACTAAGGTCTTAGCTTCTTCAAGTGAAAGTATGGTGGGAAAAAAGGTGGCAGGGAGGCACACTGTTCTAGAATAAAGGAATCCACTCAAATGCATCCTGGTTTAAATAAGAGAACTTTAAAAGTAACTAAAGAAATCTGAATGTGGGTTGGACATCAGCTATTTTTAAAGTATTCTTGATTTTGTTTGGCAAGATAATGTTATTGTGCGTACATAAGAGGTCTTTTGGAATGATTTTGTTTGCTGCCTACTGTACAATATTAGGGATTCCCTGGTGGCTCAGAGGGTAAAGCGTTTGCCTGCAATGCAGGAGACCTAGGTTCAATACCTGAGTTGGGAAGATCCCCTGGAGAAGGAAATGGCAACCCACTCCAGTACTCTTCCCTGGAAAACCCCATGGATGGAGAAGCCTCGTAGGCTACAGTCCATTACGGACTTCTATCTATAGTTCTTCAGGCACTCTGTTTATTAGATCTGATCTCTTGATCTATTTGTCAAATTTCCTCTTCAACAAACAATGCAAAGAAACAGAGGAAAACAACAGAAAGGGAAAGATTAGAGATCTCTTCAAGAAAATCAGAAACATAAAGGAACATTTCATCCAAAGATGGGCACAATAAAAGACAGAAATGGTAGAGACCTAATAGAAGCAGAAAAGATCAAGAAGAGATGTACAGAAGAACTGTACAGAGGGTCTCAATGACCCAGATAACCACGAAGGTGTGATCACTCACCCAGAGCCAGACATTGTAGAGTGTGAAGTCAAGTGGGCCTCAGGAAATAATGCTATCAATAAGGCTAGTGGAGGTGATGGAATTCCAGCAAAGCTATTTAAAACCCTAAAAGAGGATGCTATCAAAGTTCTGCACTCAATATGTCAGCAAATTTGGAAAACACAGCAGTGGCCATAGGACTGGAAAAGGTTGATGCGCATCCCAATTCCCAAGAAGGGTAGTACTAAAGAATGTTCAAACCACCGGACAATTACACTCATCTGCCATGCTACTAAGGTTATGCTCAAAATCCTCAAAGTTAGACTAGCATCACGTGAATTGAACAAGCTGGATTTAGAAAAGGCAGACGAACCAGAGACCAAACTGCCAACATTTTCTGGATCATAGAGAAAGCAAGGGAATTCCAGAAAAACATCTACCTCTGTTTCATTGACTATGCTAAAGTCTTTGACTGTGTGGATCATAACAAACTGTGGAAAGCTCTTAAAGAGAAGGGAATACAAGACCATCTTATCTGTCTTTTGAGAAACCTACATGTGGGTCAAGATGCAACAGTTAGAACTCTATATGGAACAACTGACTGGTTCAGGATTGAGAAAGGAGTACAACAAGGCTGTTGTTTATTGTCACCCTGTTTATTTAACTTATATGCAGAGCACGTCATGAGAAATGACAGGCTGGGTGAGTTACAAGCTGGAATCAAGATTACCAGGAAAAATATCAACAACCTCAGATATGCGGATGATACCACTCTAATGAGAGAAAGCAAAGAAGAACTTAAGAACCTCTTCATGAGGGTGAAAGAGGAGAGTGAAAAAGCCAGCTTACAACTAAATATTGAAAAAAAAAAAAAAAAACCTAAGATCATGGCATCTGGTTCAATCACTTCATGGTAAATAGAAGGGGAAAAGGTGGAAGCAGTGACAGATTTCCTCTTCTTGGGCTCTAAAATCACTGCCAATGGTGATTGCAGCTGTGAAATTAGAAGACAACTGCTTCTTGGCAGAAAAGCTATCACAAACCTGTGTTAAAAAGCAAAGACATCACTTTGCAGAAAAAAAGTCCGTATAGTCAAAGCTATGGTCTTTCCAATAGTCACATATGGTTGTGAAAACTGGACCATAAAGAAGGCAGAGCATTGAAGAATTGATGCTTTTGAATTGTGGTGCTGGAGAAGATTCTTGAGAGTCCCTTGGACAGCAAGGTCAAACCAGTCAATCCTAAAGGAAATCAACCCTGAATATTCATTGGAAGGGATGATGTTGAAGCTCCAATACTTTGGCCATCTGATGCGAAGAGCTGACTCATTGGAAAAGACCCTGATGCTGGGAAAGACTGAGGGCAGGAGAAGAGGGAGACAGAGGACGAGATAGTTGGATGGATGATGGACTGACTCAGTGCATGGACCCAGTGGACATGAGTTTAAGTAAGCTCCTGGGGATAGTGAAGGACAGGGAAGCCTGGCATGCTGCAGTCCATGGGCTTGCAAAGCTGGACATGACTGAGCGACTGAACAAGAGTATCAGGTGACAACCTTGGGATTTTGATTTCATCTGCTTGATGATTAGTCACGCTCAGTGTCTTTTCACATACTGTTGGTCATTTGTACCTCATCTTTGAAACATGTCTATTAAGATCTTCTATCTATTTTTAAATCAAATTATTTGGTTTTTAAGCTGTAAGTGCTTCATAAATATTTTGGATACTAGACCCTTAATAGATATATTGTTTGTAAATATTTTTCCCCCATTCTGTAGACTGTCCTTTTACTATAGTTTACTGCCTTTGGTGTATAGAAACTTTTCAGTTTAATATACTTTCATTTTAATTGTTGTTTCTCGTGTCACATCCAAGAAATCACTGCCAAGATAAATGTTACGAAGCTGCTATCCTGTTTTCTTCTAGGAGTTTTTATATTTGGGGCCTCACACTTAAATCTTAATCCATTCTGAGTTGATTTTGTATACGATATAAGAAAAAGGTCAAAGTTCTTAATGTAGCCAAATTTATTGATCTTTTCCTTTACAGATAACACTTTTTTGTGCTTTCTTTAAACAATCTTTCCTTACCCAAATGTCCAAAACATATTCATCTATATTTCTCCCTAAAAGTTTTAAACTTTTGCTATCACCAAATTTTAAGTCCTTAATCCATGACTGAGTGACTAAACTTTCACCTTCAATTCATGCATAAGTATTTTAATAGCATGTGAAGCAGTGATCCAATTTCACCCTTTTCCATGTTAAAACAGATAACCACTTTACCGAGCTCCAAATATTAAATCCCTCTGGGACTTCCCTGGTGGTCCAGTGGTTAAGACTTTGTCTTCCAATGCAGGGCGTACAGGTTCAATCCCTGGTCAGGAAACAAGGATCCCCTGGGCCTCAGGGCCAAAACACGGAAAGATAAAAGCAATATTGTAACAGACTCCAAAAACACTTTAAAAATGGTCCATGTCAAAAAATATATATATTTAAAAAAACATTAAATCCCTCCTTTCTCCTTTAAACTGACATACTACTTGGTCAAAACTAAGTTTCATTTTGGTATGGAATTGCTTCTGGTCTCTCTATTCCATCTGCCAACTTATCCATCCTTAAACTGTAGCACAGTTCAGTCCAGTCGCTCAGTCGTGTCCAACTCTTTGCGCCAGGCCTCCCTGTCTGTCACACTACTCTACGATTCTTATGTCCTGGTAAGACCTCATGTTGGGTAAGCTAAGTCTACCCTCCCTGTTCCTCCTCTTCACAAGTGCCACGTTACTCTTGGCCCTACGGTCCCTTCAGAGAAGTTTAAAAACCATCTTATCATGTTCCTTGAAAAACCTCTTTGGGATTTGGACTCAAATTGAATCTACAGATAAGACTGGTGAGGATTTTAACTGTGAATACAGTCTATTCTCATTTCAGTTCAGTTCAGCCGCTCAGTCGTGTCGACTCTTTGCGACCCCATGGACTACAGCGCGCCAGGCTTCCCTGTCCATCACCAACTCCCAGAGCCTACTCAAACTCATGTCCATCGAGTCGGATGCCATCCAACCATCTTATCCTCTGTCGTCCCCTTCTCTTCCCACCTTCAATCTTTCCCAGCATCAGGGTCTTTTCCAATGAGGCAGTTCTTCCCATCAGGTGGCCAAAATATTGGAGCTTCACCTTCAGCATCAGTCCTTCCAATGAATATTCAGGACTGATTTCCTTCAGGATTAACTGGTTTGATCTCCTTGCAGTTAAAGGGACTCTCAAGAGTTTTCTCCAACACCACAGATCAAAAGCATCAGTTTTTCAGCACTCAGTTTTCTTCATAGTCCAACTCTCACATCCATACACAGCTACTGGAAAAACCATAGCTTTGAATAGACAGACCTTTCCTTCATTTATTCCAATCTTAATGTTCTGAGAAGTTTAAAATTTGTCCTATGGAGACATTGCATATTTGTGGCAGATCTAGTTCTAGGTACCTGATCATCTCTACTACTAACATAAAACAGTGTCTTCCTTTTAATCACATGTTCTCTGTGCAGTTGGGCTTCTCTGATAGCTCAGGTAGTAAAGAATCCACCTTCAATGCAGGAGACCCTAGTTCGATTCCTGGGTTGGGAAGATCTGCTGGAGAAGGTGGGTAGGCTACCCACTCCAGTATTCTTGGGCTTCCCTTGTGGCTCAGCTGGTAAAGAATCCACCCACGATGCAGGAGGCCTGGGTTCGATTCCTGGGTTGCGAAGACCTCCTGAAGAAGGGAAAGGCTACCCATTCCAGTATTCTGGCCTGGAGAATTCCATGGACTGTAGTCCATGGGGTCATAAAGAGTGGGGGACATGACTGAGTGACTTTCACTTGCTCTGTGCAGTTAGAACATGCAACTGATTTTTTTGTCTATTAAGTATGTATCCAGTGAATCTTGCTAAAAAAAAATCCTCTACTATTTTTAACTGTTGACTTATAGACTCTTGTGAGTTTTTTATGTAAATGTGTATGCTATGCTGTGTTCAGTGGCTCAGTCATGTCTGACTCTTTGCAACTTCATAGACTATACTCTGGCTCCTCTGTCAATGGAATTGTCCAGGCAAGAATACTGGAGAGGGTTGCCATTTCCTCCTCCAGGCTATCTTCCCAACCCCAAGAGGTGGAACTGCACCTCTTGCATTGGCAGGCGGGTTCTTTATCACTGTGCCATGAGGGAAGTCGATCAACGTGCATATTTGTCTGCAAACAATGACTGACTTCCATCATTCCTAATCATCATGCTACCATCTTAATTTCCTTTATGCATAGCTAAGATGTCTAATACAGTATTAGATAAATAGAGAAATTAGTATATTTGTTCCATTTCTGAATTTTAAAAGAATTCTTCTAAGGTTACCCATGAGAATGATGTTTGCTCTAGACTTTTTATCCATTTATTTCTAAACGGACATTCTTCATCACATTAAGGAATCTTTCCAATCCTAATTTGCTATAAAGACTTTCTTTTTCTTTCATTCTTTTTTCTATTCGTTTTACTAATGTAAAACTGATATAAAATTCATAAGATTATTATAGTGACTTGATATATGTATAAGCTGTGAAAAAGTACTTTCTATCTAATCAATCAGTACATCCATCACCTCACATATTTAGCGATACTTCTTTTAGTGAAAACATTTAAGTTCTACTTTCTTAGCACAGGTCAGTTATGCAACACAGTATTATCAGTTATAGTCACCATATTTTACATGAGATCTTCAAACTGTATTTCTCTTATAGCTGGAAAATTTCGTCATTTACTAACCTCTCCCTATTTCCTCCACACCCTGGCCCCTGACAACCACTTTTCTACTCTGTTTCTGATTTTTTTAAGAGTCCACACACAAGAGGTACTATGCAGTATTTGGGTTTCTCTTTCTGGCTTATTTCACTGGGCATAATGTCAAGGTCCATCAATGATGTCACAAATGGTAGTATTGCTTCTCCTGGCTGAGTAACATTCTATTTATCTATATCACATCTTATCCTCTCTCTTCACAATTTTACTGAGGACTAATTGACATACAATGAACTGCATATAAGAAAAGCTTACAACATGAGTTTTGACCACCTGCGAAACTACCACTCATCAACAAAATGAACATAACTGGCAGGCCCATGAGTGTCCTTCTGCTCCTTTGCCAGTGCAACCTCCCAGCTCCCACGCCTGCACTGATGCAGCTGTGAGCTGCTGTCACCAGTTTAGCTAGGATTTCTGAAAATTCCCCACGAATGGAATCACACAGTATGTATCAATTTTCTTTTGGCATCTTTCATTTACCGTGTTTCATTTAAGTGTTCTGACACTCATTTATGTATTGATACTTACTTCCTTTCTATTACTAAGTAGTATCCCACTGTATAAATATACTACAATTTTTTAATTCATTCCCTAGCTGATACAAATTTAGGTTGCTTCAAGCTGGGGACTAGTACAAATAAAGGGGCTATGAATTATTTGCATATAAATCTTAAGTAAATAAGTAGAAATAAAATGGCTAAATCAAATGGCAAATGCATGCTTAAATTCTTAAGAAACTGGAAAAGTATTTTCCAAAGCAGTTTTATCATTTTATATTCCCACCAACATGTAAGTTCTGGTTGCTCCATATCCTTAAAACACTTGGTACAGTTATTTTTAAAAACTGTAATCATTTGAATAGCTGAGTAGTGATATCCCAATGCAGTAGTACTTTGCATTTTCCCAAGGAATAATGATGTTGTGAATCTTTTCAAAATATGCATAATTTTATATTTGTTGAATAGTTGGAAAATTTCATGTATTTTTTTGGTGATGAAAAGGCTATGAATACCTCGTACATAAACAATCACCAACCTTATCACAAAAAAGTAATAACATATACTAAGCCAAAGAAAGTCTTCCCTGATGGCTCAGACAATAAAAAGTCTGCCTGCAATGCAGGAGACCCAGGTTTGATCCCTGGGTTGGGAAGATCCCCAGAAGAAGGGAATGGTTACCCACTCCAACATTCTTGTCTGGAGAATTCCATGGACGGAGGAGGTTGGAGGGCTACAGTCCATGGGGTTGCAAACAGTCGGAAACAACTGAGCGACCAACACACACAAGCCAAAGAAGAAGAGAAATCCTTTTTGAGTTTTATAATTTTTGGCCACTTGAGTCAGTACTTGTAACATAAGAGATACAATACTCTTCACTATATACATGGGTTTCTCATAGCCACAAGTATTCAATTCCACAAATCACTATAAATTTTAAATGCATAAATACTCCATTTGGTAGTGGCTACTTCCACGGGGAATTTTAAACAGGCTATCTAACATTCATCCTTTAGATCGTCCGCAAGTATTAAACTACTCTTTTGCTACTGAGAAAAACAGACACACAATTTACCAAACAATTTACCACAATAAGCCTCATTCTAGTCATGAGACAGGTCTCAATGAATTTAACAGGATTTAAATGATATAAAATATGTTCTCTGACATACTAGAAAAGAATAACAGAAAGGTATCTGGAAGTCCCTAAATAAAGGGAAGCTGAATAACACTCCTCTAAACATCTCATGGATCAAAGTAAAAATTAAAAAGCATTCTTACACTTAATAATGAAGTGTTGAAGGTTTCCTTTTGATATCAAGCACATGGTAAGAATATAAATATCACTACCCTTACTTAATGTTTTATTAAAGTTCCTAGCCATCTAGATAAGCAAAAAGTAAAGTTTATGAAGGAAAAAAAATCAGTATTTCCAGATGACATAATTCTGAACACAGAAACCTTAAACTTATGATAGATTTATTAATATTAATAAGTTAGCAATGTTGCTAGCTATAAAAATCAATATGCTAGGCTTCCCTGGTGGCTCAGTGGTAGAGAATGTGCCTGCCAATGCACGAGAGACAGGTTCAATCCCTGGTCCAGGAAGATCCCACATGCTGCAAGGCAAGCCTGTGGGCCACAACTACTGAGTCTGCGCTCTAGAGCTCGGGAGCTGCAACTACTGAGGCCACCTGCCCCAAGTCCTGAAGCCTAAACACTCCAGAGCCTGCACTCCACAACGAGAGAAGCCACCACAGTGAGAGCTCCATGTGCCCCACAGCTAGAGAGTAGCCTGCTCATCGCAGCTAGAGAAAAGCCTGTGCAGCAACAAAGACCCAGCACAGCCAAATAAATAAACATCATTTTAAAAATTATTAAAAGTCATTTCTATATACCTGTAATTCATAGAAAATAAAATTTTAAATAAACAGCATGTACAGGGGCATGGAAGAATTTCATGTACTCTGGGGATACGTTTCACAAAATATTCTCAAGACATCTGTTTAACAAACATAAAATTTCACCAACTAAAAGGTCTTTTTGGGTGGAGTCCAGATGACAGAGCAGGAGGATGCTGAATTCACATCTTCTCACACCCCGGGCACCTACCAGGGCTGCTGAGAGGCCTTGGACACCTAAAGGATAGGAGGAATTCCCAAGCGACTGCGTAGGATGATGGGGAGAAAGAGGGGGAAAAGAAAAGTAGAGGTGGGATGGGAGCAGAAACCCTGAGGGGCAGCAGGAGGATGAGAGGGGTCACCACTCAGAGGGGCCCGCCCAAGGAATGAGGATTAACAGGGATGGGAAGGGACTTTGGGAAATAGTGGATCAGAGGGGAATGAGCCCAGCATCTCACCCATCCACTCAGCCACTGGCAAGGCTGCTGGGGTCTCAGACCCACCTTCTGGGGTCCACTCCACCCTAGAGGGTCCTGAGCCTAGCACCCACCCCCGCCAAGGGCCTTTTCCGGCTGCTGGGGTCTTCAGCCTGAGCACCTTCCTCCCCCAGGGCCTTTCCGGCTTTTTCTGCTGCTGTAGTTGTGTTGTACTTTGTTGTTGTTGTCTCATTTTCATTTCTCCTAAAATATCTATCTTTCCCTTTTCTTTGTTGCCTCTCCACCCTACCCCTTGCATGGCATACAGGGGTCTCCGTTCCCTGGCCAGGGGTTGGGCCTGAGCCCCCATGGTGGGAGCACCTCGTCCAAACCACTAGTCCAACAGAGAATCTAGGATCCCAGGGAATGTTAATTGGTGTGAGTTACCCCAGAGGTCTTCATCTTGGCACCAAGACTCAGCTCCATCCAACTGCCTGCAAACTCCAGTGCTGGACACTGCAGGTCAAACAACCAGCAAGGAAAAAACAAAGCCCCATCCATACAAAAAAAAAAGGAAAATGAGATGACAAAACAATATGGGACAGATGAAGGAGCAAGATAAAAACTTACAAGATCAAATAAATGAAGAGTAAATAGGCAATTCACCCAAAAAAGAATTCAGAGTATTGATAATAAAGACAACCTTAAATCTCAAAAGCAGAAGGGAGGCACAGATCAAGAAAACAGAAGAAATGTTTACCAAAGACCTAGAAGAACTAAAGAACAGTGGTGAACAACACAACAACTGAAAACACACTAGAAGGAATTAACAACTGAAGGACGACTGAAGCAGAGAAAATGAATAAGTAAGCGGGAAGACTGAATGGTGGAAATAATTGTTGAAGAGCAGAATAAAGAAAAAAAATTAAAAGAAATGAGGGGAGTCTCAGAGACCTCTGGGACAACAATTAAATGCACCAATATTCAAATTACAGGGATCCCAGAAGAAGAGAAAGATAAAGAGTCAGAAAATATTTGAAGAGACTATAGTCAAAAATTTCCCTAACACAGGAAAAGAAATAGTCAACTAAGTCCAGGAAGCACAGAATCTCATATAGGGTTAAACCCAAGGAGAAACATGCTGAGACACATATTAATCAAACTAACAAAAATTAAATTCAAAGAAAAAAATATTAAAAACAGCAAGGGAAAAGCAGCACATAGCACACAAGGGAACCCCCATAAGGTTATCAACTGATTCTTCAACAGAAACTTGCAGGCCAGAAGGGAGTGGTGGAATATATTAAAAGTGATGAAAGAGGAACGCCTACAACCAAGATTACTCTATCCAGCAAGGGTTTCATTCATATTTAATAGGGAAATCAAAACCTTTACAGTCAAGCGAAACTTAACAGAATTCAGCACCACCAAACCAGTTTAATAACAAATGCTAAAGGACCTTCTCTAAGAAGAAAACTTCTCTAGGAAGAAGAAAAATAACCACAAAAACAAAGCCAAAACAATTAAGAAAATGGTAATAGGAACATACATATTGCTAAGTACCTTGAATGTAAATAGAACGATTGCTCCAACCAAAAGACACAGACTGGCTGAAGAGATATAAAACCCAAACCTATACATATCCTGTCTATAAGCGACCCACTTTAGACCTTGGAGCACATATAAACTGAAAATGAGGAGACAAAAAAATATTCCATGCAAATGGAAATCAAAAGTTGGAGTGGCAATACTCAGATAACTAGACCTTAAAATAAAAGCTGTTTCAAGAGACAAGGAGGGTCACTTACATAATGATCAAGGAATCAACACAAGGAATCAATTACACAATGATCAAGGAATCAATTACAAATATACATGCACCCAACATAGGAGCACCTCGATACTAACAGTCATAGAAGGGGAAATACAAGAACACAATAATAGTAGGGAATTTTAACACGCTGCTTACACCAATGGACAAACCATGCAGTCAGAAAATAAATAAGGAAACACAAGCTTTAAATGGTACAACAAACCAGTCAGGCTGAACTGATATTTACAGGACATTCTACCCAAAAGTGGCAAAACACACTTTCTTCTCAAGTGCATACAGATCACTCTCCAGGAGAGATCACATCTTCATCCACAAATCAAGTCTTGGTAAATTTAAGAAAACTGAAATCATATCAAGCATCTCTTTTAACCACAATGCTGAGATTAGAAATCAATTATAAGAAAAAAAAAACTGCAAAAAATAAAAATACAAACACATGGAGGCTAAGATCTACACTACTAAATGACCAAGAGATCACCAAAGGAAATATCAAAGAGGAAATAAAAAAAAACATAGAAACAAATGACAGGGAAAAACACAACTTAAAATCTACAGGACAAAGGAAAAGCAGTCCTAAAGGAAATTTGTAGCAACTCAATCTCATCTCAAGAAACAAGAAAAATCTCCAACAAACAATTGGGTGCTTCCCTGGTGGCCCAGCTGGCAAAGAATATGCCTACAATGTAGGAGAGACCTGGGTTCGATTCCTGGAAGATCCCCTGGTGAAGGGAATGGCAACCCACTCCAGTGTTCTTGCCTGGAGAATTCCACAGACAGAGAAGCCTGGCAGGCTACAGTCCATGCAGTCGCAAAGAGTCAGACACCACTGAGTGACTAACACTTTCACTTTCAACCTTACAACTATAGCAACTAGACAAAGAAGGGAAAAACCCTTAAAGTTAGCAGAAGGAATAGGTCATAAAGACCAAAGCAGAAATAAATGAAATAGAAATAAAGATCAATAAAACTAAAAGTTGGTTCTTCGGGAAGATAAAGTTGATAAACATTTAGCCAAGGTCATCAAGAAAAAAAGGATAGGATTCAAATCAATAAACTCAGAAATGAAAAAGCAGAAATCACAACTCATGCCATGAAATACATAAGGGACTACTATAAGCAACTATATGCCAATAAAATGGACAACCTGAAATAAATGTACAAATTTTTAGTAAAGTATTATCTTCCAAGGCTGAACCTGGAAGAAACAGAAAACATAAACAGATCAATCCATAAGTAATGAAGTTGAAGCTGTAAAAGTCCAGAACAGATGGCTACACAGGCAAATTCTGTTAAATATTTAGAGAAGAGCTAAACACCTATCCTTCCTATACTCCTCAAACGCTTCCCAAAAAAACTGCAGAGGGAAGAACACTCCCAAACTGATTCTATGAGGCCACCATCACCCTGATACCAAAATCTGACAAACATATCACAAAAAAAAGAAAACTGAAGACCAATATCACTGACGAATACAGACACAAAGCTCCTCAACAAAATCCTATCAAACAGAATCCAACAACACATTAAAAGGATTATACGCCATGATGAAGTCGGATGTATCCCAAAGCAAAGATTTTTCAATATATGTAAAAATCCATGTGATACACCAGACTAACAAACTGAAGAACAAAATCCACATGATCATCTCAACAGATTCAGAAAGCATCTGTCAAAATTCGGGACCCATTTATCATAAAAACTCTCCAGAAAATGAGCACAGAGGAACCTACCTCAATATCATAAAGGCCATACTGACAAACCCACAGCACAGATCACTCTCAATGGTGAAAAATCAAAAGCATTTCCTCTAAAATTAGGAATAGGACAAGGATATCCACTCTCACCACTTTCATTCAACATAGTTTTGGAAATCCTAGCCATGGCAATCATAGAAGAAAGAGAAATAAAAGGAATACAAATTGGAAAAGAAGAACTCAAGCTGTCACCTTTTGCAGATGACACTATACAAAGAAAATTCTAAAGATGTCATTGGAAAACTACTAGAGCTGATCAATGAATTTGGTTGCAGGATACAAAAGTAATGCACAGAAATTCTTGCATTCCGATGCACTAACAATGAAAGATTACAAAGAGAAATTAAGGAAGCAATCCCAATATCACTGCAACAAAAAGAATAAAATACCTATGGGACCTCCTTTGTGTTCAGTAGTGAAGAATCCACCTAACAATTCAGGGGCTGCTGCTGCTGCTGCTGCTAAGTCACTTCAGTCCTGTCCGACTCTGTGAGACCCTGTAGACAGCAGCCCACCAGGCTCCTCCGTTCCTGGGACTCTCCAGGCAAGAGTACTGGAGGGAGTTGCCATTTCCTTCTCCAATGCACGCGTGCATGCTAAGTCGCTTCAGTCATGTCTGACTCTGTGCAACCCTATGGACAGCAGCCCTCCAGGCTCCTCTGTCCACAGGATTCTCCAGGCAAGAACACTGGAGTGGGTCGCCATTGCCTTCTACCAATTCAGGGGATATGGGTTCAATCCCTGACCCAGGGGATCCCATAAACAACAACAAAAGAATAACATCTAGGATCACACATAGTAATAATCAATCAAAAGACACAGACTGGTTGGGTAGATACACAAATAAGACCCAAATATACGCTGTCTACAAGAGACCCACTTCAGACCTAGGGACACTTAAAACTGAAAGGAAGGGGATGGGAGAAGGTATACTATGCAAACAGAAATCAAAAAAAAGCTGGAGTAGCAATACTCATATCAGACAAAACAGACTTTAAAACAAAGAACATTACATAATGATTAAGTATTCAAGCAAGAATATATAACGATCATAAATATACATATACACCCAACACAGGAACATCTCAACATGTAAAGCAAAAACTAACAACCATAAAGGGAGAAATCGACAGTAACAAGGTAATAGTGGGGGGCTTTAACACCACACTTACACCAGTGGACAGATAATGGAGACAGAAAATAAATACGGAAACCCAAGCTTTAAATGACATAACAGACCAGACATATTTAACTGCTATTTATAGGACATTCCATCCAAAACAGCAGGCTACACATTCATCTCAAGTGTACACAGAACATTCTCTAAGACTGACCACATGCTGGGCCACAAGGCAAGCCGTGGTAAATTTTTAAAAATGAAATCATATCAAGCAACTTTTCTGATCACAACATTAGGAAATTAGAAATAAACTATAATAAAATATCTATAAAAACAAACACGTGGTGACTAAACAATATGTTACTAAATAACCAATGGATCACTGAGAAAATAAAAAAGGAAATCAAAAAATACCTAGAGACCAATGACAATGAAAGCACAACAGTAAAAAACCTATGTGATGCAGCAAAAGAAGCTCTAAGCGGGAAGTTTATAATGACACAATTTTACCTCAAGAAATAAGGAAAAAAATCTCAAATAAACAACCTCACCTTACACTTACAGATAACAACTTAGTGTAACCTAATGAAACTATGAGACATGTGGTGCAGGGCCACCCAAGATGGACAGGTCATCGTGGAGAATTCTGACAAAACACAGTCCATGGGAGAAGGGAATGGCAAACCACTTCAGCATTCTTGTCTTGAGAACCCCATGAACAGTGTGAAGAGGCAAAAAGATAGGACACTGAAAGATGAACCCACCCTCCCAGGTCAGTAGGTGTCCAATATGCTACTGAAGTAGAGAAATAGTTCCAAAGGAATGAAGAGACCGAACCAAAGTGGAAACAACGCCAGCTGTGGATGTGTCTGCTGGTCAAAGTCAAGTCTGATGCTGTAAAGAACAACACTGCATAGGAACCAGAAAGGTTAGGTCCCTGAATCAAGGTAAACTGGATATGGCCAAACAGGACACGTAAGAGTGAACACTGACATTTTAGGAATCAGTGAACTAACATGGAGGGGAAAGAGTGAGTTTAACTCAGTAGATATAACCATTATATCTACTACTGTGGGCAAGAATCCCTTAGAAGAAATGGAGTAGCCCTCACAGACAACAGAACAGTCCGAAATGCAGTACTTGGGTGCAATCTCAAAAATGACAGAATCATCTCAGTTAGTTTCCAAGGCAAACCATTCAGTACCACAGTAATCCAATTCTACGTTCCAACCACTAATGCTGAAGAAGCTGAACTGTTCTATGAAGACCTACAAGACCTTCTAGAACTAACACCAAAAAAGACATCCTTTTCATCATAGGGGACTGGAATGCAAAAGGAGGAAGTCAAGAGATCCCTGGAGTAACAGGCAAGTTTGGCTTTGGAGTACAAAATAAAGCAGGGCAAAGGCTAATAGAGTTTTGCGAAGAGAACGCACTGGTCATAGCAAACAGCCTTTTCCAACAACCCAAGAGACAACTCTACATATGGACATCACCAGATGGTCAATACTGAAATTAGATAGATTGATTATATCCTTTGCAGCCGAAGATGGAGAAGCTCTATACAGCCAGTAAAAACAAGACTGGGAGCTGACTGTGGCTCAAATAATGAACTCCTCATTGCCAAATTTAGACTTAAATTGAGAAAACTAGGGAAAACCACAAGGCCATTCAAGAGTGACTAAATCAAATCCTTTATGATTACACAGTGGAAGGGACAAATAGATACAAAGAATTAGATTTGATAGAGTGCCTGAAGAGCTATGGATAAAGGTTCGTAACACTGTAAAGGAGGTGGTGATCAAAATCATCCCCAAGAAAAACAAATGCAAAAATGCAAAATGGTTGTCTGAGGAGGGCTTACAAATAGCTGAGAAAAGAAGAGAAGCGAAAGACAAAAGGAGAAAAGGAAAGATAAATCCATCTGAACACAGAGTTCCAAAGGATAGCAAGGAGAGATAAGAAAGTCTTAAGCGAACAGTGCAAAGAAAGAGAGGGAAATAATAGAATAGGAAAGACTAGAGATCTCTTCAGGAAACTTAGAGATATCAAGGGAACATTTCATGCAAAGATGGGCACACTAAAGGACAGAAACAGAATGGACCTAACAGAAGCAGGAGAGATTAAGAAGAGGTGGCAAGAATACACAGTAGAATTTAAAAGGGCCTTAATGACCTGTACTACCATAATGGTGTGATCACTCACCTAGAGCCAGACATCCTTAACTGTGAAGTCAAATGAGCCTTAGGAAGCATTATTATGAACAAAACGAGCGGAGGTGATGGAACTCCAGCTGAGCTACTTCACGTCCTAAAGGATGATGCTGTTAAAGTGCTGTACTCTATATGCCAACAAATGTGAAAAACTCAGCAGTGGTCACAGGACTGGAAAAGGTCAGTTTTCCTTCCAATCCCAAAGAAGGACAATGCCAAAGAATGTTCGAACTACTGCACAACTGCACTCATTTCACATGCCAGCAAGATAATGCTCAAATCCTTCAAGCTAGGCTTCAACAGTATGTGAACTGAGAACTTCCAGATGTACAAGCTGGATTTAGAAAAGGTAGAGGAACCAGAGATCAAATTGCCAACATTCATTGGGTCATAGAAAAAGCAAGGGAATTTCAGAAAAACAACTATTTCTGCTTCATTGACTGTGTGGATCACAACAAACTCTGGAAAATTCTGAAAGAGATGGGAATACCAGACTACCTATCTGCCTCCTAAGAAACCTATATGCAGGTCAAGAAGCAACATTTAGAACCAGACATGGAACATACAACTGGTTCAAAATTGGGGAAGGAATATGTCAAGGCTGTATATTGTCACCCTGCTTATTTAACTTATATGCAGAGTACATCATGGTAAATGCCAGGCTAGATGAAGGTCAAGGTGGAATCAAGATTGCAAGGAGAAATATCATTAATCTCAGATATACAGTTGACACCACCCTAATGGCAGAAAGTGAAGAGGAACTAAAGAGCCTCTTGATGAAGGTGAAAAAGGAGAGTGAAAAAGCTGGCTTAAAGCTCAAAACTGAGATCATGGCATCTGGTCCCATCACTTCTTGGCAAATAGAAGGGGAAAAATTGGAAACAGCAACAGACTATTTTCTTGGGTTCCAAAATCATTGCAGATAGTGACTTCAGACATGAAATTAAGACACTTGCTCCTTGGAAGACAAGCTATGACAAACCTAGGCAATGTATTAAAAAGCAGAGACATAATTTTGCCAACAAAAGTCTGTATAGTCAAGGCTATGGTTTTTCCAGTAGTCATGTACGGATGTGAATGTTGGACCATAAAGAAAGCTGAGTGCTGAAGAACTGATGCTTTTGAACTGCAGTGCTAGAGAAAGACTCTTGAGAGTCCCTTGGACAGCAATGAAATCAAACCAGTCAATCCTAAAGGAAATCAGCCCTGATTCATTCATTGGACTGATGGTAAAGTTCCAATACTTTGGCCATCTGATGCAAAGAGTTGACTCACTGGAAAAAGACCCTGATGCTGGGAAAGACTGAAGGCAGGAGGAGAAGGGGACAACAGAGGATGAGATGGTTGGATGGCATCANAATCCTAAAGGAAATCAGCCCTGATTCATTCATTGGACTGATGGTAAAGTTCCAATACTTTGGCCATCTGATGCAAAGAGTTGACTCACTGGAAAAAGACCCTGATGCTGGGAAAGACTGAAGGCAGGAGGAGAAGGGGACAACAGAGGATGAGATGGTTGGATGGCATCACCATTTCAATGGACATGAGTTTGAGCAAACTCTGGGAGATACTGAAGGACTGGGAAGCCTGGCATGGTGCTGTCCGTGGGGTTGCAAAGAGTGGGACATGACTGAGTGGCTAATAATAACAACAAATACACCTAAAACAACTAGAGAAAGAAGAATAAAACCTAAAGTTAGTATAAGGAAAGAAATCATAAATATCAGAGTAGAAGCAAATGGAATAGAGACAAAGAAAACAACTGGAAAGATGAAACAAACTAAAAGCAGGTTCTTTGAAAAGATAAATCAAGGAACCTTATATCAGACTCATCAAGAAAAAAAGGGAGAGGAGTCAAATCAATAAAATTAGAAACAAATTATGGCTGGTTCATGTTGACATATGGCAGAAACCAACACAATATTATAAAGCAATTATCCTCCAAATATAAATAAAAATTTTTAAAAAGATATGTAAAAGGAGAAGTTACAACTGACTCCACAGAAATACAAAGGATCATAAAGAGACTACTAGGAGCAACTAACTGTGTGCTAATTAAATGGACAACTTCTTACAAAGGTACAGTTTCCCAAAAATGAACCAGAAAGAGACAGAAAATATGAACAGACCAATCAAGCACTGAAACTGAAATCCTGATTAAAAACCTTCCAACAAACAAAAGTCCAGAACCTGATGGTTTCACAGGCAAACTCTATCAAACATTTAGAGAAGAGTTAACCCCCATCTTTCTGAAACTATTCCCAAAAATTGCAGAGGAAGAAAAACTTCCAAACTCATTCTATGAGGCCACCATCACCCTGATACCAAAACCAGACAAAGATACAACAAAAAAAGAAAATTACATGCCAATATCACTGATGAACACAGATGCAAAAACCCTTAACAAAATACTAGTGATCCTTATCCTACAACATATTAAAAAGATCATATACTATGATCGAGTGGGGTTCATCCCAGGGATGCAAAGATTTTTCAATATCCACAAATCAATCAGTGTGATACACCACATCAACAAACTTAAGAATAAAAACCATATGATCATCTTAACAGATGCAGAAAAGCTTTTGACAAAATTCGGCACCTATTTATGATAAAAAAAAAAAAAAAAACTCTCCAGAATGTAGGCATACCTCAACATAACAAAGGCAGTATATGACAAACTATGGCGAACATCATTCTCAATGGTGAAATGCTATGAGCACTTCCTCTAAAATAGGAACAAGACTAGAATGTCTACTCTTGCCACTTTTATTCAACATAGTTTTGGAAGTCCTACCTTCAGCAATCAGAGAAGAAAAAGAAGTAAAGGGAATCCAAGTTGGAAAAGAAGTTAAACTGTCACTGTTTGCAGGTGACATGATACTATAAAGGACAGTAAAACTGCTACCAGAAAACTACTGCTGCTGCTGCTAAGTCGCTTCAGTCATGTCTGACTGTGTGCAACCCCACAGACAGCAGCCCTCGTCAATGGACTAGGCAAAACTGAAGATTACAAAATTAACACAGAAATCTGTTGCATTTCTATACACCAACCACAGAAGATCAGAAAGAGAAAGCCAAAAAACAATTCCATTAATCACTTTACCAAAAAAAAAAAAAAAAACTATGAATAAACCTACCTAAGGAGACAAAAGACCTGCATTCCAAACACTCTAAGAAGCTGATCCAAAAATTCACAAACAGATGGAATGATATGCAATGTTCACAGATAGGAAGAATCAATACTGTCAAAATGACTCGATTACCCAATGCAATCTAAAGATTCAATACAACCCATATCAAATTACCAACCAATAGCATTTTTCACAGAACTAGAACAAAAAAAAAAAATCTCAAAATTTGTATGGAAACACAAAAGTCCCTGCAGAGCTAAAGCAATCTTGAGAAATTAACTTCAGACTATACTACAAAGCTACAGTAATGAAAACAGCACAGTACTGGCACAAAAATAGAAATATAGATCAATGGAATAGGATAGAAAACCCAGAAATAAACCCATGCACCTATGGTCAATTAATCTATGACAAAGGAGATAAGACTACACAATGCTGCAAAGACAGTCTCTTCAACAAATGGTCCTGGGCAAACAAGACAGCTACATGTTAAAAAATGGAATTAGATCATTCTTTGAGCCCACTCCAGTATTCTTGCCTGGAGAATCCCATGGACAGAGGAGCCTGGTGGGCTACAGTCTATGGGGTCGCAAAGAGTCGGACATGACTGAGCGACTTAACTTAACTTGACACCATACAGAAAAATAAGCTCAAAGTGGATTAAAGACCTAAATGTGAGACTGCACACTATTAAACTCCTAGAGGAAAACATAAGCAGACACCATGACATAAACAGCAGCAATGTATTTGTGGATCCATCTTCCAGAATAATGGAAATAAAAACAAAAATAAACAAATGGGACCTAATTAAACTTAAAAGCTTTGAGACAACAAAGGAAACTATAAGCAAGGTGAAAAGACAGCCCTCAGAATGGGACAAAACAATAGCAAATGAAACAACTGACAATTTTCAAAATATACAAGCAGCTTAATACCAGAAAAACAAATAACCCAATAAAAAAGTGGGGAAAAGATCTAAACAGACATTTCTCCAAAGACATAGAGATAGCTAATAAACACATGAAAAGATACTCAACATCGCTCATTATTAGAGATGTGCAAATCAAAACCTCAATAAAGTATATTTCACACCCGGTCAGAATGGCCACCATCAAAAAGTCTACATACAATAAATTCTGGAGAGGGTGTGGAGACAAGGAAATCCTCCTACATTGTTGGTGGGAATGCAAACTGGTACCGTCACCATGGAAAACAGTGTGCAGATTCCTTAAAAAACTGGGAATGGAACTGCCTTATGACCCAGCAATCCCACTGCTGGGCATACACACCAAGGAAAGCAAACTGACAGAGACACGTGCACCCTAATGTTCACTGCAGCACTGTTTACAATAGCCAGGACATGGAAGCAACCTAGATGTCCACTGGCAGATGAATGGATAAGAAAGTAGTGGAACATATACACAATAGAGTTTTACTCAGCTTTAAAAAGGAATGCATTTGAGTCAGTTCTAATGAGGTGCATGAACCTGGAGCCTATTATACAGAGTGAACTAAGTCATAAAGTGAAAGACAAATACTGTATATTTACACACACACACACATATGGAATTTAGAAAGATGGTATCGAAGACCCTAAGTACAAAGGAGACACAGGCATAAAGAACATACTTTTTGACTCAGTGGGAGAAGGCGAGGGTGGGATGATTTGAGAGAACAGAACTGAAACATGTACATTACCATGTGTAAAACAGATGACCAGTGAAAGTTCAATGCATGAAGAAGGGCACCCAAAGCCAGTGCTCTAGGACAACCCAGAGGGATAGGGTGGGGGATTCAGGATGGGGGGCACAGGTATACCTGTGGCCGATTCATGATGTATGGCAAAAACCATCACAGTATTGTAAAGCAATTATCCTCCAATTAAAATTAGTTAATTTTCAAAAAAAAGCTTTTGCGTAGTAATGGAAACAATAAATAAAATGAACAGAGCACAGATTGGGAGAAAATATTTGCAAATGATGTGACCGACAAGGTATTAGTCTCCAAAATTTACAAACAGCTCATGATGCTTAACAGCATCAAAACAAACAACTCAATGAACAAATGGGCAGAAGATCTAAATAGATAGTCCTCCAAAGACAGACAGATAGCCAAGAGGCACATAAAAAATGTTCATCATCACTAATTATTAGGGAAATGCACATCAAAACTACAGTGAGATATCACCTCACAAGAGCCACAATGGCTATCATCAAAAAATCCACAATAAATGCTGGAGAGGGTGTGGAGAGGTTACTGATATTTCTCCCAGCAATCTTGATTCCAGCTTATGCTTCTTCCAGCACAGCGTTTCTCATGATGTACTCTGCATATAAGTTAAATAAGCAGGGTGACAATATACAGCCTTGACATACTCCTTTTCCTATTTGGAACCAGTCTGTTGTTCATGTCTGGTTCTAATTGTTGCTTCCTGACCTGCATATAGGTTTCTCAAGAGGCAGGTAAGGTGGTCTGGTATTCCCATCTCAGTTTATTGTGATCCACACAGTCAAAGGCTTTGGCCTAGTCAATAAAGCAGAAATAGATGTTTTTCTGGAACTCTCTTGCTTTTTCGATGATTCAGCGGATGTTGGCAATTTGATCTCTGGTTCCTCTGCCTTTTCTAAAACCAGCTTGAACATCTGGAATTTCACAGTTCACATATTGCTGAAGCCTGGCTTGGAGAATTTTGAGCATTACTTTACTACTGTGTGAGATGAATGCAACTGTGTGGTAGTTTGAGCATTCTTTGGCATTGCCTTTCTTAGGGATTGGAATGAAAACTGACCTTTTCCAGTCCTGTGGCCACTGCTGAATCTTCCAAATTTGCTGGCATATCTAGTGCAGCACTTTCCCAGCATCATCTTTTAGGATTTGAAATAACTTAACTACTCAGTCATTAAAAAGAACAAAATAATGTCATTTGCAGCAATACAGAGGGACCTGGAGACTGACACACAGAATGAAGTAATTAAGTCACAGAGAGAAGCAGAAACATTATGACATCCCTTATATGTGGAATCTAAAAAGAAATGATATAAATGAACTTACAAAACAGAAAAAAGACTCACAGATTTAGAGATAAAACATGGTTACCAGGAGAGGAANTGAGGTGCATGAACCTGGAGCCTATTATACAGAGTGAACTAAGTCATAAAGTGAAAGACAAATACTGTATATTTACACACACACACACATATGGAATTTAGAAAGATGGTATCGAAGACCCTAAGTACAAAGGAGACACAGGCATAAAGAACATACTTTTTGACTCAGTGGGAGAAGGCGAGGGTGGGATGATTTGAGAGAACAGAACTGAAACATGTACATTACCATGTGTAAAACAGATGACCAGTGAAAGTTCAATGCATGAAGAAGGGCACCCAAAGCCAGTGCTCTAGGACAACCCAGAGGGATAGGGTGGGGGATTCAGGATGGGGGGCACAGGTATACCTGTGGCCGATTCATGATGTATGGCAAAAACCATCACAGTATTGTAAAGCAATTATCCTCCAATTAAAATTAGTTAATTTTCAAAAAAAAGCTTTTGCGTAGTAATGGAAACAATAAATAAAATGAACAGAGCACAGATTGGGAGAAAATATTTGCAAATGATGTGACCGACAAGGTATTAGTCTCCAAAATTTACAAACAGCTCATGATGCTTAACAGCATCAAAACAAACAACTCAATGAACAAATGGGCAGAAGATCTAAATAGATAGTCCTCCAAAGACAGACAGATAGCCAAGAGGCACATAAAAAATGTTCATCATCACTAATTATTAGGGAAATGCACATCAAAACTACAGTGAGATATCACCTCACAAGAGCCACAATGGCTATCATCAAAAAATCCACAATAAATGCTGGAGAGGGTGTGGAGAGGTTACTGATATTTCTCCCAGCAATCTTGATTCCAGCTTATGCTTCTTCCAGCACAGCGTTTCTCATGATGTACTCTGCATATAAGTTAAATAAGCAGGGTGACAATATACAGCCTTGACATACTCCTTTTCCTATTTGGAACCAGTCTGTTGTTCATGTCTGGTTCTAATTGTTGCTTCCTGACCTGCATATAGGTTTCTCAAGAGGCAGGTAAGGTGGTCTGGTATTCCCATCTCAGTTTATTGTGATCCACACAGTCAAAGGCTTTGGCCTAGTCAATAAAGCAGAAATAGATGTTTTTCTGGAACTCTCTTGCTTTTTCGATGATTCAGCGGATGTTGGCAATTTGATCTCTGGTTCCTCTGCCTTTTCTAAAACCAGCTTGAACATCTGGAATTTCACAGTTCACATATTGCTGAAGCCTGGCTTGGAGAATTTTGAGCATTACTTTACTACTGTGTGAGATGAATGCAACTGTGTGGTAGTTTGAGCATTCTTTGGCATTGCCTTTCTTAGGGATTGGAATGAAAACTGACCTTTTCCAGTCCTGTGGCCACTGCTGAATCTTCCAAATTTGCTGGCATATCTAGTGCAGCACTTTCCCAGCATCATCTTTTAGGATTTGAAATAACTTAACTACTCAGTCATTAAAAAGAACAAAATAATGTCATTTGCAGCAATACAGAGGGACCTGGAGACTGACACACAGAATGAAGTAATTAAGTCACAGAGAGAAGCAGAAACATTATGACATCCCTTATATGTGGAATCTAAAAAGAAATGATATAAATGAACTTACAAAACAGAAAAAAGACTCACAGATTTAGAGATAAAACATGGTTACCAGGAGAGGAAGGATGTGTGAGAGGGATAGTTAAGGAGTTTGGGAGGGATACGTACACACTGCTGTATTTAAAACAGGTAACCGAAGAGCAACTACTGTATAACACATGAACTCTGCCCAATGTTATGTGGCAGCCTGGATGGGAGTGGGGTTGGGAGATAATGGATATATGTATCTTTATGGCTAAGTCCCTTTGCTGTTTACCTGAAACTATCACAACATTGTTAACGGGCTGTGTGTGTTCACTGTTAAGCAGTTGCTCAGTCATGTCCAGCTCTTTGCAACCCCATGGACTGTAGCCCACCAGACTCCCTCTGTCCATTGAATTTTCCAGGCAAGAATACTGGAGTAGGTTGCCATTTCCTACTCCAGGTGATCTTCCAAATCTGGGCATCAACCCACGTCTCCTGAGTCTCCTGCATTAGCGGGCAGATTCTTTACCACTGTGCCACCCAGGAAGCCCCATTAATTGGCTATGCCCCAATACAAAATTAAAAGTTAAAAAAAAAAAAAAAACTACAATGAGGTATCACCTCACACCAGTCAGAATGGCCATCATCAAAAAAAAAAAAAAAAAAACCCTACAAACAATAAATGCTGGGGAGTGTGTAGAAATGGGAACCCTCTTGCATTGTTGGTGGGAAGGTAAATTGATACAGCCACTATGAAGAACAGTATGGAGGTGTCTTAAAAAACCAAAAATAAAACTATCATATGACCCAATAATCCCATTACTGGGCAAACCACAATGGAAAAAAAACACATGTAAATAATACCCCAGCACTACTTACAATGGCCAGGCCAAGGAAGAATACCTAAATGTCCATCAACAGATGAATGGATAAAGAAGATATGGTACACATAAACAATGGAACATTTAAAACTCAGCCATAAAAAGGAATAGTATTGGGCCACTTGTAAACACGTGGATGGATCTGGAGCCTGTCATACAGAGTGAAGTGAGAAAGAGAAAAATAAATGTCATATATTAGCACATATCTGTGGAATCTAGAACAACAGTACAGATGAACTCATTTGTAGGGCAGGAATAAGTCATGTGGACACAAAGGGGCACTGGGAGGGTGGGATGATTAGATTAGGATTGGCGTGTATATACTCTATCATCAGTAAAACAGATACCTAGTGGGAACCTGCTGTAGAGGACAGGGAACTCAGCTTGGTGCTCTGTGACGACCTAGCTGGGTGGGATGGGAGGAGCGATGGGAGAGAAGTCCAAGAGAAAGGGGACACATGTATACACACAGCTGATTCACTTAGTTGTACAGGAGAAGCTAACGCAACACTGTAGAGCAATTATACTCCAATAAAAAAACAATACAACAAAACATTGCTGAAGGGAAAAAAAAATACAGGTCTTTATAATTCAAAAAGATACATGCACCCCTATGTTCAAAGCAGCACTATTTACAATAGTCAAAACACGAAAACATCCAAAGTGTCCACTGGAAAATGAATGGATAAAGAGGATGTGGTACACATATACAATGGAATATCTCTTGTTGTTTTAGTCTCTAAGTTCTGTCTGACTCTTTGCAACCCCATGAACTGTAGCCCACCAGGCTCCTCTGTCTATGGGATTTCCCAGGCAAGAATACTGGAGTGGGTTGCCATTTCCTTCTCCAGGAGATCTTCCCAACTCAGAGATCGAACTCGTGACTCCTGCACTGGCAGGCAGATTCTTTACTGCTGAACCACCAGGGAAGGCCACAGTGGAATACTACTCAGCCATAAAAAGGAATGAAATTCGGGTCATTTGTACTGGGTCATTTCCAGAGATGCAGATGGACCTAGAGTCTGTAACACACAGTGAATTAAGCCAGAAAGAGAAAAACAAGTATCATATACTAACACATGCATGTGGAATCTGGGGCTTCCCAGGTGCTGCTAGTGGTAAAGAACTCACCTGCCAATGCAGGACACATAACAGATGTGGGTTAGATTCCTGGGTCGGGGAAGATCACCTGGAGGAGGGCATAGCAACCCACTCCATTATTTTTGACCAGAGAATCCCATGGATAGAGGAGCCAGGGAGGCTACAGTCCACAGGGTCACAGAGTCAGACATGACTGAAGCAACTTAGCATGCACGCACATGTGGAATCTTTAAAGAACGATACAGATGAACCTATGCAGGGCAGGAATAGAGATGCAGACATGAGAACAGACGTGCACATGGGGAGAAGGGGGGATAGGACAAACTGGGAGATCGGGACTGATGTATATATACCACCATGTCTAAAACAGATAGCTAGTGGGAACCTGCTGCATGGCACAGAAAGCTCAGCTGGTGCTCTGTGATGACCTAGATGGGTAAAACGGGAAGCTGGAAGGCAGGGCCAGGAGGGAGGGGATGTATGTGTACACAAGCTGATTCACTTCATCGTACAGAGACACTAACACAACACTATATGTCAATTACACTCCAATAATAATAAAATAAAACACTTCAAAAAGAAAGATACAAGTTTTTATAATTCAGAAAGATAACGTGCACCCTTATGTTCATAGCAGCACTACTCACAACAGTCAAAACATGGAAGCAACCTAAATGTCCATCAATAGATGAAGATAAAGATGATGTGGTACATATAGACAATGGAATACTCCTCAGCCATAAAAAAAAAAAAAAATGAAATAATGCCATTTGCAATAACATGGATGGACCCAGAGATGATCATTACTAAGTAAGTCAAAAAATAAAGGCAAATACCACACGATGTAACTTATACGTGGAATCTAAAATATGGCACAAGTGAACCTATCTAGAAAACAGAAATGAACTCAGAGACACAGAGAACAGACTTGTGGTTGCCAAGGGGAGGCAAGTACTTGGAATCTGGGATTAACAGACGTACACTATTATATATAGGACGCATAAACAGCAAGGTCCTACTATATAGTTATATTCACCATCCTGCCATAAAACATAATGGAAAAGAATATTTTAAAACATGTCTATATGTACATAAGAGAATCACTTTCCTTTAGAGCAGAGATTGGCAAGACACTGTAAATCAACTATATTTCAATTTAAAAAATAAAATTAAAACAAAATTAAAGGTCTTAATAGAAAAAAATACCACTTTATGGACTGAAATAATAAATGCTGTAACTATATCAAACCTTCCAAACTGGTTCTAAATTTACAAGAATCCTAACAAAAATTCTCAATTTTTTAAAAATTGTGGATTTGATAAAATACTTCCCAAAACCTATATTGAAGTAAAATGGCAAAACTTGCCATAAATTGTGAAATGCATCTACAGCAGTGCTTACATGGAAATTTATGGCATAATATCTTTCTATTTTAAAAAAAATCTAAAAAACAAGGATCTAAGCACTTGCTTTAAGAAACCAGAAAAAGAAGCGCAAATTAGAACCAAAAAAAGCAGAAAGAAACAATTCAACCAAAAACGGAAATGAATCATTCACAAGAGGTTCAACAGCATATATGAGAGAACAGACAAAAGAATCAGTAAACCTGAAGATCAACTGAGATCAGTCAATCTGAGGAATAAAGAGAAAAATAATGAAGAAAAATGAACAGAGTCTAAGAGACCTACGTGACATTATCAAGCATACCAACCTACACATAGTGAGAGTCCCAGAAGACAGAAAGGAACAAAAAGAACAGAGGCCAAAAGCTTCCAAACTTTGATTAACAGAAGGGTGGGAGGGGAGGCGGTGGAGGAAGAAGAGAAGGACAAAAAGAAACTACACATTCCAGAGCCTCAACAAACTCCTGGTAGGATAAGCTCAAGGAGAGCCACACTAGAAACACTATAATTAAATTGCCAAAAGCCAAACACAAAGAGAATCCTGAAAACAAGGAGAGAAGCAATTCATTACATTAAAAGGAT
Organism: Neotragus pygmaeus; assembly: GCA_006410875.1. Taxonomy (NCBI): domain Eukaryota; kingdom Metazoa; phylum Chordata; class Mammalia; order Artiodactyla; family Bovidae; genus Neotragus; species Neotragus pygmaeus. The sequence continues at coordinate 65,704 of SJYV01051648.1, forward strand.
CTTCAATGATTACAGGCTGATCTCACATCTAAAACCTGGAGGCCAGAAGGTATATACATTCCCAGATAAACAAAATCTGACAGATTTTGTCTCTAGTGATCTTGTCCTACAAGAAATACTAGGTGGCATCGGTTCAGGTTAAAATGAAACACACCAATACATAGTAACTAAAACTCATGATGAAGCAAAAAGCACCACCAGAAGTAACAACATAGATAAATATAAAAGACAACTGGTCTTCCAGCTCAAGATGGCAGAGTAGAAGGATGTGTGCTTATCTCCTCCGGCAAGAGCACCAAAATTGCAATTACCTGTTGAACAACCATCGACAGGAGGACATTGGAACCCACCAAAAAAAGATACCCCACGTCCAAAGACAAAGAAGAAGCTGCAGCAAGACAGTAGGAGGGGCGCAATCACAATAAAATCAAATCCCGTACCTGCCAGGTGGGTGACCCACAGACTGGAGAACAATGATACCAAAGAAGTTCTCGCAGTATTATGAAGGTTCTGAATCCCAGCCTGGGGATCCAACAAAGGGACTGAGAGTCCCCAGGGAATCTGGCCTTGAGGGCCGGTGGGATTTGATCACAAGCCTTCCAGAGGATTGAGGGAACCAGACACTCCAGTCTTGGAGGGCACAAACAAAATTTTGTGTGCATCAAGACAGAGAAGAGGAGCAGTGACACCACAGGAGACTCGATCAAAACTACCTGCTAGTGTTGGAGGGGCTCCTGCGCAGGCGTGGGTCGGCAGGGGCTCACCACAGGGGCAGGGGCACTAGAAGGGCCCCCTGAGCATAAACCCTCTTGGAGTTCACCATTAATCCTACCATAGAGCTTACAGACCCCGGGGCAGGTCACCTCAGGCCAAACAGCTACCAGGGAGGGCGTGCAATCTCCCCCCATCAGCAGATAACTGGATTAAAGCTTGACTGAGACTCTGCCCCTAGAGCAATACCCAGTTTTCCCCATCACCAGTCCCTCCCATCAAGAAGCTTACACAAGCCTCTCAGCCTCATCCATCAGAGGGCAGACAAAAGAAGAACACAGAACCAGAGTCTCAAACAAAACAAAAACCATACTACAGAAAGTTAATCACAAAGAAAAATCAGAAAGTTATGTCCCAGATGAAGGGACAAGATAAAATCCCAGAAAAACAACTAAATGAAGTGGAGATAGACAACCTTTTAGAAAAAGAATGCAGAATGATAGTGAAGATGATCCAGGATCTTGGAAAAACAATGAAGGCAAAGAATGAGAAGATGCAAGATATGTTTACCAAAGACCTACAAGAACTAAAGAACAAACAAACAGAAATAAATAATACACTAAAAGGAATCAACAGCAGAATAACTGAGGCAGAAGAATGGATAAATGACCTGGAGGACAGAATGCAGAAATCACTGCCACAGAACAGAATATAGAAAAAAGAATGAAAAGAGCCTAAGAGACCTCCGGGACAACATTAAACACACCAACATTAGCATTACAGGGGTCCCAGAAGAAGAGAGAAAGGACGTGAGAAAATATTTGAAGAGATAAGAGCTGAAAACTTCCCAAACTTGGGAAAGGAAATAGTCAACCAAGTCCAGGAAGCAGAGAGAATCCCAAGCAGGATAAACCCAAGGAGGAGCACACTGAGACACATAGTAATCAAACTGACAAAAATGAAAGACAGATAAAATATTAACAGCAATGAGGGAAAAGTGACAAATAACATACAAGGAAACTCCCATCAGGCTATCAGCTGATTTATCAACAGAAAGTCTACAAGCCAGAGGGGAATGGCATAAAATATTTAAAGTGATGAAAGGGAAGAACCTACAACCAAGAATACTCTACCCAGCAAGACTCTCCTTCAGATTTGATGGAGAAATCAAAAGCTTTCCAGACAAGCAAAAGTTTAGCACCACCAAAATTTAGCACCACCAAACCAGCTTTCCAACAAATGCTAAAGGAACTTCTCTACACAAAACACAAGAGAAGAAAAAGACCTACAGAAAATAAACCCCGCCAAATTAAGAAAATGTAATCGGGTCATACATATTGATAATTACCTTAAATGTAAATGGATTAATAAATGCACCAACCAAAACACACACACTGGGTGGATGAAAACATGTGCGTGTACGCACTTCCACTTGTCATATCACTCTGCTTGACCCCCGCAAATTGTATGCAATTACTTTATATTGTTAAGTTAATCATGTTCCCATGATGGCTTGCAATTACAATTATCTTTTTTTGGGGGGGTCTGGCTATTGATTGTGAAAACTGATAAACATCTTTTACTATTGTGATTATGTAACTATTACTTAATTGTATCGTGATTGGTTAACAGCAAAGTAGAACTATATCACCAAAACTAGGATCTAACAGAAAAACTTGTCATCCCAAATCCAGATGCAGACGGGAATTTTCTTGAAATTTTTTGAAAAATACAAATGTATTTGTATACAAATACCTGAGTATTGCCTTTTTCCCTCCAGAGTTCCAGATATGTTTCTAGTGAGAAGTCATGCTTAAAAACATGATCTTTTACTTCTATCTAGTTTGTTTCCTTTTTTCTATTCCATATTCAGTGCTCTCATTTCATTTATGTTCTCCAATTTCTCCATCTCTTCTTGTATACATATATATATATGCATAATATATATATTTTAGAAAACCTATGAACTTCTGCCTACCTAAAATAATTATGACATTTTGATTCTACCTGTTTGACTTAGTATAAACAGAATGCTAGATTCTAATTAAAAAATAGATATGAAACAAGCAACAAAGGTTTACTGCATAGCACAGGGAACTAGAGTCAATATCCTGTAATAATGTACGATGGAAAATAATTTCAAAAATAATATATGTGTGTTTGTATAACTGAATCACCGTGCTGTGCATCTGAAACATTGTAAGTCAATATACTTCAATAAAATATATATTTTTTAAAAGACAACTGGATAAAGCAACAAAATAAATACTTGATGATGAGGATACAATACATAAAGATGTAATTTGTATGAGAGCAACAACACACACGGAGGTGTTAGGGGACAGAGTCATATACTACTGAAATTAAAAAGACACTAATCTCATTTGACAAATTAAAATACTAATTACAATCCCCAGGCAACCATTAGGAAAATAATATAATAGATGCAACAGAGACAAGGAACTGTATATGAGAAAATATTTATTTAAAATGAAAGAGGCAGTTATGAAGGAAGACTATAACAACAAATGTAAGACATACAGAAAACAAATAGCAAAATGACAGACATAAATCTTAAGTATTCTTGCCTTTGGAACCCCATGAACAGTATGAAAAGGCAAAAAACATAGGACACTGAAAGATGAACTCCCCAGGTTGGCAGGTGCCCACTATTCTACTGGAGATCAGTGGAGAGATAACTCCAGAAAGAATGAAGGGATGGAACCAAAGCAAAAACAACACCCAGTTGTGGATGGGACTGGCGATGGAAGCAAAGTCCAGTGCTGTAAAGAGCAATATTGCATAGGAACCTGGAATGTCAGGTCCATGAATCAAGGNGGGGGAGCCTGGTGGGTTGCCGTCTCTGGGGTCGCACAGAGTTGGACATGACTGAAGTGACTTAGCAGTGGCAGCAGCAGCAGCATCTCTTCACTGAGTACCTCTACAGTGTTATAAAAGTACCTATGAAATTAACTATTGCTATTGATTTTCCTCCTGTCTCCTCATGTGCCTTTAGAATAGTTTAAGCAAGCTATGTTCCCTTGAAGGTAAGTGGTTGCATTTGGTTACTCAGATCAAGGTTTCAGAAAAATGTGATTAAAAAAATGATCGTATAAAGTTATGAAAGACAGTTAAGTCTTTTAAGAGTGGAGGAGTTGTTTTGGAAGGATTTGAGTTAGTGCTCAAATGTGAGCAGATATCTTAATCAATCAGATATTTCCATAAGGTGTGGGGTGTGTGTATGTGTGTGTGCACATGCATGCATGCTATCACGGCCACCTCTTTGGGTGTGGTAAGTGGAACATAAGAGAGGAAACAGGAGGCCTAACTCAGGCTTTCAGGGCATTGACAACTTATTTAAGGAAAGAAATCTTAGAAACAAGTCTAAGTTGGCAAACAACTACATGTTACATCTTGTGGGAAACTATGACATGTTAGAAGAATTCAGAGAAGAAAGAAAGGAGGAAGAATAATTGGGCAAGTCTTCACAGAAGAAATAAAGTTTTTCTAGGTATTTGCAGAGGCATGAAAATGGGGAAGGGGAAGGTATGAGGTCACGGGGACAGGGGCCTGGCCATCTCCAGAGTGGGTCTGAAGACCTCCTTCCTCGACAGAACACAATTATGTTCAGAAATGATCTTACAATAAAATGAGTAATAATAAAGACCAAGAAAGAAATGCAAACGTAAAAAATTGTCTTTTATTAAGTTTTGTCTATATAATGAGGCCTATAATTATTATAAGACAAAAAAGAAGGAAAGGTCATGAATTAGTATTTTAATTAAAGTATTTCTTCAAAAGGCATAGAAAAGAAGCACTTTGAAAGGAGTGAGCTCCACAAGGTTTAGAGAAAGAGTTGCACCTAAAGTTGCAGTAAGCCCAACTTTGTTTCTGTGCCCTTACAGTTCTTGTGTTAGCCTTCCTCATTTTGAATTTACAGTACCCTTGAAACACAGAAGTAGGTCGTGTTCCAGGGCTTAGAGACTCAGACTGTGCTGGAAGCAAACTCAATTGATTCCAATCCTTCTAAACTTACACTTTGTATTTGTCAAGATTCTCCAGAGAAACAGAACCAATAGGAGATTATTGAAAGTGAAAGTCACTCAGTCGTGTCCAACTCTTTGCGCCCCTCTGGACTACACAGTCCATGGAATTCTCCAGGCTAGAATACTGGAATGGGTAGCCATTCCCTTCTCCAGGGGATCTTCCCAACCCAGGGATCAAACCCAGGTCTCCCACATTGCAGGCGAATTCTTCACCAGCTGAGCCACTAGGGAAGCCCAAGAATACTGGAGTGGGAAGCGTATCCCTTCTTCAGTCGCTCTTCCTGACCCAGGANAAATCTTCAACCGCCGCAGCCCACTCGTTTTTGCTTTTCCTCTTCCTTCTCCGCGCCCTGGGGCCGGATTCGGCCCGGAAACCAAGCCAGCCGCTGCGGCATCTCTACTGCGTGGGTGTGGTGGCCCGCGGAAGGAGAGAGGCGACCGGCGGGTCAACGGGCCTCGAGGAAGCCGAGTTTCCGCGGCGGCCCGGGGCAACACCCTCTCCCGACCCAGCATGTAGGTGCCGGGCGGCTGCCATGAACTCCGGAGCCATGAGGATCCACAGCAAAGGACATTTTCAGGGTAGGAAGTCCCTCCTCCGTTTGCAGTCCCTTTAATCCTTTCCTCCCCTTCTGGTTCCATTGTTGATTCTATCTCGCCCTGGGTCTCTCTGCTTTTCTGACTGACACGTGCGTCTTGCTCTGTGGCCTGAAGGAAGGCACGGTTCGGGGAGCAGAGGGATTCCGGCCCCTGGAGCTCTCCCGGCTCCAACCTCGGCCCCAAATTCCTCGTCGTACGGTCGGTTATAAAACGAAAAGACTGCGCGGACCCGGGGACCCGCCGGGGCTCCCACAGATGCTGCGACCCTTGGAGGCTGCAGATCGAGCCTCGGTTTAAAAGCAGATGTGTTCATTGCTTGTCGCTTCCTGATTAAATTGTGGATTTTTGGTCTTAGGAAGTTGAAGCAAAGTATTTTATTTCAAACACACCTTTGCTGTTTTCAACATTATTAAACAGAAACAAAAGCAAACTTTCGTTTTCAGGCACTTGTTTGTCTGGCCTCCAAATGTTTCTTCTTAATATATATATTGTGTGTGTGTGTGTTTATGTACAGTGTGTATACGTGGTCTCCTACTATAAACAGATTTGAGTTCTTTAATTTTTAAGCAGCTGTTTGTAGCTCAGACCTGTTTTCAAAAGAAAGGATGAAATGAATGGTGATTTGGTTCTTCAAGTGGGCCGTTTAGTCTTTTTAATATACATTGACTCTACATGAAACTTACCCTTGAGCAGTCAGGAACCTTTGAGGACTAAGTCAGTACCAGTTTTGAGTGTTCAACAGAATGTCAGAAGCTCAGTATTTGTTGAGTAAATACTCCATGGAGTTTACATCCTATTAAAACTTTGAAATTGGTTTCATAAAGTTCCATGCCTTAATGCATAAAACAGGATTAAATGCATGAATATTTCCTGCAAATCAGCTCCTATGAACAATAAACGTTTTGTGACATACAGTATCTGTTTAAAGACTATTTTGCCATTATCCTAAGTGACACTACAGAGGAAATAAAATGTTAATGCTGAATTAGTAGGATTATATTTTTCCCTCTGTGATATGATTATTACATAAACAAATTATTTTTAAAACAGTAAAAATTTTCTGTCTACATAAGCATGATCTAATTCTAATTTTTTAAACAACAGGTGGAATACAAGTTAAAAATGAAAAAAACCGACCATCTTTGAAATCTCTGAAAACTGATAACAAACCAGAAAAATCCAAATATAAACCTCTCTGGGGTAAAGTATTTTACATTGACTTACCTTCTGTCACCATATCTGAAAAACTGCAAAAGGACATTAAGGATCTGGGAGGGGTAAGTCAAATCCATGGACTTTGATCAAAAAGAAAAACTTTCTAACTTATAATCATTTAAAATTTTCCTTTTGGAAAAAAAAGGTATAACCATATAGCACCAGGGGCTTCCCTGATGACTCAAAAGATAAAGAATCTGCCTGCAATGCAGGAGACACATGTTTGATCCCTGGGTAGGGGAGATCATCTGGAGAAGGGAATGGCTACCCACTCCAGTATTCTTGCCTGGAAAATTCCATGGCCACAGGAGTCTGGTGGGCTATACAGTCGAGGGTCACAACTAATTGGACACAACTGAGCAACAAACACTTTCACTGTTTACCAAGCTTAAATTATCATCTGTTTATCATTAATGCAAAGTCATGTAACTTCAGAAACCTGACAGAACTTTTCAGATTTCTGTCTGGTGTAAAGTTTACAGTGTGGGAAATGAGACACCCTTGTCCTGGAGGAACTGCTGATTGCCTTTTCATTGTAATGTTGGCGTGTCCTTCAGGTGGCAGGAGCTCTTTGATTGTGATTATTAGGAAGTTAAATAAAAATAAGATGGTATTTACAGAACAAAGAAAACCTGTTTAAATCACAAAGATGTAAAGTTTCTTTTGACTGATACAGTCTCAAAAGAATGAATGTCACTAAGGTACCACTTTTGGATAATGAATATGGGAAATGTGCTTCTTTCCTACATTATACATTTGAGTAGTTGAAAATTTGGATAAAATTACAAGATTTTTTTTAGGAGTAAAGGTAATACTGGATAAATTTTGGCAAGGTAAAGATTTAATTTCCTGATTCTTCCTGTTCCAGAGATTTCTGCTGTACTTGGAGTTTGTCTTGGTTAGCGTTTTTTTAATAATATGAGTAAATCCTGCCATAATGAGGATAAAAACTTGTAGAACATGTAAGAGGTTTTTTGGAATTATTTACTGATACTTTACTTAATCTGTCTTTGAAAAGCTATTCTACTGTTTTGCTGTTTTCTTAAACTAAAACATTGTCACACACTTGTCTTAGTAGTAGCATGTTATCAGAATAACCATATGACTGCATTCCTAAAGGTTATGTTTTGTAACCTAGCATCTTTGAATAAAGGATCCTTGCATTTTAAAAAGTAAGTACTCAAGTGTTCAGAGAAGTTAAGTGACTGGCTCAGGGTAGAATCAGCCTAATTTCCAGACTCACATGCTATTGCACCATTCTGTTCCTCTAGAATCCATGGCTGCAGTGGAAAAACTCATTAACTGCTGATGTAAATCAGTAATTTTAGATTTGCGTTTTTAGCAGTGGAACCCTTCAAACAAAATCATGTTCGGAAGTCCAATGTATAATAAAGCCACTGCTCTAGCTAAAAGAGCAGTACAGAAGCTCTCATCCCTATAGCAGTTCCTGAGACACTCGCAAGAACCAAATTTTGAATTAACTTATACATTAGATAATAGTTGAGAGTTGGTTTTATCAAATTTTCATACTAAAATGGTTTGAACTAGGCCAATGAAATGAGCGTATTTCCCCAGAGCTGTGGATTTTGAACTGAATTTGATTATTCTTTAATTTCTCTTAAAAACTTTTAAATCAAATTCTGATCTCTGCAACACACTACAATTTCTGTCCCTGGCACAGTACTGTTTCTGTCACTGAAAAAGACTGTTAAGATCTCAAATGTGAACTATAAAGGAAACTTTGACCTCCATACACTTAAGTTTTAAGATTCAACTCTAAGAAATAGTTCCATAGATATTCCTTGAAAGGATTATGCTTACTATTAATATTTATAATTACCTAAATCCTTTATCCATTTGTAATTTATCCTGCCTCAGGCTATTAACAGTGTTAATCTGTTTTGAAATGGTCTATGCATTTTTTTTCTCTCATCTTAATGAAAATATCTGGTTCAGTTGCTCAGTCATGTCCAATTCTTTGTGACCCCATGGACTGCAGCACGCCAGGCTTCCCTGTCCATCACCAACTCCCGGAGCTTGCTTAGACCTATGTCCATTGAGTCAGTGAAAACATCTAAATACACTTTTTATTTGGAGAATACAGTTCTGAAAATTAAACCACTGAGAGCACATCAGGAAAGTCTGACATAATGGGAAAATATCTTGAATAGTGGAAAGGGAAGGCTACTGTTGCACAACCAACCATGTAAAGGCCCATGTCTAAACACTGTGAGCTAAAATAAGAGTTGGGAAAGAAAAGAGATTTAGGGTCGGATACCTTACCATATCATGGACTTGAGGATACAGTACTTGTTTGTGATGTTCAGTGTAACCTTTGAGTCATTAGAAAATAAATTTTGAGTTTATACTTTTAAAGACCTAGATTCAACAGTAGCTAATAAAGACTGACAAAACTAAGTTAATGGTACAGGACCCAGTATTAAGCATTTTGATAGATTCAAAAATGAATCTGATACCTAGTCCACCTGCAATTTCTAATCAAGTAGAGATGGCATTGTTACAATTAATTGTTATATAACAGAATGTTAAAAGGGAAAGATTATTTCCAACTGAGGAACCTTGGAGGCCATTGTACGGACACAATTTGAATTCAGCTTTGAAGATTGATTATGATTTGAGCATATGGAAATTCATTCAGAAATTATTCCACCAGTGTTTCCCATATGGTAGCACTATTTAAGATGATAGGGATGCAAAAATTAGATGTAGTCTAATCTTCTAGGAATTCTCAGCCTATAGGAATATCAGACACCTAAATAAATAAATTACAGTATAACATTGTCAGTGCTTTATCAGAAATTATGTAGAAATTGCCATTAGAATACAGAAATGGAAATTATTAACTCTGCCTTTTACAATTTATAGCAATGATAAAGTTAGAGCTGAATCTTGAAAGCCTGGTAGGAGTATACCAGGTAGAATGAACAAACTAAATAGAAGAAAGAGCATACGTAAAATATATATGTGTGTGGTTTGAGCAGCTATAATAATAGAGCATGACTTGATCTTGGGATTTAGATGGAGAAAATGGCAAGAAACAATGTTACATTGGGACCAGACTATGAAAGATACTTTGTTCACTACAAAAGAGTTACAAGAGGTATAGGAAATGGAAAACCAAAGGAAATGTGGGTACTAGCATAATGAGTAGACACCACTGAGCGACTTCCCTTTCACTTTTTTACTTTCATGCATTGGAGAAGGAAATGGCAACCCACTCCAGTATTCTTGCCTGGAGAATCCCAAGGACAGGGAAGCCTAGTGGGCTGCCATCTATGGGGTCACACAGAGTCGGACACGACTGAAGCGACTTAGCAGCAGCAGTAGCATGACAGACATACAAACCAATGCAATAGAAGAGAGAAACTAGAAGTCCTCTCATATAGTCACCTGACTTTCCTCAAGGTTGCCAAGACCATTCAATGGGGAAAGGATAATCTTTTCAACATATGATGCTAGGAAAACTGAACATCAACATGCAGAAGAATAAAGTTGTACCCTTAGTGTACATTATACGATGCAATTAATTAAAAATGGATCAAGATCTAAAACGTAAGAGCTAAAACCCATAGAGGAAAGTATTGGGGAAAATCTTCATGATATTAGATTTGGCATTGATTCCTTGACTATCATACCAAAAACACAGACAAGAAATGAAAAAAACATAAATTTGACTTAATAAAAATGAGGTTTTGTGCATCAGAGGACTACTGTCAAGAGAGTAAAAAAGACAGCCCACATAATGAGAGAAAAAAATTTTGCAATTTTTTTCTGTTTGCAAAATCTGTTGATGGATTAATATCCAAACTATAAAGAATTCCTACAACTCAACAAAAATCAACCCAGTTAAAAAATGAGCCAAGGACTTGAGTAGACCTTTCTCTAAAGAAGATATATATAAATGGCCAATAAGCACAAGAAAAGATGTGCTACATCACTATTCAGTTCAGTTGCTCAGTCGTGTCCGACTCTTTGTGACCCCATGAATCACAGCACGCTAGGCCTCCCTGTCCATCACCAACTNAAAATCTGTTGATGGATTAATATCCAAACTATAAAGAATTCCTACAACTCAACAAAAATCAACCCAGTTAAAAAATGAGCCAAGGACTTGAGTAGACCTTTCTCTAAAGAAGATATATATAAATGGCCAATAAGCACAAGAAAAGATGTGCTACATCACTATTCAGTTCAGTTGCTCAGTCGTGTCCGACTCTTTGTGACCCCATGAATCACAGCACGCTAGGCCTCCCTGTCCATCACCAACTCCCGGAGTTCACTCAGACTCACGTCCATCTAGTCAGTGATGCCATCCAGACATCTCATCCTCTGTCGTCCCCTTCTCCTGCCCCCAATCCCTCCCAGCATCAGAGTCTTTTCCAATGAAAAGTCAGCTCTTCACATGAGGTGGCCTAAGTATTGGAGTTTCAGTTTTAGCATCATTCCTTCCAAAGAACACCCAAGACTAATCTCCCTTAGAATGGACTGGTTGCATCTCCTTGCAGTCCAAGGGACTCTCAAGAGTCTTCTCCAACACCACAGTTCTTCGGCGCTCAGCTTTCTTCACAGTCTAGCTCTCACATCTATACATGACTACTGGAAAAACCATAGCCTTGACTACACGGACCTTTGTTGGCAAAGTAATGTCTCTGCTTTTGAATATGGTATCTAGGTTGGTCATAACTTTCCTTCCAAGGAGTAAGCGTCTTTTAATTTCATGGCTGCAATCACCATCTGCAGTGATTTTGTAGCCCAAAAAAATAAAGGAAAATGCAAATCAAGACCCCAGTAAGACAAACATAGAAAACCAACTTAAACAACAAGTTCCTACTATATAGCACAGGAACTATATTCAATATTTTGTAATATAATAGAAAAGAATATGAAAAAGAATATATATGTGAATGTGTAACTGAATCACTTTGCTGTACACCACACACTAACACAACATTTTAAATTAACTATATGTCAGTCCAAAGAAGCAGTGTGTTACCACCTCACATCCATTAGGACAGCCACTGTCAACATAGGTGTCAGTGAGGTTGTAGAGAAACTGGAACCCTTGTGCACTATTAGATTTAAAATAGTCCAACTACTATGGAAAATATGTTGTTTCCTCAAAATGATAAAGAAAGGAATTATCATTATGATCAAGCAGTTCCACTTCTGGGTATATATCCAAAAGAACTGAAAGCGTCTTGAAGAGATAATTTATATACCCGTGTCCAGAACAGCATTACTCACAGTAACCAAAAGGTGGGGGGGAAAAAACAGATATTAATAAGCAGATGAATGGATAAATGTGGTTTATACATACAGTTCAGTTGCTTAGTCGTGTCTGACTCTTTGTGACCCCATGGACTGCAGCATGCCAGGCTTCTCTGTTCATCACCAACTCCTGGAGCTTACTCAAACTCATGTCCATTGAGTCCATGATGCCATCCAACCATCTCATCCTCTGTTGTCCCCTTCTCCTGCCTTCAATCTTTCACAGCATCAGGGTCTTTTCAAATGAGTCAGCTCTTCGCATCAGATGGCCAAAATATTGGATGTTCAGCTTCAGCATCAGTCCTTCCAATGAATGTNTCAAATGGGTGTATCTTTCCTTTTCTCCTTTGCCTTTCACTTCTCTTCTTTTCACAGCTATTTGTAAGGACTCATCAGACAACCATTTTGCCTTTTTGCATTTCTTTTTCTTGAGGATGATCATGATCACTGCCTCCTGTACAATGCCAAGAACCTCCATCCATCATTCTTCAGGCACTCTGTCTATCAGATCTAATCGCTTGAGTCTATTTGTCACTTAGTTTCTATTAAGCCATGAAATTAAAACATGCTTGTTCCTTTGAAGAAAATTTATGACCAACATAGACAGCATATTAAAAAGCAGAGACATTACTTTGCCAACAAAGATCTGTTGAATCAAAGCTATGATTTTTCCAGTAGTCATGTATGGATGTGAGAGTTGGACTATAAATAAAGCTAAGTGCCAAAGTTGACTCCATAGAAAAGACCCTGATGTTGGGTAAGACTGAGGGTGGGAGAAGGGGATGACATAGAATGAGATGGTTGGACGGCATCACTAACTCAATGTACATGAGTCTGAGTAAGCTACGGGAGTTGGTGATGAACAGGGAAACCTGGTGTGCTTCAGTCCATAGGGTCGCACAGAGTTGGACATGACTGAAGTGACTTAGCAGCAGCAGAGCAAATGAACTGAACTGAATTGACTAGTAAGTGTAACTCTCAAAATAGGCTTTTCAATACTACCATCACACTTTATGTTGTCATGTGTGACTCAGGCTACTAACCCTCATATTAGTTCTCATAAGATGGTTTCTGTGCCTGCAGCCATTGCATCTGAGTTCCAAGTTAGTGAACAAAACAATGCCAAGTTTGAAAGCTAGTACATCCTTAGAATATGCTACACTCTGAAGCTCTACTCAATAACCTCCATTAACACCATACAGGACAGATACAGACATCATTACCTCAAATGGGAATGGTAAATATTGCTTCTAACTGAACACATGTGAGTCTAAACAAAATATGAGTCATGTTATTGAGGAAGAAAAAGAGAATGAGTGTAAATAAGTAGCTCTGCTCTGCCTCCTCTCCTGGGCCCCATCACCCACTTTCAGTCTATTTTCAAAGAGGCAGATTAGCTGCTATGATTGGCCAAGATAAACATTAATTAATTACTCCTCTACTAGGAAGCAGAATGCAGATCCTAAAAGGCACAGACATGCTTCTTGAATGTTTTTATGTGTCCTATACCAGACTACAGACCTTTGTGCATATATTTCCCCAGACAGAACTCCAAAAGGGAGGAGGGAGCTGAGAGGTATCATGAGTCCCGCAGAGAAATCAGCCTATGTTCTGTTTAAATCTGGAAATTTGCATGATTTTAGAATGTTTTGTATTTCCTGGTTTTTGGCCTCTTCCTATTTGTCTATCTCACTCCTTTTCTGTCTCTGATCACCCACAATTTCCTCTGATGTGCCCCATCAAGGAAGTTTTCCCTCCTGGAATCCTTGGGCAGCATTGGTGAGCTTCTCCTTGCCTGTGCCCATCCTCATGCTCCTCCCAGGATCTTTAGGGCACTTACCCATCATGTGCCCTCGAGAAGGAAATAGCAACCCACTCCAGTACTCTGGCCAGGAGAATTCCATGGCCAGAGGAGCCTGGCAGGCTACAGTCCATGAGGTCGCAAAGAGTCAGACACAACTGAGCAACTAACACACACACATACCATATCATAAATATTTACTTGTTTCTCCTCCACTAGGTGGTAGATCCTTAAAGGACAGGAATGAAGGCTTGACTCTTTTAGTACCTTCAGGGACTAGAAATTTCATCACATAATTCTTGCTGCTGCTGCTAAGTCACTTCAGTCATGTCTGACTCTGCGCAACCCCATAGATGGCAGCCCATCATCCCTGGGATTCTCCATGCAAGAACACTGGAGTGGGTTGCCATTTCCTTCTCCAATGCATGAAAGTGAAAAGTGAAAGTGAAGTCACTCAGTCGAGTCTGACTCTTAGTGACCCTATGGATTGCAGCCTACCAGGTTCCTCCATCCATGGGATTTTCCAGGCAAGAGTACTGGAGTGGGGTGCCATTGCCTTCTCTGACATAATTCTTAACTGATAGTAATTAGAGTTATTATTTGATATAGAACTGGAAACATCCCTGAATCTTCAGAACAAAGTTGGTGAAAGTATTGTCTTTCAGAAGAAGTTTGAAAACTTAGTCAAGATCTTTATTTGTAGGAGTGGTTTAAAAAGTATGTTTTAAAACAGAAATAGTCTCACAGAAATATAAAACAAATTTATGGTTACCAAAGGAAAAGGAGGAGGTATAAATTAGGAGCTTGGGTTTTGCAGATATACACTACTGTGTATGAAATAGATAAACAGTGAGGACCAACTGAATAGCACAGGGATATGCTCAAGATATATTCAATATTTTGCAATAACATATAATGGAAAAGAATCTAAAAAAAGACAGGTGCTACTAGTGGTAAAGAACCTACCTGCCAGTGCAGGTAAACATAAGAGATGCGGGTTCGATCCCTGGGTTGGGAAGATTCCCTGGAGCAGGAAATGGCAACCCACCCCAGTACTCTTGCCTAGAGAATTCCATGGATTGGAGGAGCCTGGCAGGTTACAATCCCCAGGGTCGTTAAGAGTCAGACACCACTGAAATGACTTATCAGGCATGCTCATATATGTGCACACACACACACACATCACTGAATCAATTTCCGTACACCTGAAACTAACACAACAATCAAGTACAATTCAATTTACAAAAAAATGAAACCCCCCCCCCAAAAAAAAACCTCAAAAAATAAGCTCGGGGCTTTGAGTTTGTACAGGAAAGGGTTTCTAGCATAATTAAATAACATTGTTTTATTTATGTTACTTTTTTTAATATATAGCAAGCCATTTGATTCCCACTTAATGGACTTGCAGTAAAGTGTACTGTTAAACGTTTTAAATAGCTGTTTTCTATTGATTAAAAAGTATTTTTAAATGGAGGTATAGCAGATGATTTTAAACAGGATTTGTATATCAGAGTTATTCATGCTCTGTTTTAGCTTCAACATTCAGATTCATAATCAATAGATTTGAAGCAGGACCAGGCTTCAGTATTGTTGAGTATCCCCGGGGACTCTTTCACAAGCTAGACTGGATTTGGGAGGAGAGAAGCAGTGGCCATAGGTTCTTCTACTTGCTTCCCCTGTGAGCAGCTGGGCTGTGGTCATCTTTACGTATACAGGAGCTCTCTGTCAGGCTAGTGGAATCTCCTGGGGAACTACCAAACCTCCAGATGCCCAGACTACCCCCAGGAGAGTTCAGCTGGAATCTCAGGGGAGGGACCTAGTCATCGGAGCATTTTAAAGCGCCTCAGAACATTCAAATAAGAGCCTAAATTGAGAATCAGTGGCCCACGGAGATTCTGTGAGAATTTTCATCTGCTGCTACAAAATGATAAGAAAATGAAATATGAACAAATAAATTCAACCCTGCAGTGACATTTCAATATTACTGTATACATGCGTAATTCATACCAGCTAGACATTGCCTGGGTATTAAGTCACTGCTTTGTTTCAGATGCTCTTGCTGGTCTGCTCTGCCCTTTAGTGCATACCTATTTCCCTGGCCTTTGAACACCTCATCTTTCCTCTTCACTCCAAAATCTTTGAACCTCGGAATTTTGTTTTCAAATTAACTCTGGACCACTGCTTTCTCTGATCCTTGCACATCATCCTCTTTCTGACCATGATTTGCCTGCTTGAGTCTGTTCCATGACTTGCTTTCCCTCTGAAACTTTATCTGATCCCCTGAGTATTTCATCTTTATCACGTTCAATTTTCTCTGCATTCTCAATCTTGCTTACGCATGCATGCTTAGTCCTTCAGTCATGGTCAGCTCTTTGGGACCTCATGGACTATAGCTCTCCAGGCCCCTCTGGCCATAGAATTGTCCAGGCAAGAATACTGGAACGGTGTAATTTCATGCTCCATGGGATCTTCCCGACCCATGGATCAAACCCACATTTCTTGAGTCTCCTGCATTGGCATGGAGATTCCTTACCAGTATGCAACCTGGGAATTCAATACACATCACTTAAAAATGTATGACTCTGGTCAATTTCTCTTTTTCACTCATATATTTTTCTCATCACTGCAGGTTTCAAGTGGATATTTTTTTCTTTGTATAATAAAAGATATAGTTCTATTTTGTATTATATAGATTTAAATTTCTTTATATAATAAGTACTTTCAGTGGCTATGTCTTCAGGATTGGGTCTTCATCCACATATGAAATTCCATTTTTATTTTTAGGAAAATATTTTCCTAATACTTATTGTGATTTAGAGCATTCCCCAAAGCACATATTATAAAANATTTCTTTATATAATAAGTACTTTCAGTGGCTATGTCTTCAGGATTGGGTCTTCATCCACATATGAAATTCCATTTTTATTTTTAGGAAAATATTTTCCTAATACTTATTGTGATTTAGAGCATTCCCCAAAGCACATATTATAAAAAACTCTTTCTACTAACTGGAGTTTGATATTAGGTTTGGTTAAACTATTCTTTGGCTTTAAAATTTTAATTAAAAGAAAATATTTTTAAAATATCCTCCTTACCAGCTTTCAATATTCCTTCTCATTTCTTTTTAACCATATCATGTTCTTAACAATTTTTTTTTACCATATCATGTTCTTATCATGTGACTTCATTTATTCTGAATTTTAAATTCTTACAATATTGTCACATATTCCAGAACTATGAAGAGGGAGATCCCATGGTTGGGAAAGGATTTCTAAGTCTGGTTTATACCTAACTAACTTAAGATCTAACATTTAGTGATAAAGCTAGGCAAAATTCCAGAATTAACTTCATTGTATATGTCTCACGATCTAATTAAAAACAAAACTTGCAATTTTCCTAGAGTTCTTATAAAGATTTTTTTCCCTTTTTTTTTTTTTTTTTTTTTTTTTTTTTTTTTTTTTTTTTTTTATTTCTTCTTTTTTTTTTCTTTGCAGTTTTTCAAAAAATAGTT